>JAAWXA010000015.1:14713562-14767388 GCA_038090715.1 Florisuga fusca | reverse complement strand
GGGGGGGTGGGTTGCCCCGTGGTGCTGCGGGTCTGTACGCCGGGAGCCATCACACGCACGGAAGCGCGGCGGCCTCCCCGGTTCTAAGGGGGATCCGGTTCACGGGGGAGCCCAGGGAGCCATGTGTAGGGTCTGGTGACCGGAATGGTGTAACGGATCCCGCGTTACATTGGCAGAAGGGCCGCCGGGGCAGCTGTAGTCGGGGGTGCAGAGAGGAGCAAAGTTTCATGTGCTTCTCTCGTATTTCCTCGTGTAATGTAACTTCTTGGCTAAACCCCAGCTTTAAGTGTTCGCAGTCATCACTAGTAGCACATGAACGTACCGTCTGGGCCCTGTGACTGTTGGTCTGCAAATAAAAGGCCTCTTGAAAAAGTACCCATCTCTTAAAGAACTAAGATCTGACTCTAGCAACTCCTGAAGACCGATATAAATCCTAAAGTGTTTTCCAAGATTTCTCTCTGATCCTGAATGGAAAGCTTCTGTTTAAAGATAAAACAAGATCCTGTGTTTTTATCAATAACAAATGAAGTTTGGAGTCATTGTGACTTATTGACATAGCACTATTTCAGTGACAATGGATTTCCTTTGAATTTGAAGAAAATTTTCTTCACATGGAAGAAAATATTGTAAGTTTGAGGAAGTTACCATTTAGGCCCATCTTGTGTGAAGGTGTGCAATAAATACATGCACTCATTAATCTCTTCCTCAGTAAAATTCATTACATCAAAAATAGGCAAACATCAGAGCATTATTAGAGGCTGGCTTGCATTTTATTTTGTGGAGGATCATTTGTAAATATGTGACATTCTGTGAAACTTGAAAACACAAAGCCCACTGATTTGAAGTTTTAACTAGAGAGGAAGTGTAGTGGAGAGGGCATAATGAGCAAAAAGTTAATGATACCTACAATAAGCTTAATTACCACGCAAATTAGTCTTGCCATCAGGGTTGCTGATAGAATGGGGTTTCTCACAGAAATTAAAATAGTTGCCTCAGTATGTTTTTTTAACTTCTTTGAGCCAAAATGTTAGCAAGTTAGTTTTTTACATCTGGGCTCTTTGGGTGAACAGTGCAGAAGTATCATTGCTGCAAAAGGCAGTAACATAAAGCATTTTGTTCTCTTGTTTGACTTATGTACATTTAAGGAATGTGTTAATACGAGGTTTCCACGAGTGTGTTAGTTTGATTTGGAGCTGGAATTGTGCAGACTGCTTGGAATAATTGAGATAAAACCTAAAATTTAGAAGATTCCTTTCCACTGCATGAGTAGACATTGTGAATCTAGAGGTGAGAGCAGGATACCTGCTGGGGTTTGGACATGAAAGTGGAGGGAGAACATACACAGGGTTCATAGTGTTCAGTAATCTCCAGATCTGTACAAGAATACTGAGTGATCTGCCTTTTGAATTAGTAACTTAAATGGGGAGTTCATTCTAGCTGTTTAATTAGGTAGGTGTGTAGTATATTATAGATGGAGAAGAGTAAAAGCAGTTCTGTAAAGGAGTGGTGTGTTTTGAGCAATTTAGAGACCTGGGAGTGCAACCTCAGCCATAGAATTTTAAAAAAAGTTGATGGGAAAGCCATTTAACAAATGTAAATAAATGGAAAATGGCATGTGCTTTTATCTAAGGTGTGTCAAGTTGGTGTAGTTCAATTTCATCTTTTCAATAATTAATTCTGTGGACATAAGAAACCGAGGTGACTTGTCACTGAACTTGTGTAATGTTCCAGGTGCCACAAAGAAATATAAAATTCAGGAACATGGGGATTAACTAAATAGTTATAAAATTGGTTGAAGGAAGAAGATGAAAGCAGGTAGTGTGCAAAAGAAGCACTGATCTGTAAGGAGTTAGTAGTGGGGTTTGTGAAGTGTGGTCCTGGGATGATTTATTTATTTATTTATTTATTTTTCAGTGGCACCAGGTGTTCAGTGTCATATTAGTGAGTGCCCCCATCAGGGAAGTTTTAGTCTTGTAAGAAGGACTTATGACAAAGAATTACGAGTTAAAATTAAGCAACTCAGAGTACAATTGCAGAGTCAGTATACTCCTGGGCTTCTGAAGGCCAGCACAGTCAACTCAGGCTGCTGCACATGCAACAGGGTGAGCTCACTCTTCCCCAGGTTAGCCAGGGCTGGCTTGGTTGAGCAAAAGAGAAACAGGGACAGCATAGAAAGAAAGGATGTGTAGTGGGGGGAACCAGCAGGGAGATTGAAGGACATGTGGACAAAGGACAAATTATTAAAATAGCTGTCTAGCAGGTCAAGGGAGGTTCTTCTCTCCCTTTACTTCTGACCTTGTGGGGCCACATCTGGAATACTGCATCCAGTTCTTCCAGGCTCCCCATTACAAAACACAAGCAGCTGCTGGAAAGAGTCCAGTGGAAGGCTGTGAAGATATGGGACTGGAGCATCTCTTACAAGGAAAGGCTCAGAGAGACTTCCATACTACAGTATGCCAACAGATGGGTCTGTTTCACCTGGAGAAGACTAGACAGGATCTCATCAATGCTCATAAATATCTAAATGTTGAGTGTCAAGAGGTGATGCTCAGCAACAGGACAAGGGGCACAAACTGGGACAAAAGATTCCAGCTAAACATGAGAAAGAAGTTGTTTGCTTGGAGAGTGACAGAGCACTGGACCAGGCTGCTCAGAGACGTTGTGGACTCTTCTCAGGAGAAGACCTGCCTGGATGTGATCCTGTGCAATGTGCTTTAGGTGAACCTGCTTTAGCAGGGGGGTTGGACTAGATGATCTCCAGGCATCTCTTCCAATCCCTATTATTCTGTATTTCTATGATTGTTTGTTAATAAGCAGCTAAGATTAAAATACAGTTTAAAACTATCTGTAATCTATTCATCACTCTTTCTCTTGATGTATTTCACTGTATTTACAAGGCTTCATTCACTGCTTTCACTGTGTATATGCTTTCACTATATGTATATGTGTGTATATATATGTGTATATATCCTTTCAC
Organism: Florisuga fusca; assembly: GCA_038090715.1. Taxonomy (NCBI): domain Eukaryota; kingdom Metazoa; phylum Chordata; class Aves; order Apodiformes; family Trochilidae; genus Florisuga; species Florisuga fusca. The sequence goes on along the minus strand of JAAWXA010000015.1, from coordinate 14,764,411 downwards.
TGTATAGCTTGCTATTTTTGGTGGTTCTTCACTCCAAAAGTTCAAGTCCCCTACACATGTAGTACAGTCTTCTCATAAAACAAGCAAGTTTTAATTTGGTCCATAACACCAGTACTGAGTGCTATTCAAGCCTAGGAAACACCACAAACACAGGTCACCACTAGTGTTTCTGTGGTTTCCTTTGGTGTGCTGGTTTTCAGTATCTATTCTTTGATTTAATTGCTAAGGAACCTCTTTCAAAACCCAATCATGTGTGTTAAGACCCCTTATAGGAAGTACTTTTGACTTGGATTATTAGTTCTTTAAAAGAAAAATTAACAATATGTCTGTTTAAACTAAAAATAAGAGTTGTGAAAACATTACCGATGGTGTGATCCTTACACCTCCAGAGTTTTGGGGAACTTTTCTTTCTCTTAGATAACCTTAGATAGTTGTTTGTCTTACACTTGCTAACTGGGATATAAAGTGATAAGTTGTTTGTGTTTGAGTTGACCCAATATAGTATGTTTCACGTTTAACAGTATTTTCATGGTTACAGTAACTTTGAAGTTTTGCAAAGCCCCTGCTACACAGAATCATGGAATGGTTTGGGTTCCAACTGACCTTAGAGATCATCCAGTTCCAAACCTCCTGCATGGGGACACCTCCCTCTAGACCAGGTTGCTCAGAGCCCCAGCCTGCCCGGCCTTGTACATTCCCAGTGCTGGCACATCCACAGCTCCTCAGGGCAGCCTTCAGTTTAAAACCATTACCCCTTATCCTGTTACTACATGCCTTTGTAAGAGGTCCCTTCCCAGCTTTCCTGTAGGCCTCCTTCAGGTACTGGAAGACTGCTATAAGGTCTCCTTGGAGCCCAGCTCAGCCTGTTGTCATAGCAGAGGTGATCCAGCCCTTGGATCATCTTTGTGGCCCTGCTTTGGGACTCACTTGGACAGATCTATGCCCTCATTATGTGGGGGGCTCCAGAGCAGGATGCAGTACTCTTGGTGGATCTCTTATTCATTGTAAAACATTAGGGAGTAAACATGTTCAATTTCATAAATCAAAGTACATTATTTTGCAGCTGTTGTTGGAAGATTTTAGTGCAAGTGTTTTTATTAACTATATGTTTGTGTCTTCTCCTATTCCTCATGTTTACGGGTGATTTACAGGCCTGCTGTTAGCAGAGCAGAGTGTGGTTGAGGTAGCAACTCAAGATATCAAAATGCTGTGCTGCAAAGTTTTGTCTCTGCATGTACAAAAACACTGTGAGGCCATTGAAAATATCTCAAAAGATTGTCTGCTGGCCTTTGAAACAGTGTGATGTCTTTCAGAAAACTCGGGTGGTGTAAAATACTTCCCTTTAGATAACTTCTGTTGATCAAGGACACTTCCAAAGTTGTGCTTTCTAGAACAGCTTGCTCCTGTCCATCTTTGTGCAGTGCTGTCCTTAGTCCTCCCCCCAAGCCTCCAAATCTTAATAGAAGTGGCAATTTAAATTTTTGCTCATCTGCACCTTTGTTATGACTCAGAGCTATCAACTCCTAAGAATAATTTTAAGCCTCTCCACTATCCAACTCAAGCTGGAGCTGAACATCACCTTTGTTTCTTTTCAATCCTTTCAACTGTGTCCATTATTGGTTATGAACAGAGTTAGTGGCCAGTTTTCCATAAAGATAGCTTGGAAAATAAGTTCTGTTGTCCATACGACTCAGTTCTCTGTTTAATGCAGAAGTTCAAAGCTTTCATTTCATCATCTTGCATGTTAACTGATATTTATGAGTGGAGTATGGTACCATTACAAAGAAAATTTTCTCTATCATTTGCATTCCTTCAACTCCCATTTATTATTTTTTATTAAAAAAAAATCACCAAAAGAACCCCACTGCTAAGAAAATAGAGGCTTTTCCTTTCATAGGTCTACAGTTTTTCATTTTTGTTTCCCTTTCTTCTCTACCTGGCTGGTAAAATGCTCCTGACACTGGCTCTGTCCAGATTAAAAGTGCCCTACTTTTAGTTCTTTGTTGCTGTGCTTCCTTGGGCAGTTTTTCTGTAGGCATGGGGGAAGTAAAGTTTGAAATGCATCTCTCCTGTTCACTTTAATATATTTTTCTCTGTATACAAATACTGCTGGAGAAAAAGCTCTTTATGGACAATTTTCCACCTTTTTAAAGCAAATTTTTTTCTTTTCTCAGCTTGATAGTTGAACTGAATTGTATGCTTGCCTCATGCATGAAATTGGCATGTTGAGATAATGATACCTCAAACTGTTCAGCTTCTCTGTGGTTTGATACATTGGCATCTTACCTAGTAACTACCTTCCTACAACTGATAAGTAGATGGAATGTAGCTGTTGCATAAAAGGAAGTATTTTTCTGGTGAAGGAGGAAGAATATAAAACCTTTAGGAAGTCTGAAATAATGCAGTCAATGTTCGTTTTTATCAACACGTGAAAAAACTGAAGTGTTACTAAGAGGATTATGAAATGAAGAGCAGTCTCTTTAGAAATGAAGACATAATTTCTGTTTAAGAAAATATGAAGTCCAAAAAGTTTAGGATTGTGTATTTTATTATGCTGAATGTTTTACTGAAACAATGTAGGGATTAACAGTAGAAAGGAATAGAAGAGGTAAAGAACTACTGTGGGCTGAAAACTGAGACATGCTTGTTTGCATTATGAGTTTGGTATCCTTAATGTAAACTTCAATATATTTAAGTTGGGTTGTTTTGGTTTGGTTTATTTGTTTTGTTTTTTGCAGGATGATAAACATTTTTGCTATATGCAACTTCTCAGTGGTTGCTGTTCTTCCTGTGTTATATTTCCTCTGCAATAAACATGCTATTACATGGCCACCACTTTTAAGTGTTGGCTTCTTAAATAGTTCATACAAGCAGTCTGACCTTAACGATGGAAAAAGCAGACACGTTCTGCTTACTGCAGATAAAGAGGTGTATTTACAAGGACGTTCCTAATTTAAAATTTTCTAGAAAAAAATAATCACTGGTTTTCTTTTTACAGGTTTGCACTTTGTTTTAGACATCTGGCATCATGTTCTATGCTCACTTCGTCCTGAGCAAGCGTGGGCCGCTGGCCAAAATCTGGCTGGCAGCCCACTGGGATAAGAAGCTAACCAAAGCCCATGTTTTTGAATGTAACCTGGAGAGCAGTGTGGAGAGTATCATTTCACCAAAGGTATCTATTTTACATTGATGTAATGTTACCTTGTAGTGAAAATAAGTTGTTGTAGCTAGAGGTGGTAGCTGCTGTTTGGGCCACTGAACAAATGTTGCTATTTAAAAGGGTGGAAAGGTCTGTTTAGATGTGAAACTGACTCTGAAGAGTATTTTTGTGTCAATCTTCTAATGCTAAAATATCACGCAGATGAGTTACAAAATGTTTTGCCATTGTATAAATGGAAAGCTCAGGCTTTCTGTGAAGTAACTTGAAGGCCTTATGATGCTGTTCTCTCAGTGCTGTTTTTACTGGAAGCTGTAGAAGTAATACTGAAGATATTCTTGTTCATGCTTGTGGCACAAGTTTCTGCTTAGCTACAGAAAAAAGTTCAGAAGTATGGTGGTAGCTTGCAATGTTGCTTGTTATAGGGGGATACTTTTCCATACTGCAAAAATACTACACTGTAGTGTAAAAGCCTTGTTTTTGAAGCTTTTAGTCTATTGTTTTTTGGGAAGCAAATAGGTAACAACAAAACTGAAAGGTCATAACACTTCTGGATGTGTATTGTGAAGCCAGGGGAAATTTTGAGGAACCTGGGTTTTTAAATGTGTTTTCCCTCTACTACTGATGAAAAGGAGTTTTTTCCAGTTAAGAACCAGTGTACTGATACGGTTGTGACCTTTGTCACTTAACAGATATCTGAATGTCTTGCAAGAAGAGCAACTACTTGAAAAAGAAAGCAAGCTCATTTTTTTCTTTTACTTCATACAGGTGTAATAATGTCTCCATAATGCTGCTCTGGATTTTTTGAGAACTGTGAAATATATGCAAAAATGTATAGTACAAGCACAGAGGTACATTCCAGAGCAGTGATTTGCTTCAGTGACAGCTCTGGAAGGATTTAGAAAGACTCACTACTGAGCTGCAGCAATTCTTTTTAGGAAAAAGAGAAACTGGTATTTGAGCATATTTCACGTTCATATGTTCATATAACTACTTGCAACACTTGCATCAGATGGGTTATGAGAAAGACATCGTATGCACAAAAAAAATTGGATTCTTTAGAGTTTGAGGTTAAACTCTATATGACCTAATCTGTCTGGGAGGCAATCTCGCTCCATGTACTCTTCAATGCAAATCTCATACTTTTTCAGACCAAAGAGGCTTTTCTTGTAATTCTTTTATATTTTCTGTTCTGACAGCAGGTGCTTGATAACATCGCAAGGCAGTGAGATTACAGAGGAAAAGAAGTTATTTTTTTAATGTAGCAGTACTTGTTTATGAGCACCCACATTTTCCATTGCTTCTCTCTTGATTTTCTCCATAACTGCAGGACAGAAGACTGAGTTAAGAAGTTAGAGTTTTTAACCCAATTCTACTTAACCAAGCCATAATTTATGGCTGTCTGTATGTTTCTGGTTTTCCCTTTTTTTTCAAACAGAATTAAAGTGATAAAGATGTCAGGAAAAGATGTTGTAAAATGGGTTTTGTTGTATTATTTTTATTATTTTTTTTCATTAGATGGTGCAGTGTTTGGAAATTTGAATACAGTTAATAACTGGTATTTGCCAGGTCATCCATAAGTACGTAGAATATGATCTTGAATTTGAGACTGTACTCTTTCTTCCTCAAGTTTTCTGCTGATTTTTATACTTGTTTTGGGTATTTGATGTTACTGGAAACACTTAGGATAAAATGCCTGAAATTTCATTAAAGGAAAATAAAATTAAGTCTACATCCTAATTCACTGGTTGTGCAATATGTTTTTAGGTTAAGATGGCACTTCGAACCTCGGGACATCTCTTACTAGGCGTTGTTAGAATCTACCACAGGAAAGCAAAATATCTTCTTGCAGACTGTAATGAGGCCTTCATTAAGATTAAGATGGCTTTTCGTCCTGGTATGTTTTTATCTAAGCACTCTCCGAAAAGTTGCATTATTTTATTTAACTAATTTATTAAGAAGGTATACAGTTCTACCTGTCCCTGTCTGTAGAAGAGTTACCTAAAGTCATACAAGATTACAGGGGAAGTTATTTTCCTCAGTGCAGCTTCATACTGGCTGTGACTGAGTTGTGTGCTGAAAACAAACCACATTTTAATTGAGTTCTGAATGAAAACTTTTAGTGCTGCTTCAGTAAAATCTCAGTTATGATTTGTTGCTGTTGATAAATGGAGGTATACTATATGGTTTCTACCTTCTGCCACAAGTGTGGAAAAGGCCACTTGCGTGTGCTGAGTAGAAGCACAGAAGGCAGCTTGTTTCCATCGAGGGGATAAATCGCCTTCCCATGAGTTGCAGGAAAAAACCCATAAAAGTAAGCTTGTTTTTAACAGCACTTTTGCATTTTTGTTTCTGGAAATAACGTGAACTGAAATCTGCAACAAAAATATTTTCCCTTTTGTATGTGCAACACATAAATTCCCCGTCTACCGTTGCTTATTCTAAGATTTTCCATGGAAATGGGGAGCCATATTAATACGTGAATTGACTTTCCATCCAGCAGTGAATGACTTGGCTAAAACATGGTTGATACTTTTCTTTAATTCTGGCCTGAGAAACTTTTTTCCAGCTAGAGTGTAGCTGTGGTAGTGATGCTGCTGGATACTCACAGCTGCTGAATAATATGCTGCCTCTTTAACTTTGTGTAATAGATGTAAAAGCTGACCTTAAAGGCAATTTTCTTTTAAAAGAAAGGTAAATTTTGAAAGCCAGCACAACAGTGAATTTGGCAAAAGTTAATATATAATGCCTTCATCTTTGTTTCCTTTGTTCTCAGTTTATCAGTTTTGTGGCTTAATCATTGTCTTGATTCTGCCTGTTCTGGAATAATTTACATGAGTTATTTTAAGCAGCCAACAGGTAAAAATATTGGATAGTCCTAAAAGGATGGACTAGGTTTCTTCATTCCTAAGCAAGTACCAAGATGACTACAATACAAACTCATGCTTATTGCTGGTCTGTCTGGACAGTGGTTCTTTGATTATCCATTGCAGAAGGGAGCAGTGTGCAGAGTTTCTGAAGTATCTGTACCTCAGAATTGCCTGTGGTGTTTGGGTCAGAAGGCAGAACATAGAGCTCAAATCTGCAAGGAACTTGAACCTGCATTTCCCCTGCACGGCCAAGTGTCCTGACCTCTAAGCCTTTGAATAAAAGAGGCACCAACTACTGGCACTGTTTTTGTGAGATGCCTAATCTGATAGTCCTGCTCTGAGAATGCCCACTGAATAGCAGATTAAGCATCTTGGGAGGATAAGAAAAGGTATGTATGTGGTTTAGATATCTGGCTCTTTTAAATGCAGAAGCCTAAGACTTTGTGTAGCCCAGGTACAGTCACTACTGTGCTGGGGCTTTCAGAGCTAATTGAACTGAGTAAATGACCAGTAGCAAAATAGTCATACTGTGCCACCACTGCTTTACCCAAACCAGGCTGCCATGTTGCCACTGCTTTACCTAAAGCAAAATATAGGACTAACCAGCTCAGCTGGAGCTAAAATGATTTTGTAGCAGGTACCTGCTTAGTATTGTGATGACATGCAGTGTCTGTGTTACCTGCACAGCTCTGTGTTGTGCTGCACAAATGTTGTCAAGTGATTTGAGGCTTCCAGGATTATACAAAACAGTACAAGGACTTGAGAGTATATATTTAAGGAATAGGAACTCATGTCTGAGTGTTCTTCTCTGCAGGGGTCGTCGATTTGCCTGAGGAAAACAGAGAGGCTGCTTACAATGCAATTACCTTACCTGAGGAATTTCATGATTTTGACCAACCACTTCCTGATCTGGAGTAAGCTTGGTTTGTTGTTTGTCTTTTTTTTGTTTTCCCTCATGCAAGCGTTCTGGTTTTAGTTGAAGAGGATCCTGTTTTAAGCAGCAAACTCATTGCTGAGTTGAAAAAGTCTGTACATAGCTTGTATTAGTATTTTAATATACAAAACAAGTATGCAGTCATCTTTGTAATGATTTTAATTTCATAATACCATGTAATTTTAACCAAAGTTAAAGCTGTCCTTACAGAAGTTTTTGTTGAATTTGGATACATATTAGCATATTCTTTTTTCTCCTATGCAAGGCATGCTGCTTTTTATTCTGTATTTGCCATCAGGTTTTTCATTAACTGACTTCAGTGTATAGTGTACTTTTCAGGAACTGATTTCACATCTAAGCAGGCTTTTATCTGTTGGTATTTTATTTGTTTTTCTTTTTTTGAGATACTTAATAATTGCTTTCTGTTTTTTTTTAAGTGACATTGATGTGGCCCAGCAGTTCAGTTTGAACCAAAGTAGAGTGGAAGAGATAACAATGAGAGAAGAAGTAGGCAACATCAGTATCCTCCAGGATAATGACTTTGGTAAAAATCTTTTGTATTGTTATCTGTTACTAAGCAAGTGTTGGTAACTAAAGTTAAGGGTTTGCCATTACTACAAATTTCCCACCAAGGACAAAACAGTTTACATTTAATTTTTAGTTTATACGTTCCAATTTTTCCAGAAAACCTGTTCTCTAATATTTTAGCTGCCTATGTAAAGAATAGTTAAAGTCAGGTTAATTAGTGAAATACTATGTCAATTGCAGTTTTCAAAATGCAGTGTAAACATGCAGCCAATCATTGCTTTAATCGTAGCCACATTTTCCCTCAAAAACTGTCAGGAAATTCAGAAATCACAGGATCATTCTGGCTGGGAAGCACCACGTCTGTATGTCTTTTAAACACCTCCAGGGATGGTGATTCAACCACCTCCCTGGGCAGCCTATTCCAGTGTTTATACACTCTTTCAGTGAAGAAGTTTCTGCTAAAAGTGAAGCAGCCAGTGGTGACTAGTTTACTTCATTATCTTTTCAGGGACAGCACTCCAAGGTGTAAATCAAAGCCTATAGACAGTTGTATTTGAATATCTAGCTTCCAGAGTACAATAATATAAACCATTATTTATTAAAACTTTCTGAATATGATCTATTTGTTAATGGTGGTGTTGATTCGGGTACTGGTTTGCTTTCTGTACATGAAGCCCAGCCTCGAGGCTTAAGCTAAAACTTTTTTTAATTCCTTGGAATTCTTTGGTTCTAGTACAGCTAAAATAAATTAAAATAAATATAGTAAAATGCTTTGAAGAGCAGGTGATTGTTTTTATAATTGCTTGAACAGTGTTTTTGCTATGGTATTGCAGGGCATAATTTCTTATATCTTCTCATTAACTCACTAATTAAGATAGCTTGAAGTTTGGTCTTACATTTGGGCCTTCGCTGTTTGATTAGCTGGGTCTCTTGTATCTTGGTTCTTTAACACTTATAGCAGCAAAACTGTATTCTTGCAGGTGATTTTGGGATGGATGATCGTGAGATGATGAGAGAAGGCAGTGCATTTGAGGATGACATGCTCGTGAGCACCAGTGCTTCCAATCTCCTACTGGAACCTGAACAGAGCACCAGTCACCTCAATGAGAAATCTAATCACCTGGAATATGAAGACCAATACAAAGATGATAATTTTGGAGAAGGAAATGATGGTGGGATATTGGGTATGTTAAAAAAAATTGCTTTTCTTCTGCCTTACCTTTTGCATCAATAATTAATCACTGGGGGACACAAGGGAGGTTATTCCCTTTGTTGCCAAGGTCTCTCTAGGTTATGCCTGCAGAAGTGGAATTCTGGTTTGTGAGTGCTACAGCAATATAGATGATGCATGGTGTACTAAGTGTTGGCATATTTCAAATGAAGTTAAACTCAATCATCCAGAGTTTTTCCATTCTGTGCATAATGTTCTTTTGAGAAAAATCAATATGCAACTTTTCTTTTTCTTTGACTCCTTCCAAGGTTTTAATTAGTACGTTGAGAACTCTATTGAATGCTTCTCTGTGAAGTACTAAGAAACCTAGGGAGATGCAAATATGTGGCAAGGGCATTGTAAACTTTTCTGCAAACTTAAAAGTTTGAGCTGAAGTGTGCCTTGAAAAAGTTCTCCTAATTGCTTTTGTGTCAGCGTTGGAAGTACAGGTTTCTTTGACCTTTACACTATCTTTATCTGTCATAAATTTGCCTGTATTTCTTTAGAAAATTGTTTATATTTTTTTCATGAATTTGTAGATACAAAACTGATTGCTTCATATGCTTGTTTTAGATGACAAACTTCTCAGTAATAATGATGGTGGTATTTTTGATGACCCACCTGCACTCTCAGAAAGTGGAGTGATGATGCCAGAGCAACCTCCTCATGATGATATGGATGATGATGATAACGTATCAAGTGAGTATATGACACGACTGGGATTTAGTAACCCAGGAAGATTCGGATTGGACCCCCTTGCTTTGTAGCCTCCTTCTCAGAGAGGAGCCTAGCTATAGCCTGATCCAATCCTCTCTTAAGTGTCGCAGCCCAGGGAGATTTAGACTGGACCCCCTTGCTTTCTGGACTCCTTGTCAAACCTCCTCTCAGGCCTGGGTCTCCCAGGGAGAGTAACTACAGTATTGCAGTCTGAGGAAAGGCTCAGCCATCCAATACCCCTTGATCAGATATGGGTGGAAACATCACTCAAGGTCTTTTTCTCACAAATAGCACATCTATTTGTATAACTGCAAATTGTTATTTTTGAGCAACCTTGAGACAAAACCACTTGCTATTATGTAAGGAAAAAAAGAAAGGAGCAAAGGGGATGAAAAAAAAGGGGGGAAGGAAAATGAGGAGAGAGAGAAAAGGACATAATTAGTCCTGGATCCAGCTTTTCCAGCCAACAGGGGAGGGTCAGTCTCCCAGCAGTGTAGCTCCCAGGGCACTATTACATCCCTCATTTTATAGGCCTCTTTTTCTGTTATGAAAGAAAGAATAAGAGTGAGAGTCATCTGGAGTGGACCTCTGCTCCTCCAGCTTCCACAATATGCAGGCCTTAGGCTGTATGCAGGTCCTTATCGTTTACTCCATCCTCTCAGGCGGTCCTGGGTGCAAACTGGGATTTTTTTTGAGGGCTCACTATGGTGTTTTGACATCATTTCAGGAATCCCTGTGGGCCAGTCCCTTGCAGTATGATGTAGGGCTATATCTGGAATTACTTGTTTTCACCCAGTTTGATTGGAATTTTAATTTCTTAAAAGTGCGTTCAAGAGTATGAAATGCAGTAAACCACTTCAAGGTGTGGAGGTTGAGGTGGGAAGGGCAGCACAGTTTCTTTATGTTTTGAAATAGTGAAAGTTACTTGTTCTCATTGACAGTGGGTGGACCAGACAGCCCAGACTCCGTTGATCCAGTTGAACCATTACAGACTATGACTGATCAGACAACACTTGTTCCCAATGAAGAGGAAGCTTTTGCTCTGGAGCCTATTGACATCACTGGTGAGTAAGCTATTTGGGAATATTTTACTTGGGTCATCATTAGCTTGATCAAGTGGAAATGAATGTCTAGCACTGCTGCTGACTCTGCTTCTCAGCTGGAAGAGAAATAAGTGCTGAATTCCTTTTTAGTTTAATGGTAGCTTTCCATTCTTTTCCATGTGAGTAGCTCACATTGATGGCTGGTGATCTTTGAGTATACCAGTTTGTAGTTTCTGCAGTCAGTACTTACAGCAGCATGACATTGTAGCTTTTGATAAACAGGTTAGTTAAAAGGCAATGAGTTGGAGTAGATGTCATCATGTCTTTAATTCTAATAGAGTATCTGTAGTGCAACACAGTTCTCAATACTTCTGTTTGATGGCCAGGAGTGGCTGTTTACACCGGGGATAAGTGCTCTACTGATGCATAGCTTTCATGACTTGCTGAATTCAGGAGATGTGTCTTTGTATTTGAAGTTCTACTAAATAATGAAGTTCCTTGTCTTTTTCTCTATTGCAAGACACTCTCTTATTGTAACTGGTACTGTATTTGGCTCATCATAAACAGATCCCTGCTTTATTAAAAAAATTAGGATCTGGGAAAAAATTCAGTTTGTCCTGTGTTTTCAGACTGAACTCCAGACCCTGATATACTACTGCTTGGCCAATTAAAAAGCCCTAGCACTGCCCTCTGGTGTCAAGCTAGCAACAGGTCCTAGCTGAGCAGCTGGGACCAGCAAAGCCGATGTTTGCCAGAGCTTCAGGGTCTGCTGCAGAGTGCCAGGCTGTAAGCAGTTTACAGTAAAGTCATTCTAGAGCAGGATGAGAGGTGCAGGTAAGAGAACCACCTACGCTAATACTACCAAAGCTCAGATAGGGCTTAGGGGAAAAGCTTGGTATGGCACTTTGACTTTTAGTTCAGAGGGACGTTTTATCTTAGGGGTTTGCTCCTGAAGAACACCAGCCTGACAAGCCCAGACGTGAGGGAGGGAGGCATGTGCAGCTGAAGACATTGATGAAGCTTAGGTAGATTCATCAGAAGTATGAGTATGAGCAGAAGAATTTGTGGGTTATGGGACAGCGTTCACAGTGTTTCATCTTTTGTAGTGCTTATAGCTTTTCACTTCTCCCCAAGCTAGCATTGCCTTATATTCTTGAGGCAGCTTGATACATGGGCAAATAAGACCTATAGGGAACCTGCAACATACAGTGCACGGTGGTGTCTGTTTGAGCTAACATAATTATTTGCTAAAAATCTCAACAGTCAAGGAAACCAAAGCAAAGAGGAAGAGAAAGCTGATTGTGGACAGTGTGAAAGAACTGGATAGCAAGACTATTCGAGCCCAGTTGAGTGACTACTCTGATATTGTTACTACTTTGGACTTGGCACCTCCTACTAAGAAACTGATGATGTGGAAAGAAACTGGTGGAGTTGAAAAGCTTTTCTCTCTGCCTGCACAGCCATTGTGGAATAACAGGCTACTGAAGGTAATTCTAATACATTTAGAAGTGGACTATATAATGAACTAAATGGGTTGTGCCTCATGCTTAGTAAGCATCAGCATATGAATAGCAATATAGGGATAGCAGTATTCATCATTTAAAGAACCCTTACTCTTAAAAGTAACTAATAAATGTTTTAAGCATTGGTGCTATCTGTGAGTGAAATAAAGGGTTTTTTTTTAAATGTTACTACTTTTGGAGGGGGACTTAAAAGGTGGTAAAAGAAAGATGGCCCATAGTTATTTGGCCTGAAATGAAAGAAAGGACACTGAGAACTACAATAGTGAATAATGTCATCTTTCCTCTGTAGCTCTTTACTCGTTGTCTTACACCACTGGTACCAGAAGACCTAAGAAAGAGGAGGAAAGGTGGGGAAGCTGACAGCCTTGATGAGTTCCTTAAAGACTTGGAAAACCCAGAGGTTCCCAGAGAGGAGCAGCAACAGCAGCAGCAGCAACGAGATGTCATTGGTTTGTGTCTTGTCAGAGATGCTCTGCTTTCTCTCAGTTTATTTTTCTCTTTTGTTTGTGTTAAGTCAGCAAAGATTATGAATGAAGCAACGAGCTTTGTGAGGGTTGTTTAGTTTGATATACAATCTGTAATTTAAATAGCCTCTTTTTCCTAGGCATAAAAGACATAGAGATTCAGTTTGATCCAGTAGATTAAACAGGTATTGGATGGGGTTGCATGCACACCAATTCTATTTAGGTCATTGCAAAAGCTATGCAGGCTGTTAAGAATGCTCAATTCTAGATTAATAGCAGATTAGTTTTAGAATATAATTTGAAAACATACCACAGTATTGAAAATGGGTTTGTTGTGGAATATAGATGAACCTATTCTGGAAGAACCAAGTCGTATACAGGAATCGATGATGGAAGGCAGCAGAACCAACCTGGATGAATCTGTTATGCCACCCCCACCACCTCAGACAGGTGTTAAACGCAAACTGCAGCAAGTAGAACCAGAGCCAGTGTTACCTGTAAGTAAGATTTTTTTCTTTTTTCTTTTCTGAGAATGAGAAGCCAGAAGTGACACAAACTTGTGTGAGATATGTTGGAGTAGTATCAGAATTTTTGTCCCTTTGTCATTCTGATGGTTTTGGATTTGTTGGTATGTTGGGTTTTTTTAAGTAGAAAGCTTAGTGAAACAGTTAAAATGCAGATAGGCTAAAGAAATGGCACTGTTTCCTCCAGAACAACTTCTTAAAGGAGTAAAGCTATCAAGTTATTCTGCTTCACAAGTGCATACGAGCAGCTTTCAGTGATGAAGAATGGATTGTGCTAGTTACACAAAATACCTTTTTTAAAACAGTCCTAATTTCCCAGGGCTAAGGGTTCCAAAAGTCCTTTGATCTCCAGGAAAGGTTTCCTTGTTGAGTTATGAGATGACTTGGAAACTAGCTCATACCTACCTCCTGTAAAAGCTGTGATGCAGTGTGAAAGGAAGCCATCTTTGTGAAGGGGACAGGAAATAGGCAAAATGGTTCTTTTTCTGAATTCTCACTTGGTCAGAAGAGTCCTGTGCTGTCTTTCTCACATTTGTGTGTTTTTTTGACCCCATGGTTCACATGTTTCTTGGTGAACAGGTTATTCACTGTAGAATGAGTCTGTTAGATGTTACATTATCTCATTAAAAATGGTGGCAGCTTGTCTTGGCTGTGTCATTGGGTGAAACTGGCATCAGCTTTGTGATGTGTCCAATATGACTCTAAAGCAGAAGTTACTTTGGCCTATTTTGGGGTACATGTAGGAACAGTTTCAGGTGTCAAGGTAACTTTACTGGCAAGCACTTAACTGTGTGTAGATTAAAGGGAAGAATACTGTCTCAAGTTTATTAAAATTTAGCACATTAATCCTGTTAAACTGCTTTTCTGGATTTTCCTCTTGATGTGTCTTCTGAGTGATACTTGAGCACAAAGTCAATCATGTATCTTTGAAGACTTTACAAAGTGTACCTCCATCTTAATTCCTTGATGCTTGTATTGCAAAGAACATTGTGGTATGTTGAATGTCTCATTGAAGTGTGCACATTGTAGCATCATTCCACAGATGTGGGATTTGAAACTTGCATGTTCTGATTGAAGAGATGAGATCAGTTGTTTGTATGGTGGACTAAGTGGAGTTATTCACAAGCCTTATAGTGGTGTCATAATTTCTGGTTGAGTAGACTCAAAAGAATTAAAAATACACGTATGGACAACAGAACAGGCTTTTAAAAAATAAAGGTTTCTTAGAAATGGCTAAGATTTAAAGACTTGGATTATGTGAAACTGGTTTGTAGCATCAACATTCTATTGTAAAAGCACAAATGAGATGATGCCATCTCTCTTAATTGTGTTTTGTACTCTTAAAGCATCCACCTTCGCAACAGCTGGAAATACCACCTGTAGAAATGCCTCCAGAGGAGCCCCAAAACATCTGCCAGCTAATACCAGAGCTAGAACTACTACCAGAAAAGGAGAAGGAGAAGGAAAAAGAGAAAGAGGAGGAGGAGGAAGAGGAGGTAAGAACTGAGCTCTTGAAAACAATCTGTGTAAAGAGTTTGTGTTACCCAGCATTGTTTGACTTCAGATTCATTAAGTGGAGTAAGAAGCCTGAAGTCCTTACTTGGAAATTGTAGCCTTTGGAAATGGAGATTTTAAAATCATTCCATAACCACTTTATAAGTTGCATGTACATTCTGCTTTCAATTAAAGGATTCTCCTGTTCTCAGACATGGTTGGCTTAAACCACTCTGTCTGTTTATGATGTGTTATACAAGAAGTTTTGAACTTGGTTTTAGGGTTCCATTTTAAATAGTTCAGGTAAATTGAGAAAAGTAGATTTTGTAAGAAAACCACCCATGTCCTAAAATGTGGTAACTGAAGTTGTTTCTTAGCTACAATATTTAATAATCTGTGTATATCAAAATTAACTGCATTGATTCTTTTTGTTTTACACCCAAAATGTGTAACGTTAAATTAGCTTTTTAAAAACTGTTTCATTATTGAAATAATGTATCTGGACATGTGAAGTTACTTTCTGTAACAAGTCACCTGTACAAAGAAATGGGAATTGCTTTAGTCAAGATGATTTTCCTAGCAATGCAAAAAGCTGTTAGAATATTTTCAGTTGGAAGGGGCCTACAACAGTCATCTAGCTCAGCTACCTGACCATTTCAGGATGTTGCTGGATGTGGAGAAATGTTACTTTAAAGTAGTATAGTGAAGAGAAAGAAATACCTGCTGACTTAATTTTGAGAATTAAAATAATTGGCCCAACAGTTTTTCTGCACAGTTTGAGTTATGACTGGAAACAAAGCAGATACTGCTTGCTTGTGTCACTGTCATTGTTATTCTTCTAAATTGCTGATTTAAAATAAAGCTCTTATTTTTAAAGCCATCTATAGCACATTTTCCTTAAGCAAGTACTGTTCTGAGTAGGTGAGTGCTTCACAGGACATGGGGAGCTGAGTCTGACATGTTATTACGTGTCTGTATTGATGTTTGCAAAATAAAAGCATTGTTGATAGCATGGTTGGTACTAGCAATCATAGATTTGACTGAGGTGTCTCTTCTCATTCAGCTGTCATGACTGAATTTAGTTTCACTAATTGTCACACAACGTTTCAAGGTGTAATCCCAGTAGCAGGCAACCTTAATACAATACATCAGTTTACATGGGTGTCTCCCTCTGACCTACTTCCTGCCTCTACTAGACATGTTCTGTGACTCAAGTTGTCTAAATGTTCTGGATTATTGAAAAGAAAAAGTTGCAGTGATATCCAGAAGTGCTGCTTTAATTCTTAGCTCAGTGGATAAAAAGATTGCTGTTTTGTAAATGTGTGAATTTTTGTTGCTTGTAGGAAGAAGATGGCACAGGGGGTGATCAGGATCAAGAAGAAAGGAGGTGGAACAAGAGGACTCAACAAATGCTTCATGGACTTCAGGTACTCATGATAATTTGCTCTCTCTTAAAGCTGTTTTGAGTTTGCCCATCAACACCTGAGTTTAAAGGTAAAGAAAGCTTTCTTTGCAATAGATACTACAAACCTAAGATGTCAGCTGTGTGTTAGAGAGAGGGAGGAGGGGAAATCAGTTCTGTCTTTGAGGAAAATAAAATGTTTGTAATTAGATCATAATAGTTACTTTTTACCAAAGAACATTTGAAGTAAAATTATGTTTCAGCCTCTATGTCTAAATTGGTGTGAGAGTAAGAAATTAAAATGTTAAAATTACTGGGTGAGGTGGGTTGACCCTGCCTGAGTGCCAGATGCCCACCAGGGATGCTCTGTCACTCCCCTTCCTCAATTGGACAGAGGAGAATAAAAAAACAGACTCAACTTGGGGAATATTTATTTAATTTATTATCAGTCAAATAAGAGTAGTATAATGAGAAAATAAAAACTAAATCTTAAAACACCTTCTCCCCACCACTTCCTTCTTTCTGGGCTTAACTTTGCTCCTGAATTCTCTACTTCCTCTTGCTCAAGTGGTGCAGGGGGGTCCTGGTGAGACCATCACAGGTTGTTTCTGTTGTTCCTTCCTCCTCAGGAGGAAAGGACTCATCACACTCTTCCTCTGCTCCAGCATGAGGTCCCTCTCACAGAAGGCAGTTCTTCATCAACAGCTCTACTGTGGCTCCTGCTAGCAAACCTGTGCCAGCATGGGCTCTTCTCTCTCTCAGTCTACAGATCCTGACAGGGAGTCTGCTCCAGGGCTTCCAGTGGGGTCACAGCCTCCTTTAGGCATCCATCCACCTGCTCCAGTGTGGAGTTCTCCAAGGCCTGCAGGGGGACAGCCTGCCCCACCATGGTCTGCACCATGGATTGTAGGGGAACATCTGCTCTGGCACCTGCAGCACCTCCTCCCCCTTCTTCATGACCCAGCTTGGTATCTGCAGAGTTGTTTCTCTCAGATATTCTCACTTCTCTCTCTGGCTGCAATCGCTGTTGTGTAGCAATTTTTTCCCTCACTCAAATACCTTATTCCAGAGGTGTTACCACTATTGCTGATGGGCTCAGCCTTGGACAGTGGTGGGTCTGTCTTGGGCTGGCTGGCATTGGTTCTGTCAGACATGGGGGAAGCTTGTAGCAGCTTCTTGCAGAAAACCACCCCTGTAACTCCCTGCTACGAGACCCTTGTCAAGCAAACCCAGTACATGGGATTTGATTGTGGTTTTAGTGAAACCTGAGCACCTCTGTTTTTGTGGTCTGTTGGTCTTAGGGAAACCCAGTGGAAGTGTAGGGATAAAATCATTTTACAGGATGTTTACTCCTATTCAGGCTAACATGAAAACTTCCATGCTGTGATAAGCTGAATCTAAAATTGTGGGAATCTCTCCTTAGCTGAGGTGCAGCATTACCTTTCAATATGTGGTGTTCAGTGTGCACAGAAAGATAATCTTTGTAGGATGGATTCTTGCATGCTAGAACTGAAGAGCTTTTTTCTGATAATTGGACACCTCTAATACACACTCGAACTTCAGTGGAAACTGGTGTCCATTTACATGTAAATCTCTGTATTACTTCATGTATTCTTGGACTATCTTTGCCTCGCAGTCTAGTTTGCAGTTCCTACACCTTTGTCTCCTTACATTTTGTCAGCTCCTGAGATTCTACTGGCACTGAAGTATTTTGATTCCAATCTCTAAGCTGTTTTTGTTCTCCAGTGTCACCCCACTTGTGAAATCTATAAGCTTCATCTCTGATGATAAAATCTCATCATTATTCTACCTCTGATTGTCCAGTACAGTGGATTTTTCTGGGAGGTGGGAATGCTGCTGAGTTTTCAGTAAACTGAGAGTTAGCAGTGTTTTGTATTCATAAATGTTCTTAATCAAGCAAAAACTTTACATTTCTGGAAAATGTTACTAGAGTTAAATCTTTGAGAGTAATCTGCTTGCATCTAAACAAAAATGAAACATTTATTTTAAAGTCTTAAGTACCCTTTAGCACACTTAAATACACTTAAATTTAGTTCAGGTTACTCATTAAATTAAGTTAGTTCTTCTGCACACCTGCAAGAGGTCTGCTGGATTAAGATTGTTTTAAACTGTTGTGGTTTAACTCTGGTAATCTGCTAAGCCACAGCCAGCCACTTGCTCTCTATGCCCTGCTGGGATAAACAAGAGAATCTGAAGGTTAAAAGCAAGAAAACATGGTCTGAGATAAAGATAGTTTAATAGATAAAGCAAAGCTGCACGCATGAGGAAAGCAAAATAAGGAATTCATTCACTTCTTCCCATCAGCCATTTCCTGGACTGCAGGGCTTCATTACGTGTTGGCTTCTTGCAAAGAAAAATGCCACAATCCAAAATGCTCACAGCCCCCTCTTCTTTCCTTCAGTTTTCATTACTGAGCATGACATCCTAAGGGTGGGATATCCCCATGGTCAGTTAGGATCAGCTGTCCTGGCTGTGCCCCTTCCAGCTTCTTGAGCACCCCCAGCCTAATTACATTAGCTCCCACCTGAAAAATAGCACCCTATGAGCTGCTGTTGAAAAAAATTAACTCTGTCCCAGACCAAATCAGTAAAATTGTTGCTTAAAAATAATTTTTTAAAGTGTACAGATACTTAGTTGGTAACGTATAATGCTTCTCCCTTGGGATGTTTCATCACAATTTCTGAAAAGGGCTTCAGGATTATCTTTGGATCATGCTTAGCTGTCTTCAGTTCACTCTTCCATGTCCCCAGAAGAGCATGACGCTGAATATTAAGTCTGCAGTGAGATTTGCAGTTAAGATATGTTTAATATAAAGTAATATGGGTTGGCCAGCCTAGTATCTTTTCATCTAGTAAATATTCCAGAGCAGACGGTTCTGTTTAAAATTGAAGACGTCAGTTGTTGTTCTAGCCAGCAAACAGATGGATTTTCCAGATTGATTTTTAAAATATATGTGTGTGTATGTGTATGTATATATATATATTAAATTGTAAGCAACTGAGTACTTAGTTTCAGACAGAGGAATTTGAGAAATAAACAGGCTTTCATTTTGGGAAAATTGTACATCTTTTGAGGAACCTTAGCTTTTGAAATTTTGTTTTAAGCACTAGATGATTATTTTTCTAGTTATTTTTATTTTGAGAAATAAGATTTTTTTTTTGTTCCTATTTAATGTTGTCAAATGTTTGCTGTCAAAAGAGATTGGCTAGCTATTGGTGCTGAAAGAAGATCCTTGCTCTATGCTACAGTGTTTCTGGAGTATGTGACTACACCTTGCATGGGTTCAAGGTTGAATTTTCATACATCTCTGGGAAGTGTACTTAGATTCGTTTAGATAAGATCTATATAGAAATTTTTATGTGCATGTTGTAATGTCTGTCCAATGCTGAGTCCTTCCCAGTCCCTCAGAGTGTCCTTGGGGCCTGCCACCAGCCATTCCAGTTTGTGTGTAGCTCTCTAATTTGTGATATCAATGTTTGTGTTTTTCAGCGAGCTCTTGCTAAGACTGGAGCGGAATCTATCAGTTTGCTTGAGCTGTGCAGAAACACGAATAGAAAACAAGCAGCTGCAAAATTCTACAGTTTCCTGGTACTGAAAAAACAACAAGCTATAGAGCTGACACAGGAGGAGCCTTACAGTGACATCATTGCAACACCTGGTCCCAGATTTCATATTATTTGAATGGTTAGACACAGCAGAGCTAGTGTTTGTTTCACTAGTGCGTACATGTATTGCCCCATCTGTAGGGCCCACAAGACCATTGCAGAAAATCTAGATTTTATTGTCTGTATAAAGTCCTTGGTTTTCTTTTGGGGTTATTTTGGGTTTTGTATTTTAAACTTACCACTTAAATTTTTAGCAAAACTGCTGGGGTGGGTGGCTTGAGTTCCAACTGCAGAAACCAGACAGCTCAAGGACCCAGATGACGATTGTTGTAATAACTAAGAGCTGATGTGTGCAATATTGGTGCATGTAATGTTGAGTATCAATTAAAATGTCTTATGATGATTTGACTAGTTGATTCAGTAGTGATATTTTTAACCTATACAAGTAAACCTGAATGGCCAACCTATGGTCTGATACAAACTTTGCCAAACTTGTCTAAAATGTTCAGTCTGCTTCTCATAGTAGTGGGTTTTATTCTCCTTCCCTAGAATTTTGTGCATACCATGGGTCTTCTACAGCTGCCAGTATGAAAGGTAGTGCCTGATATGTCAGCTTGCTTTGTCACTGCATTTTTGCAGTCAGATTTTTGTAGCCCTTGATAATAAAGGGAAACAGGTGTCTGTGGAAAGCGCTTCCTCTCCATAAGGCTGTTACATACACGAAAGGATGGAATATATGTTAAACATTTTAGACAAAACATTCCTTTTCACTTATCACCTCATTCTGGTCCACTACTGATAATGGCTAATTACTGTTAATGAGCATCAGATAAAAACTCTGGTCATTTCATTTAAACCTCTAAGATATCAATATGCTTTAGGTTTGTTATAGCTGTATATAAACTCCAGACTTCTTAAAAGACTTCTGGATTGTAAATTATCTGGTTTTTATTAAGCAAGCATATGAAGATAAGAATAAGAGAAGCTGAACAGATCGCCTTTCCAAAGATGCTAAATTCAGATACCACCTGCAGTGAAAGGACAACAGACTTGAATATACAGTACAAATGGGCACAGTTCCACTTAATTATGTAGTGTTATTAATGGCTCTTTGGATATATTTATGGTTTTAGTGTTGATTTTTTCCAATAATGCACACTCCTGTATTCAAAGCATTTTATCAGTTTTGCAGTCCCGTTTGGTTCTGCTCCTAAAGAATGAAGCTTTACTGTTAGACCAGATAGCACCAGGAATTATGTGAATATGTTGATTATGGAAATGTGTCTTAACTTTTTTTAGGGCAAGATTATGCACACTGAAGGTTCTGGTTTTAATGTTGGCACTTTTGAGAAATAATTTTGGGACTCCGAGATTTCAGTGTATACTCAATTGTAAAATTATGTGAATGTTTGAAAAAAAATCTTGGGACTACATGATGACCATGTTTTAATAATTCTTGGGAAAGTTAATTGTATAAAGTTACTGCAGCTTTATTTTCAACATGATGTGCCTGTAAAACCATGATTTTCCCCTTTGTAAAAAGAGACATTGTAGATAACTTGAATGTTTAATTATAGAAAAGGTCATTAGTTTCTTGTTACACATTTTTAGTCTGTTTTTGTTGCCTTTCAAGGTTAAAATTCTTGAAAATAGTTGATGCTGTTATGTATAACTTTTCTAATAAAAGTTGTGTTATAAGGTGTTATGTATTAGCTCTGTATCTTGTTTGAACACCTTTCATTTATGTAGTAGGGACCTAACAGGTTGCTGGCTTTGGTATTAGGAGTGGAAGTGGAACAGTTTAGCTCAGAGATTTGAAGCTTGAATATGTAAATAACATTTCTTGCCGTTGGGAAGGAAGAGTTATTTTACTGGCCCTACTGTGGTTTTGTTAAAGCATTCTGTGCTAGGAATGTCTGTGTGTAAAATCAGGGGAGGCTGTCTGTAAAATGTGATGCTTCTCTATGCCAGTCCTTTCTGAATGCCAGAACATACTCAGCTTGAATTCTTTTAAATCTACTGTTCCCTTGCTTGTAGAATTGCATGTGGGGATGTCAGTGCTTCTGTACTTAGGTGCTCTTGGTAGATCCAGACAGTTGGATGCAATCCTATAGAATCAGTGCATCTCTCATGAGTCACTTGGGTCACCTGCTGAGCTTATACAGAGCCCAGGGTCAGGAATTCTGTTCTACATGGCCTGTCTCTGGAAGGTGAAGAACCATCCTGGGTCCAATAAACTGACTTCATCTAGGCTCCACACCAGAAGTGACTGTGTTGAGCTATCTGTGGAAGGAGCTGGGCTGGTTTTGTTCCTGTGATGTCTTGTAGATGCAGGCTGGCCTATGTTGAGCTCATCTTTACGTGTACAACAAATATGTTCTGCAAAATGAGGACTTGATTTTTATTCCTTGCATTAAAGCTCTATCAGGGATGAAGTACTGGAACTCAAGTACTCAAAGCTAGCATGACAGGTAGCTTTTCTGCATTTTTCTTTTATGAAAATGTCCTCGTTTTTTACATCACTGTGATCTGCAGTCCTGACAAGTTTAGTATCGTTGGGAGTATACATTTATGCAAAATAAATATAATCTGAGGCAATGAATGCAAGATCTGCTTTGTAACATACAGGAGTTGAACTACTAGTTTTGAACGTGGCCTGCAAATAGTACTGACTGATATTTCTTGGAAAATAGGCTTTGCAGTAATACACAGATCAGCTGTTGAATGAGGTCTTAAGGAATGGTGACAGGAAATGCATTTGCTGTTTCTCCTGTATCTGCAGGAAGTATGTTTCCCTGCTCTGTTATTGTGCAGAGGAGGAGATGCAGAAAGGCTCTTGGTGCTGCATTTATTCTGTTTACCTTTCCATATTTTTCGTATCTCCAGTGTTCTTTACAAAGAACAACAACAACAAAAAAGTACAGCACCTGCATTCTGTTAGAGGTCCTCTTCAAATACATAAGCATTCAGTTAGGCTTTACTAGATGAGCCGTTTTCCTAGCAGTTCAGTGAGTTACACCATCTACTTTTCAGAAACCAATCTTGTGAGGGATTTAGATTTGATCTATAATGTTACTATAAAATTTATTTATTGCTGCTTTTTCACCTTTCAGGCTGGAATGTCTTTAGTGTGTTTGGCTATAGCATTAGGCTGCACCAGTGAAGGGAACTAACTGCTGTGAATGTCCCTTCTGCTGCCTGTTCCCCCCTGGCAGCAGGTTTGTTCTGTCTGCAAATCTGAAGTATTTATATCAGTGGCTCCTACTCATGCCCTCCTTTCCAAATTACTCCTTTTTGGTGGCTGAAAAGGAAACAGTTCATGAATCTAAAGAAATTCTCCTGCAAGGAGATTCAGTTGTTGAATGAATTCCTGCCCTCCGTGTCTGACCACCTTGAAGACAGACTGCTTGCTTCAGTTCTCTCTGGGGAGAGCTCTGTTCTCATTCCAACTGGGACTAAAAGGAAGGAAGTCAGGCAGGTAATGTAACCTCTGTATGTAGATTAATTTAAACACTCTTTTGGTAAGGATATGAGTAGATGACTCTTTGTAATTCACAAGGCAAGGCAGTTTCTAACAACTAAAAGTGTTGGCTGAAGGTATCACTGGAACTCACACTTCAAGATTTTAAACCAACTTGGTTAGCAACCTTTTTGAAGTGGCAGCTGTTGGGTGCAACTTTGCTTCAGTGACTTTGCAGGAGGGTCAGGCATATGGTCTGAAGGATGTTGAGCTGTGTCCACCTGCAGACACTAGATTGACTGCCTTTTCTTCTTTGGCCTTTCCTGCTAATGTGCTCCTACAACTGCAAATAAAGGAAGGCAAACCCCAAAGGATTATTTTCCACTCCCTGTTATCCCACTGCCACGTGTGTGTCTGGTGGTATGTAACAGGTAACATCTGGGGGGAGAGGGGAGTGAGGATCTGGTAGATTTTTGTGTTCCCAAAGCTCCTGAGTGTCCACTACTTGTGGAACATATCTCCTCAAGTGGTTATCATGTTTCTTCTTTTGTTTTTTCAAATATTTTTTTGTTACACCTACATGAATTAACTAAGCTATGTATATGAACTTCTGCAAGATGCATATATAGTAAAAGCAAAAGGACCAGGAAAAAGTCCCTATACATGATAAAGAAAGGGCAATTCTCTGCATTGCTTGCTAACCTCTAAAGCCACTGGACAGACCAAGAGAAGGAGTTAAAAAAAGGGAAAGTTTTCTTTCCCTCGTAATTCTTCCAGGAGCAGGTTTTTCATTTGCTTTATTTCAAAATATTCTCAGGCAGAGTAAAAAAACAAACAAAAAACAAAAACAAAACAAAACCAAAAAAACCGAAAACCAAACCAACCAACCAACCAAAAAAACAAAAAACAAAAAAACAAAACAAAAAAAAAACCAACAAAAAAAACCACAAACACCACCACACCAACCCCCCCCAAAAAAACCCTCATCTAGGATAAAATATTTGTATTAGCCAAATGCTAATGTTAATGTTGTGTTATAAGTAGAGTACAATGCCAGAAACTTTCTGGGAGAACACACCCTCCCATTTAATTTGGCCCCAACTATTCTCCAGCAGCCAGGAAAGATCGAAGTAGTCTGGCTCTCGTGAGCAACGTCCCTTCATGTTCTTCCCTCCCCAGCCCAACTTGTTTTCAATAAAACTTTCTAATGTAGCCTGAAACTAACACTAGGTAATTGAGGACTGTGTGGTTGACCTTTAATCAGGGATGTTTATAAGTGTCTGACATAGATCAAGAGTACATGTGATGAGAAACACAGATCTGCTCGTGACACTTGGCATCCTTCAGGAGCAGATGGGTTTAAAGCCACTGACTCCATGCAAGGACTCCTCTAAATTAAACCATTCTGCTACTCTCTTGGAATAATTTCCCCTTTCCTGCCTTGCAGTGCCCAGGTAGTGCTGGCAACTATTTGTGCAATTTAGTTATCTAGGTTTGGGGATGGTGGGAACTGATTCAGGGTAAAACCCACCAAAAGAAACATGTTTTTTTTTCCTCCAACTGGATCAATTCCTACATCCTGTGCACTGGGCAGCCATACAGAAACTCGTGCCAGCATAATACAAGAAGCACCAGGCAAAAGAATAGAGAAGGGAGAGGATGAGGATTGCTTTTTTGGATCGCTGTGCCAACTTTACATGTGTGTTAAATCAGCCTGGGGAAATTATTCACAATAATGCTGTTTGAAACTGGGAGTCCCAGCACTGGCTGAAGCTGCTGGATTGGCATATTTATCGTCAACTTGCACACCAGTGCTAACATTCTGCTTTTCCAAGGCAGAAGTTAAATCTTCTCCCTCAAACTGGGTATTTCTGGGACAGAGCTCCAACCCAACCTCTGCCAGAGGATGTGTCCGCAGTAGCTTTCTGTTCATTTACTGAAGGTTAATATATCCACTCCTCCTGGTACTTGAGAGTAAGCCAGGAGAGTCAACGTGCACTTCACAGGCAGCGTGTACCACAGATCACAGAAGACTGTTAAATCTGAAATAAATTAATTGGAACACCAGAAACTGTTCCACTGCTGAGCATTTTTGCAGAGAAGTTCAGCTAAATCTGGTTTTGTGCAAATTAAGCTGCTTCTCATATTCTTTGACTGCAGGACTGATCTCCAAAAAAAGAAGTGCTGATGTTTAAGGAATAAAGAGACCACAGTCAATGTGAGAAAAAAATAAGAGAAGCAGCTTAGAGTTTGGATTTAAAAGCCATGTTTGATGCTTGATGTAGAAATGTTGCTCTGATTGGTCAAGTATCTGATGAGAGGCCATGAAAATAAACTAAATGTACCATTTTACATTTTGTAATTACAGGAACACAAACTTGCAGCTAGTCTTGTTGATGCTGAGGGAGGCAGCAATGAGCCAGAAAAGGCATGGAAGGGTTTGTTATGGTGGCAGCTCCTTTGCAACACAAACTGCAGGTTTTCCTTGACGATTTCTCAAAACCAAAATAAGTGTGGAAGACACCGGGTGCCTCCAGTCCAAATTTTCATCTTCAGATCTGTCAGAAGCCATTCCAGTTTGTTGATAGTAGTTGGCTGCTCCCCATGGGGTGGAATGTGGCTGATTTCTTTGCCGCCTTTGTCACTGAGCTTGTGGAATTACAGGCTGGCTATGCTGGGAGATGAGCAGGTAGCCCTAATGCTAAAAAGCTTTAAAACCAAGCCCAGGAGGGGGGGCAGAACTGATGAATGAGAGAGGATAGTCTCAGGAATACTTAAACCATCCCTCCCATCAGCAGCAAAACCACTCTGTTGCAGCCACCGTCATTGCCCTATCTTGCTTGTGCTGGTCCCTCAGCAGGGCTGAGGTGACCATTGGAGCATTGCAGATGTTTGACAGGTTTCACTGAGTACCAACGAGCTGCTTTTGATGAGGCAGAGCTGAGCAAGAGGCTCAGTCTCTGGTGCACACAGCTGTGGAGCAAGTTTTCAGTGCAGCCTCTGCTCCCTGTCCTGGGGGCCAAGAGCTCTCCCCCGCAGGGCAGGTGCAGATCACTCCCAATGCTCAGAGCCCGGGGAGAAGGAGGCTGAGCCTACCTTGGGGAGGAGTGTTGGGTGTTAGGTCTAGCTAGATAGGTTCACCTATCACCTTGCCTAAAATTCTTCCATTTGTGGCAGGCTTTGTCCTTATGACTCAGTAAGAGCTGTTTCTGTTAGGAAAAAGCCTTTCTGGTTCAGCATGATGTGCAGATCATTCGTTCCCTGAGGGAAATACATCGGGTACCAAGTCCAGCCAGATGTTCTGGGCATACATGTAGAAGACCCAAAAGACTCTCACGCCCTGAGGGCTGGACTGGAAGTGAGAGGACTGTGGGTTTTCATTGCAAACAGTGTGGAAGCATAAGGTCTGCCAGCTGTGAAGACGGATTCAGCGGGATGAGAGCCAGGGACTGCAGTTCAGCTGCTGGGACAAGGATATGACAATTACCCATCTTCTCAGAAGATCCACAGGTACAAACATGAAAGTGCTGTCCATGCAGTTGTTCTTCAAAACCCCTCTCTATTTCCATGATCCCCAAGGCCCAGTTTTTTAGCTGTAACAGTAAGCGTTCTGCTTAATTTAAGGGCCAAGACTTTCTCTGTCAGAGGACAAGATTTCTGGAATGCAGGCTGTGGGTGCTCATTCTGTATTGTAAAGCAGAGCACACTTTTACCTCACATGCAAATAAGGCATCATTGGTAGAAAAATACAACCAAAACATGCTCACCATACTGGAAAGAAACACAAGACTAGTCCTGCTCTTTGGATTTTGGTGGTTACATGCTCCTACCTCTTAAGTGTGACACTTCTGTTTTTCAGCTAGTGTGTGGGGGCTTATGTAACAACTAAAAAACAATGATTTTTTTTAAAACCTAACACAATCTTCCTTATGGGAAGAGGATCTGGCCTGCAAAATGCCTGGATACATGGCAATGCAGTACGTCTGATTTATAACTTGTCACCTGTGAAGAAAATGGGCATGTGGTGTCAACATGTGTCTGGTTGAAGGAGTTGGCACTATTTGAGAAAAATGTTGGATTCCTGTATTGTAGTGACCAGTTAACACATAATTTCTGAATACACAGGTTAAAACTTTGACCTGAGTGTTCTGTCCAAAGGGAAAACAGATGCTCTTATGCCCCAGATCTAGTGCTCAACCATGAGCTCTCTGACAAACTCAGGGTTTGCCTGCTCCATGGGAGCTGATGTTTTCCACAGGGGAGTGCTGTGCAAGGACGTGTGTAAACCCCTCTGTGAACAGCACTTGACAAGTCCCCCTGACTACAAAGTGCCCACTCTCCTTCCCCTCCAGCAGGGGATTTTCCCAGCCTGTCCTGCTGGAAACCCAGGTGGTGGCAAACTAGGCTGAAGCCCATGTGAGAGGACCCCATGAGGATGACTGAGGTGTGTGCCCTGACATTTCACTCCTACATCTCATGAGCAGACTGCATCTGTGGAGGAAAGGCAATACTCTGTTCCCCATCATAGCAGGACCTGCTTCTGCAGAGGTGAGGAGTAAGGTGGAGGGAGCACCTCTCATCAGGAGCCTCACAGTCAGGACAAAGTCCTTGCACTCAAGTCACTGCTGCACAGTCGGGTCTACATCACTTGGGTAAGACTTAGAATACCAGGACAAGGCCCATTGACGAAAAAGACATCTTTATGCTTTATAGTAGGAATGTGAAAGCAATGCAGCTTTTAGGAAGAAATCAAGCTGATTCCACCTGAAAGTTACAGGGATGTGAGTAATGAATGCTCATCCATTCCCCTTCTCCATCTACTGCAATGGAGAGGTAGCACCAGCTTTTACATTTGAGGTAACTTAAAACGTTACAGTAAATTTGGGATTCCAATTTAAAACAAAAATAAAAGGTCATTGGACTAGCCTGATACAAAACCTGCCTGTATTTGAAAACTTCAGCTTATTGTCCAAATTATCCAAAATAATGCCATACCAAATAGAGAATAAAGAAATACAGTTTAACCAAAAGGTACAGGTAGCAATAAGGGATTATGTTTGTGAAGTTTGATTGCAGAAAATACTGTCTCATAATCAGACACATCACCACAATATGTGTTATGTACATATTTAAAACACCTCGTCCTATAACCAGCTTCTAGATACCAGTTAAATATAGTAGAAGTAGCTAGCATTTAAAATAATCCCTTTCTCTTGTTTGTTCATATTTTTTTCCTCCAATCAGGTAAATTAGATCTTCTTTTTCAGGTGTAGGAGCACAGTAGTTTGATAGGCATGAGTTCTTGATGAAAGCCATGTACCAGTGGGCAAAAGGCCAAGAAAAAAAGATTTAAAGGAGTTAATTTCCTGCTGACTGAAGGATGTGTGTGAGGTCACACGTATTTATCCTTCACTGTGACTCCATATTTCCTTCTAGACGGGGAATGAAACTTGTCTTCATGGCATTTCTGCACAGTTATTTTAATTTTAGACCTCACTGTAAAAGAAGGACCAAGAATCTAAGCAGTCCAGGGAAGGATCTTAAACTCTTGCAATATTTAAACTGCTATGAGGTGGAAACAGTCCACAGAAAAATGTCATCAGCTTTCTGCTACCAACCTAAATACCTGTCTGCATGGCCACTGAGGACTCCTTCCACACCTGGATCAGTCTCACAGAGACAGAAACCTTTCTCAGAAAAAGTCTTTCTCAGAAACCACATTCCTGAATACTCTTTTCATTAATCCACAACTGTAGTCACTTGGCTCTCAGTTATTTTTCTCCAGTGTTGGCAACTTGTTGTTTCTCCCAAATATTCATCTGGGTCTGTTTTGCTTAATCATGGTGTCTCCCAAAGGTCTGCACTAATGAGTTTCTCTATTTGTATCATATGCTTTCTCTGTCATGGAGAAATTTAGTTGTATAGAAAACAGATTTTGAGGCTCTTTCTATTCTCTACCTTTTCTGCCCTCAAATCTGAAAGGTCTTCTTGCCAGAAGAGCTTCCTGAGTCCCTTCACCCTGCTAGGTAGAGTCAGACCACATCTTAACAATGCTTCTGTGTAATTTAGATTTGTGGCAGAACTTGAAAGTAATTGTCCAGTTTTTGGATTTAGGTAAACTAGGGTTGTTCTGAGCTTTAATTTGAAGTCCCAGAGAGCAAGATCATCCACAGACTCAAAAAGTGGTGACAGCTCTAGGTGACAAGAGGCTATTGAAGGAGCTGTACTCCTTAGGGTACTCCTTAGGGGGTTTGCAGCCAGGAGGGACAGGGAAGGGCTGCTCCTGAACAAGGGGAGGTTTTAGAAGGTTTTAGGAGACTCGAGGAAGCTGTAAGATCAGCACTGGAATACAAACCTCCCAGGAAAGGCAAAGCCAGCTGCCCTGGAGTTAACCACAGCTAGCAAAGGGAATCACACAAGCTACTCAACTGATACAAACAACTTGTTAAGAGCTAAATACCTCAAACAGAGAATATAAAATCTCTTTTTAAATTATCCAGTTAGGAAACAGCTTAGCAGGGAATGTTCTTTACAAGAAAGCCCCTGGAGGACTATTATTCCCATCCATTTTGGCAATTGCTCTCTCTTCACTCCCATAAATTCCCAGACCAGGGAACTTCTTGAACAGATCTGCTATCAACAGCAACACTTATCTTAGTGATGCATCACAAATCCAGCTTCAGCAGCACAGAGTTCCCTCCTGCATTTTCCCCATATGAAGCACTTTGTTTCCAGTTTTCTCTTGTAGATACAAAGGAATCAGTGTTCAAGTGATATTCCAGTTTTTAGACTGCCCGTCAGGTTGGAAGTGTACCTGAGTGTTGTTTGCTAATCTAGGTCCATGCACAGCCTGTTCTCAAGTATAAAATGCTATTCATTGGCCAAACAAAGGGCCATATGTAAGAAACTGGTGCTTCTGAGAGCAGCATCATAAGAGCAGCAGGAAGGAGGACGTCTGATTCCAGTACAGCTGTGTCGGGAAACTTTCTGGGCATGGAGCCATTCATGCACTGTCTATGCATGAAGTACAAGAAGATGCTGACTGACCTGAAGAATGCTGACAAGGATGGTGGTGTCGATGTAAAGTTGAGCAGGACAAATCGTGCAGAGGAGTTCCTGTTGGTGAGGATTGGGAACATGTGGCAAAACAGATTTGTTGAGAAGAATTTTAGGGAGGGCAACAACTTTCCTATAGTAAAGGACTTTTTTTTTTTTTTTTAATTTTTATTTTTGTTATGGTACCAGATTAACAACATCAAAAGAGACTATTTTCTTTGCCTGGAGACTGCCAGTTCTCAGCCTGTTTGTTACTGGAGGCTCAGGCAGCTCTGATGCACTTCGTCCCCATCCCAGAGCAGCATCCAGGACAGCCAACCTCCTTAGCAGTGGTGCCAATTGCAGCCCATCACACAGTTGTGCTGGACCTGCCTTGCATCCCTTTGTGCACTGGGGTGGGGATCTCAGACTGGCTTGGTGATGAGAGTCCCATTTCAGCAAGAGAGGAACTACAGCTGAAGTTGGGTGGTGAGGTCCTGCCCTCCCTGCTCTGCAAGTTCCCACCAGAGGATGGGGTTTTACTCTGAGACATTACCTAACTTTCAGGCGATGGTGTCAAATCTTAGCTGATTATCTGGGCACTGACAGAAGAGCTGAAGACAAAACTATGTCCCCCAAGACACCCATTCCAGTTTATCTGCCAAAACTCCTGCTGTTACATAATTTTACAGCATTTGAGATTTTTGCCAGGTGTTTGTCACATGTATTTTTTCAGTTACTATGGATTTTCTGATTGTCTGGTTGTTTTTTTTTTCCTTTGCCTGATGCTTGCCACTGTTCAGGATGCTTTAATGTAAACACTGGGCTTACCTGTAGGTTGTCCCCTAATAAATCTGATTATCAGTTGTACAAGCTCAGATTTTTCATAAGCTGGTGAGACTTCTTGAAGCAGACCAAAGTATGTTGTGCTAATGTATGAGAAGAGTCTCAATCAACTTTTATATCCATTTTCAAAAAAACACAATTTTCTCTGAAAGACCTGCCTAAAACACTTGTCTCCCAGCTCGAAATATATTTCTGAAAGTAATAAAATTTTCCATTATACCAGCAAAGTAGATATTAAATTTTATTTCTCTGAGTATCAGAAGTTCCTGTCCCTCAAGGGATGTCTTCTATGTATCTTTGCAAACTTAATAAATGAAGTACAATGTATTCAACTGATGTCCCACCTTCAAAGCAGGGTTATTATAAAACTGGGGGGAAAGAATCTTCCTGCAGTAAGTGGAATAATAAAAAAAATATATTTCATGTTCTTGAAACACTCAGAAATTTCTGGCAAAAAACAGGACAAGGTATAGGTATTTTACTTCTGTGCACGTAGGTGTAAGGGCAGCTTGCCATATACTTCACTCATTTAGATACAACATCCCTGTGATGGATGACACAACTATATAAAAAAAGAACAGAGCCTTGTGATAAATTCAACTTGCAGCATTGACCTACTGTCTTTCTAATACTCTGTCTCCTTGGGACTTTCTAATTTCAGGTGTCCTGGTCTCCTCAGCTCTGTCTCTGTTCCCCTCTACTTGTTTTCCTTTATTAAATTCAAACTACAGGACAAATATTTCTTTCTCTTCACCCATGTATGGAGATCTCACCTGGTCTAGGCCCAAGTCTATTGAATACTAGTGGCAATGTTGCTACATGTCCAAAAAAAAAACCTCTGAGATAATTTGGCATCTTGTCACATTAAGCAAAAATTGCCATCACTTTGAGGCAAGTGGAAATTTCACTATGGGATTAATTAAAGTTGACGTTACAGTCCTGGAGTTTGGGACGTTGGAGCTGGGCTTTTCTCAGGGGGGGACAGTCTATGGTCTTTGCCAGAAACACTGGTGATCATGTCCCATGGGAGCTGGTGCTGTGTCACCCCGTGTGACTGTTCAGTCTAGCTCACCACCAGTGCTGTAACAAACAGCATTTTCTCCTTTGCACTTTTGCTTTAGCTGGTAGAGGAGAAGGAAGTCCAAGCAGGGACCTCCTCATCTGGCCTTCCATCCACACTGTGACCACTACTGCAGACAGGAGCACAGAATAGTATTTATTCCCCCTGAAAGAAAATCTAACAAACACTACACAACTGATGCAATTAAAATCACAGTTAAGAAAAAGACAACCCTTTTTTTTTTTTTTTTTCAGGTTGAACAAGACAGATAGAAGTGGTGGTGTCTTTCAGGACTCAAAAGACACATGGGCTGCCTTGGGCACAAGCCCCTGGCTGGGCAGAGTATCGGGTGCTCCAGTATTGATCAACTCCAATATTGATCACTACTCTGTTACTTCCTTTGTCTTTTTTGTTGTCCTGTTGTAGCTGTTCTGTGCTAGTTTTTTTCCATGCCCATGGAAATCTTTGCAGCTGCTCTCCTCTCAAAGTGCTCAGGGTGGTGAAGGCAGGCAAGGAGGGCACATGCCACAACAGAAGACTGTCCTTGAATCCTAAAGTTCAGATTTCTCTCTAGTCAGGCTGCCCTGCTCACCAGGTATGTTGAAAAAACTCCTGTGAGAAATGGATCTGGATGCTATCAAAGAGCAGGAACTGAGATGGCATGTTTGATCCTTCCTTAATATAAACTTAGACAAAACAGCATCTTCCTTGGACAATATTTCCATCCAGATATGTAGGCACCCTACGTATGGTGGGGGTCTCTGATGTGCTCTGAGTGCGTCTCATTCTCCTCCAGTTTGTCAGAAACAAAAGCTCTGGATGCTCAAATAAGATACTTTGATATACAGGCACCTCACCTGTGTAGTGGTCAGTCTGGTGACCAGCCACATGCCTGGACGATGATGCCCAGATACCTGGGATATCTTGTCCTAACCAAACTTGCAGGCACCCCGTCCTGGATGTTGTTGAAAGCAGGATATAAAAACTAGGCAGGCCCCAGGGTTTGGTCTTCTGCTCTGAAAACCCCACCATCTTTCTCCCCACCTCCTCCTGCCAAACTTCAACTTGGAGAATGGACCCTGCTTCCCAGCACCATGCCAGGGCTGGCACAGTGTTCACACCTAATGAAAAAGGCACTTTCATTATTCCTAATATGAGTTGCTGAACTTGAAATAGGAGTGCTTGGCACAGGAAGGTGCTTAGCAGGTATCACAGGCCAAGACAAGGAGTATTGGGACATCTCGTATGTACTAAGAGGTACATCCAGGAAAAAGCCACTTGTTTCCCTCTAAAATGTCCCTCTGTGTGCAGGTAACAAAGATATGCAGCCTGAATTGTGATAGTAGTTGGAAATGTTTTAAAATCCATTTGCAGGTCACATCTAGCAGGCAGGCAGGCTGTCATCAGCTCTGATATTACCATTTCACTTCCACTTGTTTTCATTCATGTGGAAAGATCATGGAGCACCCTGCACTGTGATCTGCTGAGCTCTGGCTTTGGCTGTCTCCTTTCTGAGGAAGGCAATTCTCACATGTGGTTGTTTTCCAATTATCACTTGTTGAGACATATCCCCTGGTTTATTACAAAAAGAATCAGGTGGCAAGTACTTATTTACAAGTCTTTATTCCAAGGCACAGGAATACCTTATTGATCTGAGCTTTGAAATGAAACTGTGGGGACTCTTGGGAATCACATTTCTTCTGGCTGAGTTAACCCAGCCTCTTACTCTCATACAAAATAATTAAGTATTATACGATTTACCTGTGTGTTTGAACAGCATGATGGCTGCCCATTGCACAAGATTTCAAATAATCACATCTCCTACAACAGGCTGTAAAGTTAACACTGTATTTGATATTAAATGGGCTTTTTTTCTAGTTACTGTTTGCCCACTCCACACCAGGCTGTGCTGCAGATGCTTCCTTCATTTCACAAGCTTAATCTTTTTGCTGTTTAATATTAGTCTGTAAAGAATTTTATGAGGAAAGCATGGATTTTTGAAGGGATGAGTGGGTGAGACAGCAGTGCTGTGGCCTTCCTGTTTGCTCTGTCCCACTCACAAGATGCACAGGATTACCTTTGAGGTCTCTCAGCGGAGTAAGTTTGAAAAACTGGGAAAAACTTGACAATAAATGAAGTATTTCCATTAGCGGAGAGCAGATGGACTTGTTCTGCACCAAAAATTCGCTCAAATATTGACAGCATTACAATAATATATCACATACAAGAAAACAAAACCCTTGGGACTGCCATGTCAGCTTCTAGCAAATTGTACTGTGGCCCAGGAAAAGGCACCTTCCCTCCCTGTCATCTGCTGCCCTGACAGAGTCTCAGGGCTGGTCAGAGGTTTTGTCTGGAGCAGCCTTATCATCACTTGGGAGAAGGGAGGGCTCCCTTCTGTGTGAATGTGCAGGACCAGCTCAGTGAAACTTCCACTGAATGGTTTTCATCCATGCTACGAGCTCCCCAAAGTGGCAAAAGTCCCAGTGAGAGCTGCTGAGAAGCGAGGATTTCTTTTGCTGATGCTGTGGACATTTCATGGCTCATAACCTTTGATTTTTTTTGGCAGCCACCTTTTCCTTTGCACCAGTGTGGTCAGCAGCTGTCTCTTCTCCTTGAAGCTTGAACGAATTTGACATAATTATGCAGTTTCAGTTACTTTGGTGAGCAATTTAGCCCACGGTCTTTACACCAGCTGTTTGCACACATCTGATGGAATGATTTCATTAAAGCAGCTTCAAGCTCATTGTAGCCAATACCCCAGTTTCTTTTAAAAGTAATTGAGATGCAGTTCTTTTTCATGCTTGTAGCTTTGGAGATTGAAATTAAGCTGCATCAACATTCTGGTAATTTGATTGTTTCTTACCCATCTTCTCATCTCTCTACATATTTTACTTTTTCTAGGCAAATTACACACTCACCGTTCCCCTTATTTCTATGCAGTGCTTGATTCTGAAAATCAAGTTCAAGAACCAACTCGCAGAGCTCTTCACCTACAGATGCATGTATTCAGCCTATGGTGATTGGTTTTGGCTCTGGTTCATACAAACAAGATGACCAGACACAAATATCATACAAATAGGTACAACAGCCAGGGAAACTGAGGGAGAACACCAGCACCCTTCTGTCAGTGCCAAATGGATGCACACGGTAAGTGCAGGAGCTCCCTCTTCAAGATGTGAGAACAGTTAAAAATGAGGTCCATAGGTCTGGACTGTGCTGCTTTGCTTTTTTCTTGGAATTTCAGTACTGGAGATTTCTGTAAGAGCCATTAGAAGGAGTGCTGAGAAAGAAACAAAAGCTATGATCATGCTGCATGCTGCAAAAAGCATGGGCAACCAGTTGAAAAGTTCAGTAATAGCACCAGACAGTTGGATGGAAAATGCCCTAAAAATGTATGATTACTCTCCCCAGAGGCTTACGGGTGAAATTTCAATACAGTAAGTGGACTATTTCCTTATCAAATGTGACAGAAGGCAGAGGGCACTGCAAGGTACAGTACAGATATGAACTATGACCAGTATTTAAAGCCACGCCACTGAATAGTCTGACAGCTGGAAATCCATCTGCCAGTAAGAACAGTTATTTTGCCCATGTCTAAATCATGTTCCTGAACCTTTCATACCTGTCAGTAGTTAAGTCAGAAATAATTATGTGATTCAATAGCGTGTTTTTTTAAAAATAAGTAGTGCAAGAAAACATGTCTTTTTTCCACATTCAGCTTTGTTTTCCATGCTCCTTTCTGTGTCACTCTCTCCATATTATATGAGAGACTTACACTAATCTGAAGGAAGGATCAAGTGGCCTGGAAATACCTTATTATAAGTTACATGTGTACTTGGGCTTCTGACCCATGGAGAAGTCTGATAGAGTAAACTGGTGTGGTGGATTTTATTGAAGTGAGACTTATTGAAAACAATAATCAAGGGAGCTTACTGTTAAGGCAGCAAGAGTTTATCTGATATAATTTTGCTAAGTTAATTAAAAATGGAACAATCCCATGATTGCATCAGGGTTCCTATTAAGACTAAATCAATAAACCAATGGGTTCAAATCATGGAATCACTAAATTAATGCAGTGAGTAACCAAACTCTAGTTTGAGGCTGGCAGTGGAAGGAATTACTTTGTGTTTCAAGGTCTCATGAGAGCAAGGGACGGAATTGAAGGAAAAGCCAGAATCCTTTCCTTCTGAGGCTGCAGGCTGCAGTCTAACCAGCACATGAAATTATTTACCCAGTGAAGAAACATTTTGGTTTTAGGCCTGTGCCAAGGAGAAGTTGTAATCCCATCCTGTTTCATTTTGAGGAAATGCAATTTTGAGAGTTCTCAGCAGTTCTGCTTTAACATGGCTTCTTTGTTCTCAGCTGCTGCCAGAAGTTATGGGTTAACTGTTCTCTCTGAATACCAAAAACACTAGAAATTTCCCAGAGAAGAATAAAAGCTCCTTCTATGAGGTGCAGAAGAAATGATACAAATTGAAGCCTGCTGCCCCCAGACCAACTGTTCCCCTACCCAGCCCCTTGTTCCCATCAGCAAACTGCCAGGCACTGCTGTCCTTCTGACCAGCCTGCCTTGGAGAGTCTAGTCCACTATTCTTTTTAATACATCCACAGTACTGAATGTGTTATTCTTGTACAAAACATCCAGCAGATTGCTTGTGGCATGCAGAAAACTGCTTGTGTGGATGTCAAGGGGCAGTATCCCTTCAGACCTTCTGACCTTTGTCCCCTATAGGGCCCCTCCCTGCCCACTACTCAGACAAATAAGTGGCAAGAAGCCAGAGAAATTTGGAGTAATTATTTTATTTTATGCCTGTTTCATTTAGTTTCTTTAAAATTCAAGCTGTCTGATTGCTCAGAAGAGAGACCTCAGTCTCCTTGCTATGGCTTTCTTGCTTCTGTCTTTATCCAGGTAATTTCAGGGAAACACAGCCTGTAAAACTAAGTGCTAGGCTATTTTTCCAACATTTTCTTCTCAAGACAGAGTAGTGCAAGGAAAACAGTGAGCTCTTACCTATGGAGGTTTAGTTCAGGTTTTCTTGGTGAAGTTTTGAGAGCCATGATTTTAAAGGTGCTTTCAGATTTTTAGTATTGTCTTTACAGCTGATTTGTAAAACTTTTGTATTTCCATCCTCTAACTCTGATCATTGCCTTTAGAAATCAGGTGTAATATCTAACGGGTGGATGTTCTGAGCAAGTGAAAAACTGACCATTTCCCTATGCTTAGCACCCCCCCACCCTGGCACTAAACAGCCCACTGTGCAATGTGTCCTGGTGGCCCCTTTTCCTACGGCTACCCATTTTGGTGTATGGCTTCAGTTGAGAGGATGGCCATCAGATGAGCACACTCTTTCAGTGTTTATTAGGATACTATGATAAGGACAAGACAAAGAAGCCAAAATGCTGCAATTTTGCAGGTAAACTGGAAAGATTATTTCTGCCTGCACTTCCTTGTGTATAACACACCTCTTCTACAGGATAGTGAGAGAGGGTCAAATGTTTCTTAGTCTGCTGTGATCAATAATCAACATAAATCCTGCCTGGACACAGCGAGTCTTGTGTGGTCATGGATCATACCAGTCAGAATAATTAAATCCCTTCTTCCAGATGAAATAACTTTTTTAGTGTAACGACTGGGAGTTCAGCCTGCTGGGCATAAATACATCACATCTGGCAGAGCATGAGGGTTGTGCATTCACCACGTAATTCTAGAGGGCTGGGCAAGCAACAGTATCCCTACCATAGACTTCTCTGGGACAAAGGAAAATATACAGGCAGGCTAGTGTGCTTTACTGGATTTGACATCTCTTTA
Source organism: Florisuga fusca (assembly GCA_038090715.1). Classification (NCBI taxonomy): domain Eukaryota; kingdom Metazoa; phylum Chordata; class Aves; order Apodiformes; family Trochilidae; genus Florisuga; species Florisuga fusca. The sequence continues at coordinate 14,726,706 of JAAWXA010000015.1, read as the reverse complement.
ATGAATTAGAAAAAAATCCATGGTAAATTCATTAAGACTTTTCCATGGGGTTCTCTAACCAGAGACCCACAGCTGGGATTTAAAGGTCTTGAGGCAAGATGTAGAAGTTTTCCCCTTGGATGAGGCCCAGAGAACATACTGTAAAGATAAATGCATACTTTTCATCTTCTCTCCCTCTCTGTAAAACATTTAGGCTTAGATCTTCCCTGCAGATAAATTGGCATAGTTTCACTCGTTGCAGTAGAGCTGCAATAATTTATGGAGGGCCTATGCATTTTAAGTCACGTCAGTTATGGCGAAGACGGAGGGGATTCTGCAAACCACAGTCCCTTCTGAAGGACCACGTCACCTCCAGCTCCCAGTCCCCACCTGACTGCTCTCCCCATCTCCACTTTAAAGCCAGGCTCAGCAGAGGTTTTCACACCCCCTAACACCCTGGTTCTGACCTGGGGACAAGGAGTGCCTGAAGGAGCAGAGCTGCAGCCACAGGCAGCAGAGTGTCCATGTGTCCATCCTGGACAAGAAGTGTGATCCAACTCATTTCACCCAGCTCAGGCAAAGTTAAAGCTCCTTAGGGACTCCTCGTTGCCTCTGCAGCCATCCCCAGGACCCTGGGGGGCTCAGGCTGCCTCACACCACTTCCAATTCGCAGCCAGAGCACGGGGGCTGTGTTCAGCCTGGCCTCGCAAATTCCCCACAGCCCTCCCCCGGAGTCTTTGCAGGCTTTGGGGTTTCCATTTAGATGCCCTCTGAAGTAATTAATACAGAGGGCAGTATGCTGGTTCTGCAGAGCCCATTAATCACTTTTGCTGAGACAAGGGGACTGTTTGTACAAAGTTTGCAGAGATTATCGCCCTGGCTCCGGGATTTGTCACATTGCATTACTAATGATGTTTTAGTGAGCTCCTCAGTTCCCAGTGGGCCACAACCTGTCTAAGGCAAAGTCAAATATTGTTGAGCAGCAGAGGTTTCCCAAGAAGAAGCTTATCTGTTCCAGATTGCTTGATTATATAAATACGACTTTGATATGAAATACAAGTGCAATTAATTCCTCAAGGGTCACATTTGATAACGGCACAGAAATTAATCTTCAGCTGCAGAAATAACACTGGAGTCAAGTAAAAGCACGTAGAGATATCCACTATCCCACCAAAAATATTGCTTTGTTTTCCTTTTTAAAAGAAATATATTATTGTTCTTGTAACCTACCGAGATTACTTACTTGAAAATGTTTTAATAGGGATTAATTCATTAGTAACTGAAGATAAGGGCACAGCAGCCACAGAACAGCAGACCTGCAAGCACTGTCCTGCATGAGTGGGAGGCTGGGCCAGCTTTCAGATCCACTTTTACAGCCACAGCCCAGTAAAAGGATGAACCAAGATCATTCAATGTGCCTAAATACTCTGGTGTGAGTTAATTTCCTAACACTGTCAGGGAGATTTTTGTAGACAACAGGTCATTTCCCAGGGGCGACTGGGAAACTCTCATGTGATTCTACGAAGAGACGTTGATCAGAAAACTGGAAGCATTCCTGGAAAAGTTTACCAGCAAGACAAGCAGATATAGACAGTCATAAAGCCCAAGGTGTTAGTGACAGTAAATGTTTTCAAGACTATAATCTGCATTTTTCACCAGTTTCTTCAGCACTCAACTGAAGAGCAGAATTTCCAGTCTTAAGCTTTTTACTTAAAGTAAACTTAGTCATTTAGATAGACTGAAGCTCCGTACTTATTAGTATTATATATTTCTCTTTTAGGTTAGATGTTCTTTTTTGTTCTTTTTTTTTTTTGTACCTATACATGTGAAGAATCCAGTGCCTTCCCCAAGGCCCAAGTGGCAGCTCTGTTCAGGTCACTGTTAGTACACCTCATATGCCTATGAAGAGGATCAATGCACCTAAATACCATGAGTTTTTCTGTGGCTTTCAGAGAGGACAGAACCTGGAAAGAGATGGAGGACTGAGAGAAAAGGGAGTAGGAGATGCAAAAGCCAGGGGGATCTGGCTTTGATACAGAGATGTTGGTGCAACGGTATATACTAAAAAAGGGATATACTACACAGGTGAGTGGGATACCAAGAGAAAGCCAGGGACTGAGACACACAGTTTTGGACCAGTCATGGAAAAAAATGCTGAGAAAGCCTTCAGAAAATAAAATAAATTTTAAAAAGTGGAAACAAGGCATTAGTCTTCTTCAGAGTAATGGTACCAGATTGGTTTGTGGTGATGAGCTTGTGTATAAGAGAAGGGTAGCTAAAACAGCCTTAATAAATGTAGGTTAAAATAAGTATAAATGAATGAAAAGTTTTGGTATTTAGAAGTCTGGCAATTAAGTATTTTGAGCAATCCTAACACTTGCAGCTTGAGTCAGCTAGCTACTTCAGAGACTTTTGGAAGGCACAAGTGAACAGATGGTGTGTTTGTGACACCATCAGGTAGTGGGCAGTGAATTTCAGTAAGCTGGCAAGTATCCATTACAAATTATTCCAAAGCACATAATTAAATATGTTATAAATAACAACAACAACCTAAAATTTTAAAAATCTCAAGGAAGGAATGACAGGAAGAAACAACTTTTGGTTTGTTTGTTTGTTTTGTTTTGTTTTGTTTTGTTTTCCAGATGAATTATACAGCCTTGTTCCTTGCCTTTCCCTAGTCCTTTACACACAGAGATCAATTAAAAATCTAATAAATTAAACATCCCTTGGATATTCTACATAACTGAAGCTAATTGTCTGCCATCTTGATATAGTTAAGCATATGCAATTAACAATGTTTTAGGACTCAATAGCATTGAGAAATAAATAGAGACTTGAAATCAAGTCCCCCAGACATCACAGAAAGCCAGACAGATGGAAAAAACTGACTGGCACAGGGCAGTGATTTGTGTGACTGCCATATCCCCATTTTCCTTTTTACTTTTACTATTCTCACCTCAGAAGCTTGGCAGGCCCACCTGGGTTGTGGTAGCTTGGATTTTTTGTGCAAATTTCTCTCTTACTCAAGCTTGACACCACTGGTATTGTTCTTGTTCAGGGCAAGAATAAATCAGACTTTTTTTTCTAATGATGGTGCATAAACCTTATAGAATTTTTTAAATATTCAGGTTAATTAATAAAAAAGTCTAATATAAAAAAGCAACCCACATCCTCAAAACTCACTGTGGATACTGAGAGGAAGGGTCTAAAAATGGGATAGAAATACAAGCACAGGACTTGGGGTAAGATTCCAGCTATGGAAATGCAGCCATATAGACTACAAGAACCTGGACAGGGCATGCAGAGAGGTAGTCAGGCTCTGCTAGAACTGAAATTGGCCAAAGATATCAAGAACAACAGGAAATGATTCTTCAGATGTTCAGTAAGCTGAAGCACAGGGAACACACAGAACCATTGCTAAAAGGAGCAGGGAAACCAATTACTTCTTAGCGGAAGAAATGCAAAAAGATGCAGAGAGACTGGGAAGGATCCAAAGGATTATAAAAATTCAAAGGGGTCCAAAGACTATCAAAGGGCTGGAGAGCCTGTCCTGTGAGGAAAGACTGAAGGAGTTTGGTCTTTTGTCCCTGGAGAAGAGAAGGCTTTGGGGGATCTCATCACTGTATTCCTGTATTGAAAGGGTGGGTACAAAGACGACAGAGACTCTCCCTTCACGAGGACCCACATGGAGAAGAAAGGACTCAACAGGAAAAAGTTGCAGTGGCACAGCTTTCATATCAATGTAAGAAAGAAATTTTTTACAGTAGGAACAATCATTCAGTAGAATGACCTCCCCAGGGATGTGGTGGAGTTCCTATCACTGGAGGTTTTTTAAGATGTGATTTAACAGGGTGTTAAATGATCTCATCTTATCTTCCTTTCCTATGAAATGTTGGATAAGATGATCTTTCAAGGATACTTTCAATCTGGGGTGCTCTATTATTCTATACAAATTACCATTTACATCTTAACTTTAGGGTACAAGGTAACAACCATAAGTCTAGTGCATGACAGTTTTATTTAGGATTTATCATGCACTGGGCAGAGACAATGCCCTTACAACAGTGTCAGTGAAATAGCCAGTTGACTTGTCTGTAACAGTGATCCAAACCTCTGAAATGCTTGGGGTGCTCAGGGAAATATTTACACCATCATTCCATGGGTGAGAAGCCAAGATGTGTCCAAGGGCAATGGCATTCTGCTGAGGCACCTGGGGAGTGGGTGGCAAACCAAGAGCCACATGCAGAGTTCCTGTCCTGGGCCTTTTCTCACAAGACTCATCCTGTCCACACTCTTCCTCAAAGAACATCCAGCAGAAAGCAGAGACATTCTGGTCTTCTTAAGTGGTCTTGAGCAAGTTGAAATCTTCTTTCATGTCAGATGCTGCTCTTAGGTGCTACAGACAACACTTTCACCTAGAAAAGAGAAGAATGAGTGGAAATATCATAGAGGTCTGTGAAGTCACAAGTGGCGTGGGAAGACTGACTAAAGAATGACTGCTTAATGTTTCATCCTTTACAAGGGCTAGCTGGCAGGTCCCACATTCAAAACAGACATGTGAAAGCATTTTTCATAAGACGTGTTCAAATTGTGCAACTCCTTACCACAGAAAAAACCAGAGGCTTAGAGTTTACATGGTCTCAAGGAGAGACTGGACAAACTTGTGAAACAGAAACTCATTGCAGGCTGTTTCAAACAAAATATTTTTCCTGGGTCAGGAACTCCCTAACAAATTGTCAGAAAGTTGAAACATCATCTGGGGAAGTACCAAAAAAGGTTTTGTCTATTTTCATTCTGTTCCTGAGGAACAGCTTTCAGCCTCTATTGGGGGTGTGATGCTGGGCTAGACAGATTTTTGAAACATCTTGGGACAGCCCTGCTTGTATTCTTGGAAGCTGACAGAGAGGTCAAGGGTGGAAAGGGGGAGCCAGGAATTCTAGAAAACTGCTCTCTTAATTTTTTCTGAAAACCTGCCTGTCAAAATGGGTGCCAATTCACAAAGTGAAAAATTTCTTTAGTGTTTCTCCAAGACAGTCTGAAAGAGAAACCGCCCTGAAGAGTCAAATCAGTAGCATCTTTGGCCCCAGAGGAAAGAAGATGGCAAAAAGATCACGCTGGATCAACTAGAAGTCAAGAGAGCAACAAGAAACTTTCAAGTCCCTTACTGAGCTTATGGAAGGATAGTAGACCTTAAAAAAAACCAACAACATACCATGTTTTGAGTCATGATTTCCAGACTCAAGCCAGAGAGTCTCAGCCAGAAGAGCCTCAGTCTATCTCCAGCTATTGTTGTGAGTACCCTCAGGAGCAATTAACTACATGGATTCACCCTATCAATAATGGCATGAATAAAGTTGCTCCTGGATGTAATATCTGTGTGCTGGGCAGTGAGCCATGCACAATGTCAGGCAAGCTCTACAGAGGATTTGGCTGCAAACCTGCCAGTGCTGCAAAGTGTGTAATATTGGAAAACTGTAAAGACAAGGAGTGTTTGGCATCAGGAGACCTACATTCTGCAGGAATTTTGGGGCTATCAACACAGAATCTGTGAGTGGGTTAGTCAGTCCAGGTCCCTGTTTTCAAAAGGCAGAAACTGAGTCAGAAAGGGCAATGAAGTTTTCTTATGGGAAATAGAAACATTTTTATCATTATAATTGTTTGTTGATGGTTTATTATTCTGTTTCCTACTCTCTTTGACTGCTAAGACATTTCTGGTTCACCTTTCACTACTGACAAATTCTTTCCTCCAGTTAACACCCAGAAACACTCATACATATTTTTCTGCCTTCCTTGGTTTCTTTTAAACCCCAGTGATTAATCTACTGTCTCTTCCTCCCAGCTTTCAGCTCTGGGTTGGTTTTGATTGGACTCTTGCTAACAGCTTTGTTGTTTCCCTGTATCCATACACAGAGTGCAGCTGCATCCTCTCCCTCTCAACCGCAACAGAAGAAATCAGAAAATAAAGTCCCCCCGTGAGAGCCCAGCCTGTCTCTCCTGCAACAAGCCAAAGAAACTTTTGCAAAATGACTGCTTCTGTGGGCAGGCAGCTGAGCTCTCTGAGACAAATTTCTGGCTCAGAGTACACAGGCATAAAAATTACCAGAAATACATCAGAAGCCCCTCTCCTGCCGTTTCTAAATCACAAGGTGCAGTCTCTCTCAGTCCTGACTCTCTGGGTACAAAAACTTTTGCTTTCTGTCATTCTCTCTCAGCACACTGCAATCTTTCTCCCTGAAATTGTAACTGATAACACCTGCAGGGCCTCTTACTTGTTCATTCTCCCTATTTCTGGCTGCTCCCTGTGTGACACATTACGCCCACACAGAGGTATGAAACACACGGTAGCTGCTTGTGAAACTTCTGTATGAAGGATGCAGCGACTATAAATAATTGTATTATTCTGTTCTTCATCTTGTAACTGACAGAACATGTTGAAGGAACACCGGGAACCCTTTAAAAATGATGGGAGAAGTCAGTCACATCATACCAGTGTATCTGAAAACAAACGAGCAGGACTGCTCTGGACATCCCGTTTTCCTTTTACCACCATAAACATATTTATTCTTCAAGTCATGCCATATTCATATTTATTTTAATGATTCATAAACATGGCAGGTTCCAGAAGCTTCTAATTGACTAATCTATTTAGTGTCGTTAACAGATGCTCAGAGAGTGATTTATTGTACAATACCAGATCCCACCAACACATAAACCCAGCCAATTGAACTGGCAGGCAACCTGGGTAAATACCTTCTGCTGCTGGTGGATGAGACTGTCCTAAATTCAGCATTAGTGCCCCATAGATTGTGACTGAAATGTTATTATTTTCTTCTTCCATCACTCTGCACATGTAGCATACACTGTATGTACAACTACAGCTATTATCCTCTTCTTATTAAAAAAAAAAAAAAAAAAAAAAAAGATATAGCGAGGTACCACATAGGATTCAGGACATATATTTATGCTGTCTGAGAAAAGAGGAAATCAATGGCTCCAAAGAAGTTTTATCTCAAGCTCCTTTTAATTTATCTCTGGATTTCTTAAGTTCCAAAATCAAAACAAGCCCCTTCAACATGCTACAGCAAAATAATCCTAAACTTTATCAGAAAAGTCACACCGGGTACCCTGTCTGTACTAGAGATGTGGCCACATCTCCAGACCATTGATCAATAAATAAGGGAATGGGATTGGCCACTTACAGCACTGGGCACAACAGGGAGCTCTACAGCTGCTTCCACAGGGATGTTTCACACAACACCTGGAGATGCTCCCAGTCACCCACGTTGCTGAATTACTAGAGGGTCCCCAGCCTGTTCTCTAGCCTGGGCCAGCTAAACCTCCCCCCAGCCCTGGCAGGCAGAGGCAGCACAGCCAGGGAGCATAGCACAGGCCCAGCCTGGGCAGAGCCAGCCCAGTGCCATGCTACCAGTTGCTTGTGGTGTTACTGGTTTAATGCCACGAACACAGCCTGCCACCTTTGGCCTGGCAGACTTGTTTCACATGGAAACCCCGGGTGGAATTTTTTTTTTTTTTTTCAAATTTCAAAATGGCAACAACACATGATCTGGTTGCCTCTGCTTGGTGCCTGGGCAGGCGTTCTCTTCCAAAGCTGAAAGGCAAGTTATTTACCTCGCTGGAGGAGAGCTGCAGCTATGCTGCACACACATTTTACAGCTTTTCTCTGAAGAGCTCATTCCCTTTTCGTTCCAGTTCTTCCCAATGGCAACACTGTGACTCAGTTTGTGTTAAGAAAATACTAAGGAAACAGATAAATATTGTTCTGAATTCCTCAAGGTGTGAGTCATTAAAGTAATGCTTTTTTTTGCAGTAATTATGTTTTTGTCTGTCTATAGCCTTCAAATAAGTGTAAAGCTTTGTGTTTCAACTGCACTGAAAGGGACTGCTGTAAATAACTAGGATGTATTTTCTGTTCAATTTTTTTGGAACAGTATTTATAGTAAAGTTACTAGATTTTAATATACTTTTGACTTGGAAACAGTTTGAAGATGAACCATCTCTGCTCTCTGCTCCAAGCTTTACTTACAGCAGTGCTTTCTGAGGTAGGTTTGGGGAAGGAATGCAAGCAGTATTTAAGGAGGAACAGGAAGAAAAGCTACATTAGTATGGTACTGTCAAATAAGTGAAGGAAAAGGGAATATGATGGCTTGAGAAATGTTACATACACTAAACATATATGCTACATTAAGGAATTTCTAGGAGTAATTCTCCTCAGGACTCCCTGCTGGCAACAAATGAAGGCACAATATCACCATGACCGTGACTGGTTTTAATTTTTAATTAAATCTTTCACCTAGAGTATAGGACCCTTCCTTCTAGTCAGTTCCCAAGGCACACGTGGTCTCTCACATGGAACACCAAAGGAGCAGTGTGAGAAACAGCTTCCACCCGGGGCTGCAAGCAGAGAGCACCCTGATGCTCCCCCCTGTGCTGGCCAGAGGGAATCTGCAGCTTCTATGAACAACCCTGAAGTTTCCACTAAGGCTGGCCAGCTCCCATCAATCAAGCTGGCTTCTCAAACTCCAACTGTCCCTGTAATTTGAAAAGCCAACATAAAACATCATACATTATAGCTGTGTATATACTACAGAAATTCAAGAACCTGTGCAGAGAACTACTTAGCCAGTGTTATGATGCAGAGGCTGAAGGATTGTTTAAAAAACATGGATTAAACTCATGCAGCTGATGCAAGCTTTCCTTCTAAGGATTACATCACAGTTAAACAGAACTGACCGAGAAAAGTTAAAAATCTGGTAAGGGATGACTTAGGAAGGAACACTGCTACAGCTGCCCTGTCACAGCTCGTGCAGTACTGCACACCTTGCTCTGTGTCAACTCAGTCACTCACTTCTGCTGCCTTCTGCCACCAAACATCCAAGGCACAGGAAACTGCAACTGAAGTATGGTACTTGAAACATTTTGGGCAGTTTCCTTCTTTGACACATCAGAGATGCCATTATAATGTCAGGAATATTGATGCAATCACACACCCTCCAGGATCTTCTTAATCAGTAATGATCATGAATAGCAAATATATCAGTTCACATGGAGTCTACAGTCATTTAGACTGGAAGGGACTTCTTCAAGGCATCCAGTCACTTTGCAAAAGAGTTAGCTTCCATAGTTAAACAATACAGATAAATGAGATACTATGCTCTTTTAGGTCAAATCCACATTCTGTATCAGAACTGTCAAAACTAGTCTTAGAACAGCAGATTAGATTTAGAAAGTGTAGTAACCTACCAAAACCCATATGAAACAAAAAACTGCTACCAATCATACAAACCCTCTGGTGGGCAGCAAGATGCTGGAGAGAATAATGGAACATGAGGGTTACTAAAAATTTTTTAATTACCAAACAACAAAATAAATTACTAGGACAATAACCTGAAAATGCTGAGATGCAGTAATAAACAGTACCATCTCATAAAAATAAGTTTTCATATTAATCATTTGATTTCACATGACTGCACATTAATCTTTTTGCAAAGGTAAAGCAATGTTCAAGTCCTGCGTTGTACACAGAGATGGGTTTATTCTTCTTCATTCTTCTGCACTGACTGCACAGCTTCTGCTTTAATTCTATTTCGTTTTCTTTTTCTTCTTTCCTTCTTTTCAGCAGAGGGCTCCTGACCCTCCTGTGTTTTCTTTTTCTTCTTCAGACAGCTGAGAGGATTTGGGCCGCCTGCCCTTTTACGTTTTCTTCTCTTTCCACCTTCTTGTTTTGCTAGTCCTTCTTTTTCTTTAAGCTGCACAATACTTTGTTTTTGGTGCTCTGGAACAAGATCATTTGTCTGCAGCTTTTGAACAAATGCCAGAGATTTAGGCGAAGGTTTGTCTAGCACCATAGTGTTCTGAATAATAAAGAGGAGAGGAACGCCAGCCTTCTTTTTCACTTTGTTTGCTAAATCCTGGTCCTGTAAAATTAAATACTTCTGTCAATACTGTGAGATTAAATGATATTTGCAATTCAAATGCACCTACTTTAAATAAAAAACTATGAAGATAAAATTACATTATGAAAAAAGATAAGAAACTTAATCTATCAGATGTTTCCCAGCAGTGCCTTTCAGAACAATTTAATTTTTAATTCCTCTCCTTCCGATAGCTGTACTTCTGATGGAAAATTTATTAAATGTTTCCTTTTTTTGGTGCATGCATAAGCACACATATACTCTCCGCAGAGAAAAAAAAATAAAAAATTGTGTAATACACTATGAGAAACAAGATCATTTCTTCCATAACATGTAATTTTAAATGCACTGTATCTTACATAAGAATACAAGTTTTACTGCAAACCATTTTATATATAATATAATTCACACACAGTGTCCCAGTAATGGACCTAAGGAAAAAACCTACCTTTGTTAACACAATTTTACCTTCATTCTTTAGTTAGAACTTACAAAGTATCTTAAAAATTGAAGTTAGACAGTTGTTTAACACTTAAATTAACTTTTCAGACTACTGTGCAAAACAGTTGAGGGCAGGGGATGCATACACAAGCAATATGCAAATAACAATCATTAGTTGTTTTCTTACATGTCAAAAGGTGGTAAGTTTTCTATGCTTTCTGCTAAACTATACAGTATCCTTCTAGGTAAAAATAACTAGTTGTTCAAGTAAGAGAAAGATTCCCTTATAATTAGCAAATACATTTAAGAGCAAGGAAGGCTTTACAAGATTAATTTCCACAAGCTATTTAAAAAAATCTTGTAACTGACATTTCTGTACCTTAGGTATTCCTTACCCTTAGGTATCAAAGGACTGCTTCAAATGAAATGCAGTTACCTTCCCCATGAGCATGTACCTGTGTAGCAATAAAGTAGTGATGAGGGTTGCCCTCTTCAATCATGGAAAGTAAACACGTTGAACCACTCACAGGATCCTTGTGGTGAGAACAGCTTCTCACTTGAAATCTCTGGGCAATTAATTTTGCTCCATACAGTGCCTTCCCCAGTGATTCCAGTTCTTTTAGAACACATCTGAAAAACAAAAGCAACAGTGATTTCTAAATGAGAAAATGACTTCACACTTTTTACAACAGCAAAAAGTTGATGTGAGTTAATTGGGAATGAGCAATGCCCAGTTGTTCAGGCTCTATGATTTGTAAATGGCACCCAGGAATCTGAAAGCAGTAACCCATCAGATGTCAGCAAGATTTTCTTGGTTTAAAACAAGACTAACCCATAACAGCATAAAGTTATATTAAATAATTTAAAAATATTTCAGATCAGTGACAATGCTAAGTCTTTCCATTTATATTTGGCCATAACCTAGCATATGAACTGAACAAATAAAATTATTTGAATTAGCACAAACTGGTTCTTGCACTGCATGCAAGTTAAACTCTGCACTGGTGTCCATTACTTTGCTTCAAATTTGCTATCAGAATCCAACCAACTCAAGCAAAAAAAAGACAAAATATTTTCCATATGATTAAAGATCTGCAAGTATATGGCTTCGTGACATTCCAGTTGTAACAATAAAACGCAAACCTAAAATCCTCATCTTAGCAGCACTTGGATGTTCACACAGGGCAGCACAGCAGTTTGTGAGGATGCTAGCTTGGATACACTGAAATGAGCAGGAGATGAAACCCAACTTGCTTTGGCCACAGTCTTACTATTACAGATGGATAGGGGAAGGAACACATGGACTTGAAATACAGACTCAGGGATATGGTAGCATGGAGACTAAGTAATTGTGCCAATTTTTTTTTTTTTTTAATTTAGTTTACATTTACCTCAAAAATAAATGCAAGATATTAAACAAAACTATTTTGGTTCCAGAGAAGAATGTTTTGACTTTGAGGACAGTCTGTGGAGATCTGAAACTTTCTGCAGACTCTCACAGCAAGTCAGCTCATTTCCTCAGGGAAGCTCTGGTCTTGCCATTGAGGTGCTGCCTCCCCAACTTTGCATTCTGACACCAGAAAGAGTCCATTCTGCTGCCCAAAGTGAAAAATGGTCAAAAAGATCCAACAGATACTGCTGAAAGAAGGAAGCAAGCAGTGACATTTAGATGTGAGTGAAATCAGTTTGGATTAAAGAGATTCCCAAACCTTTCACAGGTAAGGTAACGTCTCAATATTTTCTACTGTTTAGAGGGACAGTTCTGTAGGCTTTTTAAGATGGCTCACTGTTTAATTTTAGTAGTCTAGGGAATATATCTTCCTGGTATTTTCAGTACTTGCCCCCATGATGGGCAGCTAGCTATTCTCTCATTGCAGAAATCCACGAGAGGGATTTTATCATACATTATACAGAGTCAAGTAAAAACAGAACCACCTTAGATGTTTGGTGTTCATTCTCTACTCCCAACGCTTTGCCCCGCACATCCTTGCTCCCCCTTACGAACAGCTACTTCGGATCAATCCCTCTACTATCAGGGTTCCAACTCCAGACGAGCAATCTGAGTTTGCCTGTGTTGTTCTCCCTTCGCCAAGAAGACGCTGGGAGTGGGAAGAGGCCCCCCCTGAGATGCCTGTCCCCGGGGGTAACCCCCTGCTCCTCTCCATCCTTCAGCGGTTTCTGCCGTATCCGGGAAGGCAGCGGCTACCGACACAGCCGCTCCTCCCGTGGCAGTCACCCACAGCGCTACCTCCTCACGGCAGCTGCCGCCTGGGCCCAGAGCCACCCCAGCCAGCGGGAGCTAAGGAGAGGCCGCAGACCCAAAGAACCACGAGCAGAGGGTGCCGAGAACCCGGGCGGCCGGCCCAGCACCCCCCGTGTTCCCACTGCGCCCACCCCCGTACTCACCCCGCGCATGCGCACTGGGGGTGCCCACCAGAGCCATCCCCCCCCTTTCCTCCCCTTCCCGCGGTGCCACCGCCCCCCGCCCCAGGGCCGTACCGGGTGGTGCAGAGCTGGGTGGCGCCGCCCAGGTACCCCGGCAGCTGCTCCCGGATCTGGATCTTGTTTCGGAGCGCGGCCTGGCAGAAGGTGCCGTCCAGCAGCACCTGGAAGGGCTCACGGAAGTGGAAGTTGTGCTTGTAGAACCCCATGTTCTTCTTGGCGTGCTTCTGCCGCCGCAGCCCCATGGCGCCACCAGCCCCTGCCCTGCCCCGTCCTGCCCTCCCGACAGAGGCGGCTCCCCCGGAAGCTGCGAGGCCCCGGCAGACGCCGAGTGGGGCGGGGCCACCCCC
>JAAWXA010000015.1:14657304-14713542 GCA_038090715.1 Florisuga fusca | reverse complement strand
CCCAACCTCCCGCCTCCTGTGGACCGGGGGGAGCGGTTCGGCTGCCGCAGGGGCTGCCCGCAGGTCCGGGCCGGGGATGAGCTTCTCCTTGAGGGATGTGCCCGGCTCTGCCCGTCAGGAGTCCCGTGTGCGGCCGGGCTGGCGTGGGGTGCCTCCGGTGGCCTCCCCCAGCCACCCAGTGTTTCAGGCTGGTTACCTGAGGACGAGTTCGTTACCCTGTTTATTGCCGGGTTAAGCCAACTCCTGCTGTTTGCCAAGATCAGAAATACACAATTTTCTTTTTTTTCTGATTCACTGTAATGTTTAAACGGCAGTTTGTGACCCAGAGGCTGTAGTTCTGTCAGGCATCAGATTACTTTCCCTTAGGAAGGTTTATTCAATGCCTGCTTCTGTGGTTTGCATGTATTGGCTACATCAACGTAACTGTGTGCATGGATTCATATATTCAACATTTTCATAGAGTCATAAAATGGTTTGGGTTGGAAAGGACTTTAAAAATTATATAGTTCTGACCCCCTTGCATGGGCAGGGACACCTTGCAGAACCACAGGATGTTTTAGGTTGGAAGAGACCTCCAAAGTCATCCAGTCCAACTTCTGACCGACACCGTAAGTCAACTACTAAACCATGTCCCTAAGGACCAGGTCCAAAAGCCTTTTAAATGCTTCCAGGGATGTTACTCCACCACTGTCCTGTTGAGGCCATTTCAGTGCCTGACAACCCTCTCAGTGAAAAAATGTTTCCTATCATCCAGCCTAAACCTCCCCTGGCACAGCTTAACTCCCACCAGACCGTGCTGCTAAAGCCCCATCCAACCTGGCCTTGAACTCTTCCAGACATGGGGCATCCACAGCTTCACTGGGCAACCTCTGCCAGTGTCTCACCAGCCTCACAGAAAATACTTTCTTCCTAATATCTATCTTAGATCTACCCCCTTCCAGTTTGAAACCATCCCCCCTCAATCTATTGCTATATGCCCTTATTAAAAAAAAAAAAAAAAAAAAAAAAAGTAATTTCACTGTAATTTGGTGAGATGGCTGTCATTCAGAAAAGTAGATTGTGCAAAGTCCTCCCGGTGCAACAGAAAGCATGAGCACAGCAGACATTTGCCACTCAAGAAACTGAGCTTAATGCTGTATTTTAGACAGGCAAAGGATTGTGACACCTTATCACCATCAAAATGATAATTGGAGACATCTGTCTTGCTATGCAGGTACAACAGAAGACATCTTTCTGCCAGGGACAACTATATTGCAAGCAAAAAATTTTACCTGCCAGTTAGCTGCAACCAGTCAGACTGCTCTAAAATCATTTAAACAAGTACCTACCTGCCTATTTTTGCTATCAAATAGACATGGAAAACATCTGGTTCTAATCAGCTTTATCAGTGTTAAGAGAAACTGAAAAATAATGCATTTACTTACTATTCTAGAAATGTTGATATTTAAATGGGAAGATATTTAAAACTACTTATGGGATGAAAAGTGCAAAAACTTTAATCTATTTTTCATGGGATCTGATTGTGCTGCTGATGATAGCATTTTTCTGTCATTAAATCTTTCTTTCCAGCTCTCTTCAGGGGACGTGCTCATGGACATACATGGATACATGCCTCAGTCTATGAGCTAAGTGACAGGCTGAATTAATTGGTATTTATTAAACCTCAGTCCTGTGGCTGAGAGACACCCATACTAGTGTGGTATTCCTCTTCTTCTATCTAACTGCATAGTCTGATTATTCTAAAAATTACACAAAAATCTGACAAGACTCCACAGTAAAACCTTATTAGAGTAACTGTTTTTTCTTTTTTTTCTTTTTTTTTTTCTGGGGAGACTACAACAACTAATCAAGAGCCTGAAGACAGGCAGTTACTCCTCATTAAGAACATTTTCCACATCTCACAGATAGAATATAGAATCTGCAACAATGGCTGCTATTGCAGAATGGATTTAAAACAGGAGAAACAAGCAAATGAGAGCTTGAGCTAGTCAACATTTTTAATTAAATGCAAAATAAGATCTAGAATTGTAACTTCAATTTGGGGAGTAGGAGGAACGCAGAAGACAGGAATATATCTTGCCAAGAACTGATTAAGTGATAGCTGATGTGCTAGGAAGATAGAGGGGAAGAATAAAGTGATGCTTTACGTCTTGTCTCCTGTTGTGCCTATGAAAGTATCCATTGCTCCATGTTGAACAGAACTTCCCTCTCACCCTTTTAGTATTTCTGATAGAAAGTAAATATATCAGTTCCATTAGTACTTTTAAACAGATTCACAGTTTTACATTGTAGATTACAGGAAGCTGGAAGACATGAAACATTTAGGATTTTTGGTATGCTGATTTCCATTGTTTCCTCATTTCTTGATCTCCTTAAAGAAGGTTGTTATCTTTGGCGTGTAATAGCTTGCATCTCATCAGGAATCAGAAGGTTTTTTATGAAGATAAGGCTGAACAAATTGACATCAAACGAGAAATTATGTGGGAAGCCTATCTCAGGCGAGAAATTAACTTTATGTCAAAAAATTCTGATTTGTTCAAGAGAGTGTTGTTAAATTGCCTGAGATACTATGTGTGTCTGTTAATCCTTTGATGTATTTCAGGGAGAAATGAGTGAACTGGGAACAGAGAAGTGGAATCTTTACATTGTGGTGTTATATATAGCCTCTATGCTTGTGTGCTTTCTAACTTATTACATAATTTTCTAAAATGATACTACAGCAAGAGTCTGGCTCTGCTTAGAAACCTACAATAACTTTGTGCAAATAACTGTCCTTTGCCTTATAGGCCGAAATTAGCATTTCAAATGTTTTGGTCTTTTTCACCAACTATGTTTTCAATTAGGTAATTTTACTGTTAACTAATATGTTATTTTTTCTTCCCATTAGTTGCAAGCTAATGGTTTTGAGGTGCTATCTAAATGATCCATTAATAATAAAAATAACTATCATCATCTGGAACATGAACAGAGTGGATAAGAGTAGAAGGTAACTGAGAACATTTATTGGAAAATAGTTACTGAAAAAAGCAGAGAAAAAGTTGAGCAGTGAAAAAAAACAAACTTTCCCAGAAGAAGAGCTTAAAATTTCAAATATTTCCTTAGTGAGGAGACATACCATATGCTACTGTCCAGGACAGCTGTTTTGACATTATTATTTTTTTAATATAATACTTTTACATTTAGCCAAGCAAATGCTAAAAGGTTACCTGTCTAAGAACATGGCTGAAACCATGCATGGCCTCTGAAACCTCCATTCTTATGGAAAAGGAATTGAATTTCAAAGCTCAGGCTCTGGTCCTGTTGTTCCTTTATTGCATTTGATGTTTGTCTCTGGGGGTTTCTATACTGTTGCAGCTCTAACTTTTCTATCACTCCTGAACCATTTTACTTTCCATTCCCTGTTTCAAGGAAAAATCCAAGAATAGGAATTTCTTCACTTCCAACCTCTTAAAGAAAATTAGAAAAAATTGTGGACCTCAGTATTGGCATCAGTAACATCTTGACAGTAGCCTCATGACAAATACTAAAAAATTCTTGGCACAAAATGCCCATGCAGTTATGTAGCCCCATCTTACATTTCCACATTGAGCTCCTCTGTGTAAAGTAGCATGCTTTGGAATATCTGACACAGAAGATTATTATTTGTCAGTGAAACGGAATCCTGTAGGTAATGTAGACATAAATATACAAATGGCCTGAGTTCAGTGAGTGGCATTTGGGGAAGGGATCAGTGATATCTGAACAAAGTGGGTGTTGAGTGCAACATTTTTTATTGAGGAAAACCACTTTAACGTGGAGCTGATACTCCGGGGGATATTTAATTTCCTTTAGACTTAAAATGCTGCAGTCAGCAGAACACAAATGGCTGAAAACCCTGAATTACACAGGATTTATACACAATGCTGCTTCCTGAAGCTGTAGTCAGTATTTGGAATTGCCTGCACATGGCACACCACTACCTAAAATAACTGTTAGTTAATGGAAAAGTAATGCATGCAGATGGCAAAACTGCATCTACAGGAGAGGCCTCAGGGTCCCTGATGCATCTTCTTATAAACACTTTTTATTTTTCTTTTAAACAAAGGAAAGAAGAAGTCATCATTTAAGAGATCTTGTCCGTCCCATGGCTTCTGAAACTCAATCTGCAAGTCTTCTTGCCTTCTTCCAGTTTCTCTTCATCCCATGGGATAGGGGAGCGAGCGAGAGGCTGGGTGGCTGTTGGCCAGGGGCAAACCACCAGAGATACCTTTGACAGAGAGGGACCTTTTTGTCATAAGGGTTTTCACTGTCAGAGCAGTATGTGAGTGGCTAATCTCAAAGGACATCCTGTGGATAAGAAATGGATTTCTCAAGGAGCAAAGAGTCCAAGCTGTGTGTAGAAGTATGTAGAAAAAGCTTTTAACTTGAATGTAGGGATTAAGGACAGCCTTGTATTCACTACACTTCTCCCAAATACAAGACCTTTTTTATGCAGACAAGGTGTTGGATTCTTACTTCATTCTTCAGCAATGCAGCTCCTGCTGAGGCAGAGCAGGCATGTTACTCATCCTGGCACACTGGAAGAGGTGAGGGATATATTTGTATGGGGATGTGCCATGTGCCCGTGTTCCTTGGTGTTTGGAAGGTTAAGTTAAGTACCTCATCACCTCAAGAAAACTGAGATTTTCTGAACTTCAAACTTCTGTAGGGATTTAGGATACTACAAGGCAATTTTAAGTGGATGTTGGGAGAATCAGCTGCCACCAAATTTTGGGGGTTATTTTGCTATTTGCAGTTTCTTTTTGTAGATAATGAATGTTGATTTAGGCAATTGTAGTTATTAGTGCAATTTTGTGTTTGGAGTACTGTTGTGTGTCGGTGCAAGTACAGACCCATATATGTGCACCCTAATTGATTCTTCCCTGTTCCTCTACACTTTGCAATAATGAAATTAAGGTATTCATTATGCTTAAAAATATTTGGAATCGCTGACAGGGTTGGGAAGAAAAACACAGAACTCAGACATGACCCATTTACCGAGTGGTAACAAGTCATTGCAGGTTAGCTGAGCTCTGGTAACTCTTCATGTGCAGGGTCTTAGCCTGCAGCACCCATGTAAATGAAATTCAAATTGGTTGAGCCCTTAAGGTAAAGTCAGTCTGACAATTTGAAAGGGATTACAACTTTGAACCTGTAATCAGATGATTTCTATTCAACAGCACTATTTCTGCTCATAGCACTGATATGGTGCAGCACTGTTGTGAAATGACACAGCTCAGTTACACCAACATTTTTACTGAAGCAGAATGGGGGAATAAAAGGGTTTTGTTTGGTTCCAGCTGTCTTTTAATTTAAAGTATCATTTAAAAATTATTAATGGAGTTTGTGCATTACTTGAATTTTAGAAAATATTTTGTGATGGAAGTACTCTGTTTTGTGGTTTTCCTCTGCAGCTTGGGCAATATTACTGAAATTCTTCAGCCTGACATCCTTTTTATGGCCTTCTTTTCAAGAATTCAGTATTCTCAGTGCTGAATTTTCCTGTGGCCTCTTGCCTCTGGCGATCTGCTGAGTTCTGTAACATAGAAAGTTGGTATTTGTGTTCCATTTTTCATGCTAATCATAATTAACCAAATTTATGGAATTATTCTGGCAGTGCATTAAGTAGCATGAGCCCTATGCCAGCCCCTCAAATAGGGTTATTTTGGGTGCCCCCAGCAACCTCTTTGAACATGCTGATGTTCTGTACTGTAGCTACTTGTTAGGTTTGGGTTTGGTTGTTTGAGTTTTATTTTGCTTTTTTTTTTAAAATTACACCGAGTTTCTATGCAAAAAATGATACTCAGGAATAATGTATCACATTTGTTTTCATTCCTTTTCAGATCCCTAAGAATTTGCCAGTGGTAAAGCACTGTGCATTTGCTGACAGAAGGCATGTTTTTTCTATTTAAATACCTTTCATCAGCATCTTCGAAGTAGCCCACAGATCTCCAGCAGTCCATGGACTGGAGCTGAAAACCATTATCTTATCATAATACTGATTCCTAATTTTAGTCTTGGTGTGGGTTTTATTTTATTTTTTAAACTTTTTTAAACTTAATTTTTTTTAATTAAAGCTTTTTGATCATATCTGTAAATTTAAACTGGGTATGCACGTGAATATAACAGCAAACTGAAATATTAATATTGAATCAACCAATTTTGCTCTCTAGAAAAACTTCAAAAGGCAACGCCAGTGGGAGTGCAACATTGAGTCATGGAAACCTCTGAAGGGGAGGACTCAAATCTGAACACCTACCTGATGGTTGAGCTCATTGGCCACAGCAGACTGCCTTGAAACTCTGGGTTGTTATTGCATCAGCTTCCCTACAAATCTATTCCCATCTATTTTTTAGAACAACACCCTAATGTTGCTGCACATCCACACTTGGGACTCTTCGGGGAACAAGGGACGTTTGACCTTACTGATGCTGCAACTCTAAACTTCATCCTTAATCTTCACTGAGCGGATTTTTCCAAAAGAAAATCTAAAGTGGGATTCATCACACCAAAGTTCAGACATCTGCCACGGGGTGTTCATAGCTAAGCTGGTTGTTTAGGTCTCTTGTTCATGCAAATCTGGTCAGTGATAACCAGTGCCTGGTGGGGATGATTATTTTAATAGATTCGTTGCTTGAATTTATTCAAGCCCTGATGCAGGCAGCTAGTAGGGAATATTCTGATGTTAAGGCCATTTTATAGGAACAGGAAAATGCTGAGTCTCTGTCTGCTGGAAAATGCAGATACAACTTTTTGGTGTTAGTAATTACGTTCCCCTCCCCCAGTTAAAAATTAGCATCAACTGCATTGTTGAAAAGGTTAATGGTGATTTTTTATTAGGTCACATACTTGGCACAGAGTCAGGAGAGCTTTTGCTGTTGGGTATATCTACTTTTCACAGCCTACTCCATTTTTCAGGTGCAGGGTCTGAAGTATTTAAAAAAAAAAACCAACCAAACCAAACTAAAAAGAGGAGCAGAGCAAAACCAACAGTGGATCACTGATACTCTTTCCTGGGAGTTTAGAGCTTTGTTTGTACCTAATGCTAAGATTCTGTATCCCCTCTCAAGGGCACTCACTGTGCACCCTCAAGACAGCCAGGCACATAACTCCATAGCACCCAACAACCAAAGCTTTCAAATCTGTTTGATTTGGAAATGCCTCTCCCTCGGTACCAGTCTGGCCGGTGAGGTGCCAAGGCTCCATCAGCACAGCTCCCTCTGGCCCAGAGGCCCCTGGGCGGGACTGCACAGCACCCTTAGCATCAGAACCGGCCGAGGAAGCCGTGAGACCCACGGACTGAGGATCCCATGTGGGGAGGAAGGGTCCCCTCCTCCCTCCACCGCCCCAACCCCGGGAGACTCGGGATGGGAACAGGGAACAGGGCACAGGGCACAGGGAACAGCCCCTGCTCCAGGCGTGGATCCTGAGCCTGCGACAGCGTGAGGGATGGCGAGGCCGAGCGGCCGGGCCCCATAAGGGAGAGCCCGGGGGCCGTGAGGTACGAGTAGGGATAGGGATAGGGATAGGGATAGGGATAGGGATAGGGATAGGGATAGGGATAGGGATAGGGATAGGGATAGGAGCAGGGGTACAGGAGCTGCCCCGAATACACGGTTCCCTCCCTTCGCGTTTCCGCCCGGAGCCTTTTCTCCTCGCGCCGCCGCCGTCTCGCGGCCGCTTCCGGTGTTTCGATTTTCTCTTTCCGGCCGGTGCGAGGGGAAAGATGGCGTCGCGCAAGGAAGGCTCCGGGGCTGCCGGCAGCGGCTTTGGCGCCTCGAAAGGCAAAGGCAAAGCCGCCGCCACGGGAGACTCGGCCGTCAAGCAAGTGCAGATCGACGGGCTGGTGAGCGGAGGGGCCGGGGCCGTGGCTGGAGGATGGGCGGGCGGGGCGACCGCGTGGAGCCTCCGGTGGGGCTGCCCCCGGCTCCGGGGCGGTGCCGCCATCGGGGGAAATGGTCCCTACCGGGGCCGGGGTCGTCGTGGCGCCCCGACGGGCAGGGACGGCTTCAGTGTCCTCCCGAGAGTCCTGCCCCGCGGCCAGGATCCCGCCGTGCTTGTCCCGTGGCGGGGGGGGAGCGGCTCCTTCCCGGCTGGAAGCGAAGGCCGGGGCACAGCAGGCGGAGATGGCTTTAAATTCTTCCCTTCTTCCCTTCTTCCCTTTTTCCTTTCTTCCCTTCTTCCTTTCTTCCTTTCTTCCCTTCTTCCCCTCTTCCCCTCCTCCCTTCCTCCCTTCCTCCCTTCCTTCCCTGCCGCTGCCCTGGTGCTGGGGCGTTCTGTTTCCACCTTTCATAGGTCGGGCTGTTGAAAATCACGCAGGTGTAGGAGATGGTGAGCACGGTGGGGTTTTCCCCACATCCGATGTTCTTGTTGCCTTCTTTGTTAGGGCTTCTAATACTTTTCTTTGTCTATAAGAAATAAGATAAAATGAGGGATTAAAGGTTTTACGCAGAGAATATAATTGTCCTGATCCTTGACCTTAAGCAGAAGAATTTCTGCTGAATCTGCTCCTTGGCTTTGCTGCTGGATGTTTTTGTCTTGTGATTTGTCTCATATACAACGACATAGAGTAGAGAGAAAATAGCAAAGTTTTTTAAGGATAGAACAATTGTTACTTTTTCATTGTTTTTCCCAAGTGTCACTGGAACACGGGACAGCTGAAGTGTGAAGGAGAGTCAGTGTCCTGCAGGCAGTGTACTGGTAACTAGAGGGAATATAAAAATTTTGGTTTGAAGCCTACTTGGTGGTTATCAGGGATAGTCCCCAGTCATTATTCTGGAGTTACACAGTATAATAAATACTGGGGAACAGGAAGAGTAACTTTTGTGTAGTTATTTTTATGAAAGAGAAAATTTGAATTAATATGAGTATTTCTGAAATGTTCTGTTCAGCTGAATGGATCTCTGTCACTTTGGTGCATGGCATTTTTCAAGGAGTGGTGAAAACTGACCAGTCATGAAATGTAGCCCCCAAAATATAGTAGCTGACAGCAGGGCATTGCTATTGCAAGCAGACTACAACCATATGAACAGCAGTGCATGGTGACTTTGTGTCAGCAAGCCTGAGGTAACCATGAAAAAGGTAATAATGTAAAGCAAGATACAGGTTGGCACCTTCAGTTGCAATTCTGGGGATGTAAAAGTTGTTGTATCAATTCTGGTCTTAACAACAGCTGTTAAATTTGATTTCTTTTGTTCCTGTTTTGATTAAATAAATAGAAACAAATGTTTCAAAACTGTTCTCTGTCAGATGTGTAATCTCCTTTGTCAACTACTGTTCATTCAAATCCCCTGTGAGTGGCCCTGATGGTCTCCTGCCATGTCTGCTGACAGTCCCAACAAATATGTATGAATGCTTCTTCCTCTGTGTTTTTTTCTTCCTTGTCCTTGTGTATTCTGGTGCAGAGCAGTGCTTGGAGTCTGTACAGAAGAAGGTAACTTTCTGGGAAGAGTGCAAAGCTTTTACCTCTCTGCCTGCTGGAGATGTCTCCCAGGGATCTTACACAAAGCATTCTCAGCACAGTAACTGTGATTCACAAACTTCCATTTCACGTGTGGTGGAGCACAGAGTTGGCATAAATTTGTTTGCTTTGCAAACTGAGTGCCTCTCCTGGCAAGTCCTCAGAGTGTCTTAGGAAAGATTTCTTCACTGGAAGAGTGGTGAAGCATTGGAACAGGTTGCCCAGGGACATTGTGGGGTTGCTGTCCCTGGAGGTATTAAAAAAAATGTGTAGATGTGGGGCTCTGGGAGGTGATTTAGTGGTTAAGGTGGTGTAGGACTGATGGTTTGGCTTGATGATCTGGAAGGTCCTTTCCAACCATGATGATTCTATGATTCTGTTAGTGAATTCTGTCACCTTACTGATGTAAATGCCTCATCTGTGCTCACAAAGAAGACTTTATCCAACATTTTGGTGATGACCAGGGTGATCATGTGCCAAAACTGGGGATGAATTTTGGTGGACATCAGGGAAGCTGGCAGTCTCTTTCCACTGGTGCCTCAACTCTTGGCAATGGCATAAGTAATACTTTCAAAAGGGACTGCTTTGAAAGCAAAGACATGCTGTTTAGGTTGCTTTTGGGTCAGTGCATGAAAAATAGAAGATGCATCAGTCCTCTCTATATGTGAGAATGTGAAAGTACTTTCAGAAAGCTTGTTATTTCACAGAAACAGTGAATTAAAATATTATTAGCAATGAAGACAAGTTACAAATATCAATATCTTACCTTTAAAACTAATACATAATCTTACAGCAATACCTACTTTGGTGGCCTTTTTAAAAATGTGGTACAAGTTCAGCATCCCATGATTAACTTTTCTTATTTTACTCTGATTAATTATTACGTGATGGTGTGGTTTGGATTTAGATTGAATGCAATTTTGTTTCAGGTACCACAATAGTAAATTCAAAAGCATTTCCATGGCAGAGGTAAAAGCTAACAATGAAAAGCTAGCAAAATATATTAAATCTGCATAATTTTTAAAGCTATTAGCACTATTAGAGAATTCTGCAGAAATAACAGCACCAACATTTAGGAAGACTGAAGGAGAACTGTGTCACATTGTAGACACTTTTAAACATAAAATACTTCTGAAATTAAATTGAACATAGTTTTCCAGTCTTTGCAGTTTGACAGCAAGGAGAGGAAAAACACAAGTCTACCTTTTTCTGTCAGCTTTTCTGCTAGATAATTAAGGTCTCAGTCATCAGATGGTACATGTGGCTAGCTACTGCATCAACATGATAGTGAGATTCCAAGTATTCTGGTTTTGAAAAATTGAATGTGGTTTTGATTTCTGATCCAGTATTGAGAGACTGGTAGGAGGCAGAAATTATCTGTGTATACAGTTATATTGGCTCTTTTGAATTAGAAATGTCTTGTGTAAGGGTGATTTTTTTTCTTTTGAGAGTATATTGTGGTTTGGAGTTTATAGTAATAAAGATGAGTAGTGGCAGCCTCTGCCACTCACTGAGTTTAACTCATCCTTAGTGAGCAGGGATGTGTAGTCTATACAAGGATTTATACAGCTGTAAGGGATAACATGGGTTTAGTTGCATATATGGAAAGTCCTAATATGCCACTGGTTTATTGTAAAGTGCCCGTGGTGGTTCAGCTTGTATTGGTTCAGTGAACAAAGTATCCCACACATTTAAGTTTTTACATTCAGCTTTTGTTGGTATAACAGTGTGTCAGAAAAATTATATGCTTAATGAATAAGCCTGTCGTGAAAGCAGTTTCCAGTGTAGGTGTGGTCTAGTTTTTCTTAAAAATTTAGAACTTGCAAGGTAAAAATCAGTCCTCCAGAAACTCACATTTATAATGTGCTTTTTGTTTAAAATGAAAGGAAGATTTTGTGTGGGTTTTTTGACCATTCTACAAAAAAGATCTTAAGATGAGCTCAGTGCATCACATTTTGTTATCTTTGCTCCTTGCAGAAATTCAAATAGAGATTCCATTGTGTTCTCTCCACTCATGTGGCCCAAGGAAAACCTTTGTTCACAGGTAGTGGTGATCACATGCATAGGATATTTTGGTCTGATTTTTTTTTTTCTTTTCTTTCTGTGGGTAAGCAGCCTTTTCATGTTTCTGCTTTTTTGAGGGATTAGCACTTACCTGATCACTCACATTTGTGGTGATTATGACTACAAGGTGCTTCATGAAGACTTAAAAGTCTCGGGTTGCCTTCTGGAGTTCTTAGAAACAGTAATTGTAAATTTTATAATGAGTGCCCATATGCTGTAATCACAGAAGAACAAATTAATCTTTTGATATAAGAATGGGTAACAAAAAAGCATGAGCTGTTTTTTGCAGCTTGGCTTGCAGTAGGCTTTTAGACCTAATTAGAGCTCACGCATTCTTAAAGATGTTTCTTCATTTGAAGTACTGTAAGATTTTTCACCACGTGTGGATTGCTTTACAAAGGCACTTTTAGAAACTGAGTGAGCTGCTACTTAAAATTGGCTCTTCTTCTCAGCTATCTACTTGCGTGGAGTCTCTGAACTTACTTCTTTAAGAGAGCTGTCCTAAGTTTAGTAAAGTTGCCAGGAACTTTGAAAGTATTGGTGGAAGAGCATGGACATCATAGAAGTTGTTCTATAGGGAACCAGAGTCATGATCCCACTGGCTGAGTGTCTTGTGCCTTTGGAATGTGTACATGGTGTTGTCACTCCAACCTGTTTTGTAGTTGTGTTTTAAAATAAATACAGGATTAAGATTGTCCAATGATCATCTCTTGCCATCTGAGAACATGACAGAACTCATTTGGTTTATTATGGGTTCTGGGACTTCTGCATACTCTCATCTTCCTAGTGGTAGTTCCAGGTGTACCAGCTGCATGTACAGTTGATTGAAACTGTATATAATTGCAGGGATGTCACTTAATTGGAAGAGGTTGTGATCAGACATCTAGGATGTCTTGTCCCTTGTAGTTAATGAAATTTTTATTGAAAATTTTTATTGAAAGAAAGGGTATGTAATGAGCTTTTTCTATTTTCCATGTATGGAGGAGAAAGGATAGCACAGCTCTGTGTGCATGCAAGGGATGCGTGGCTTTCTTCCTGGTTGCTCTGCAACAGAGATCCCTCTTTCCTGCTGATCAGAGAAGTAGCAAAAGGTACAGCAAGTGTTGTAATGTGTAACTTCTATTACTCTTGCTGTACACCTCCTTTTTTTTGTGTAGATAGTGGAGTCGAGGTATGTAAGAGAACCATATTACAGCTTGAACACTTAGATATTTCTGACACAGCTAATGAGTGTAATTTATGCTAGGTTGTGCATGGCTTTGTGAGCTGTTTCTTCAGTGCTGATAAATTTGCTAGATTATCAGTTTCACAGTTGTGTGACCTTTCATAGCAGGGAACTCAAAAGCCACTGTCAGGTTGTCCCCCCAAAGGGGTAATAATTATTACACACTGTCTAAAATGTAAAGCAGCGCCATAATATGCTTACCATTTTTTTTTTTTTTTTTTCCCCCCTAAGAAATGTTGGTGGACTTTTGTTTATTTCTAGAAATTTCAAGCTGGAAGCCAATGGATTCTAGAACATGCAGCAGTTATTTCTTTGAATGGAAAGAAATTTTCATGTTAGCTGAAAACATAGCAGTTTTATGAGTGTCTCTCTGTGCAGTCAAGTGACCTGTGTTAATCTATGAAAAGAAAAGATGCTTGTGCCTTCATCTTTATTGAAAGAAAGCAAGATAAGAGGTTGAGTTACTAAATAATTGCATTTAGTGATGTCAAAATGCAGAATTCAATCCATAAATGTGCTGGAACTTTTGTAAGACTCTTGTTGTTACACCAACTAATCTGAGCAGTTTGAATTGGTGAAGTTGGGTGTAAAGATTAATTTTCTTTGTTTCTACAAGACTAATCTTTAAAGTCTGACTTTCAACCTTTAGTTGCCTACTGAAAACTTTGTAGCTGTCCCAAAATTGCATATTTTCTATGAGTATTGCTGGTGGTGCTGTATTGTTGATTTATACAGGCAGCTATATTGAAAATGCCCTTTTCATGGAATCATGAACAACTACTTATGGATTTTTTCATATCTTGATGTTTGCTTCCTTAAAGCTAACAAACTTTCTTCTTTTTTCAGTCTGTGTTCCGTACTCTGTTGTTATCTGCATTACACCATGGAGATTGAACAAAAAAATAAGTTGTTGGTGGTTTTTTTTTAACACTATGTGGTAGATGTATCATGAAGCACCACTGGCTTGTACAGGGTTTCAGGTACAAGCCCACTTGTGGAGTAGGGCTGTTTTCTTTAGAACACTTATTTTCTTCTAGTGGAAAATTTGAAGTATTGTGTTGATTTTGTGCTTATTGGGTTAGTGATAAAGATGCTTGAATTTCTTGCATCTGCAATATCATTTAAGAGCCATTGTAACAAAAGAAGAGAATGTAATGAACAAAAGTGGTTAATTGGAAATCCTGATGTTTATTGTCTCTTAAATTATAAGGTATTATTAAAAATTATTGTTCTACTGTTGCATATTTTTATTTGGCCTTTTTTGCATATAAAATCATCATAGTTGGGAAGGAANTCTGCAAATTTGCTGATGATGGACTCAATCCCCTCATCTAAATCATCAATAAAGATATTCAAAATCTTCAAGTCCAACTGCCAGACCTACAACACTGTAACCATTAAATCATCTCTTGAAGTGCCATGTCTACCAGATTCTTGAGCACCCCCAGGGACAGCGACTTCACCACCTTCCTGCACACTCTGTTCCAATGCTTCACCACGCTTTTGGTGAAGAAATTTTTCCTAATATCCAATCTGAATCTCCCCTGGCATAGCTTGAACCCATTTCCTCTTGTCCTTTCACTAGGCACTGGGGAGAAGAGGCCCACACCTGCCTCACTACAGCCTCCTTTCAGGTAGAGTTGTAAAGAGCAATAAGGTCTCCTCTCAGCATCCTTCAGCCTGAAGAGCCCCAGCTCCTTCAGCCTTTCCTCAGAGCTGTTCTCCAGAGCCCTAATCATCCTGTCTGCCCTTCTCTGCACCCTCTCCAGCACTTCAGTGTCCTTCCTATAGTTTGGTGCCCAAAACTGCACACGTATTGTGTGAGTATCCTCACCGAGGCTGAGAACAAGGGTAAGATCACCTCCCTGGCCCTGCTAGTCACACTGTTCCTGGTACAAGCCAGGATGCTGTTTGCCTTCTTGGCCACCTGGGCATACTGCTGTCTCATGCTGTTGTGATCCGAGTTACTATTTTAATATTTTGTTTATGAGGAAATCTCAGCCTCTGCTTCAGAGACGACGCATACAATTGCAGGCTAACACGTTTTAAAACTTAAACAAGTTATGAGGATTTATTTTTTAGGGAAGGCACAGAGAATTAAGGGTTAAGGGGAACCGGGGAGAAGAGACAAGTTCGTTACCGCGTCGCTGTAGCAGTGTGAAGGAAAAAAAAAACGCTGCCCCGCTTTTTTGCCTCAGGGTTCTGCGTCGGTCTGCGAAGTTCTGGCTTCGGCTTGGCTGGCTCACAGGAAAACGGCAGGAAAGCCTTTGTTTTTTCCTCTCAGGTGTCTCGGGATGGGCAGGAGAAGCAGCTACCAACTTTTCGGTCCTTTTTACAGGATTTTTATAATGAAAATGGCGAGAGGAAGGAGGGGGCCTTCATTTGCATAACTTGTTGAAATTCACAGGTTTTCCCGGAATGGGGCTTGACATTCACAGGTTTCCCAGAACCAGTTTTCCTTATCTAATATGTTAATTTTCCCATTGTTTACGTTCCGGTAGGCGCCAAGGGGGTAGCCTGACCAATTTTACATATAAATAGCTGTTTTGTGACAGGAAAATAATTCGCTCAAGAAACAAATTTTTGTAATTTTGAAAAGGCTTGCATCACATGCTCAGTTGGCACATCCAGGTCCCTCTCTGCTGGGCAGCTCTTCAGCCACTCCTCCCCAAGCCTGTAGCACTGATGGGGAAGTTGTTGTGGCAGAAATGCAGGACCTGACATTTGGCCTTGTTGAGACTCATACAAGTGGCCTTGGCCCATGGATCTGGCCTGTCTGGATCCTACCCTCAAGCAGATCAACACTTCCACCCAGGCTGGTGTCATCTGCAGTATGGCATAGTGCATATGGTGAATTTAACAGATGAGCATGAAAGCTTATGTAATACAGAAATTGAACTAATATTAAAACCCAGAGTTACTCTGTGTGGTGGATTGTGGGTCATGTCTGACCAGTATGTAGATAATGGGCAACTGGGAACTTTCCTCTGGGAAAATAATAGCTGTGGGTTGGGAGATAGGTATCTTTTAGGAAGGCAAGTGTGCTGGCTGCTAGGCTAAGTAAGTGTTTTTTTATTAATTAGACTTGCCTTCAGAGTAGTCAGGAGGAAGAGTGTTGTTACTGGGTAGCTGTTTCATTCTTTGCAAATCCTCTGCATGAGGATAATTTAGGAAGGAGAGTAAAACTAAAGGAAAGTAATTCCTAATCTAGCTAAATCCTGAAGTAACAATATGTGACTTCTTTTTCCTTTCTTTTTAAAATCCTAACCTCTTGAATTTATCATTAATTCAGAAAATGATATCCACCAATGCTTTTGGAGGACATAATGTTGACAGACTGAATAAGGTTTTCTTGTACATTGCTTTTGCACTGCAGTGTAACTGGAGCCTTAACAACATGCTTAAGCATTGATATGCACATTGCTTTTACTATTTATTAAATGGGAATTTTTCCCCTCCCCCTTTTTTTCAAGCCACTGAATATGAATTCTTTTTACACTTATGTCCAGTGCACACAGATTTTACATTTTGTAAATGTAGCAGAAGTTACAAAGGCTTGTCAAAACAACTATAGATTTCTCTTCCTTTATCTTCGTAGCTTCTAATGTGGAAAGCATTAATAATGGTAACAAACTGCCATTGTGTAGATAACTACTATTGCCAGAACTTTTAACAGAAGCCTTTATGGGTTGCAATGGGTGAGACATAGCTTAATCTTTGGGCCATGTTAATTCTCAAGATGATCTAATGCTGGATAATATTTGTTTCAGCTATTTAATTCTTCGAGTCTTTGAATATATATTCAGTTGCCTGTTTTAAAGTTTGTATAGAATATAAGCTAAAGCTTATGATACCCTTGTAAATTTATTTTAATTAAATATGAACATTCATTGGCCAAGCCAGAAATATGTCAGGAAAAGCATTAGAAATTGAAGGCCATTTGCATTTCCACCAGTATGGCTATAGTGTAGATATTTCAGGTATGACTGATTTACTCTAAGATTGTTACTCTAAGTTTCATTATATCATCCCTAATTTAGTGATGATGTAGTGTGCCTAATGCTTTGTATTCTCGGCTCTGGTATATAGAGAGTGTTTTATTAAGTTTTTTAAAACCTAGATAAAAGCTTGTGAGTTTACCTTTTATTTATTTATCTTTGAAAACAAGACAGAAAAAACCCCCAAAAGCCAAACAAAAAAACAACAGAAATCCTCAAATCCTGTTGTTATTGAACAACTTTTCAACAGTTACTCTACTCACACCTGTGGTAACTTAAAAAGTTGCCTATGCCTGTTTTTTTATTACTAGTAATTTTTGTCCTAAACACATTATCATATCCCCAGGTGTATGTAGGGAAGGCCTACTAAGCTTACAGGGTTGGAAGTTCTTTAGGAAGACTTGGCTAATGAGAGCAAATAAAGCCTGGCACCCTGTTTACTGAAAGTAGGTTTTTCAGGTTCATTTTGTAAATGTTCTTTTAAGCACTTTAGAAAAAAAAGATTTTGAACTTCTTGGGAAGAAAACAAATCAATTACTATAGTATTTGAGTACCTTTCATTTTAAAGCTGGCAATAATAGTGAAGGCTATATTGACCTGGTTAAAAATCTTTGACATTTTCTCAAGTTGTGAAAATTGTGCTTTTCCTAGCTTTTCCTGTGGTTTCTTGCCGTCTGCTTTACCTGTTTTGAAGACTTTGCAAAAATGTCCAAACTGTGTTCTGTCTGCTCTTCCCGTTACAGTTTCTTGACATTGTGGAGCTGTAGAACAGGGTTTTATGATATAGCATCCTTCAGTCAGTGTTTAATATGTCCTCCAAAGGGGTCTGAATGGAATTTTAAATGGAAGTTTAATCTCTTTGAATTTTCCTTGACCTGTTTCCTTAAAAATGTGGATCAGATTAAGCTGATGCTGAGTGTTAGTGTGTAAATTGAATATGAACTAGATGCATTCATGGATACCTTGAACCATGGAGGAGATGGAAGCTTTTTGTATTAGTTGATGGTATGTAAATACTTTCCTGTTAATTTTCAGGTACAGTGAAATGCATGAATATAACCTAGATAAAATGGGTTGTCTGACATAGAATCTGTGCTTACTTTCAGAAGAGAAAGCATTAATGTTTATGAGCAAGTTGAGAGGGAAGAACCTCCTTGGAATATATAGAAACCTTCCAATTTTTCAGCCTTAGTGAAGTGCCAGGGAAGTTCTGAGGCATCACACCATGTTGGCTTTCTCACCTTTCTTCCCCCAGCTGGCTGCCTCGTTTGTAACACTTCAGCAGGACAGTTAATAGCACTCTATGGAAAATGTCCCACAGTGTCTGACCCGCTGGGTTTTATGAGTTAGCTTTGTCTGTTACCAGAGTAACAGTGGCACAAATCAAAGTGGTGATTGAATGAGTGTTGAATGAAGTGTGCCAAGGTTCTTATATGTTTTCTGTGGTTTTTATGCATCTTTTTACATTGGGACATTTCTATTTAAAGCAAAATAAAAAAGATCTGTTTGTGGGTGCTTTTTTTTTAAATCTGCTAACCTAGGGTTCCTTGAGATCTGGGTCTGTGAGTGGTTTCTTCCAGCAAGGAAGAGCCATCTGTTTTTTTCTAAGTTGAACATTCTTGTTCTTGCTGTTGATTTCATTCTTAAATATAGACTCTATCCCTTTTGAGATTTCTTAACATGAAACAGGTAAAGTAACCACATCATGGTGGTCTGAAGATTAAAATTGCAGTGTCTCTTTTAATGGATAGCAGGTATACTTGCTAACAGAGCACAAACTTTAAATAATTTTTAAGAGTGCATTGCTGCACTCAGCATCTACTAAGTGTCATAGTAAGTATACTCCAGTGAGGTATTAAAACCAGAACATCTGGTATCACTTCATACAGTGAAACTAGTGTGCTGACAAAAGGAGTTAATCTAAGTGAGAAGGTGGTTAAATATATTGAGCAGTGTTAAACTTCAGGACTTGAAGGGGAAAACATTTCAAAACAGGGTTGTTTTTTTTTTTTGGGAGGCGGGGGAGGGACATGGTTCTGCAAGGAAGAATAATGTGTTACTCTCTAAGCTACTGTAAACGTCTCATTATTTTTTGTTCCTGCTATATGCATATCAAAGTGGTCCCTTGCTTTGTAATTATATATGTGTAGCTGTTGAAAACTGTAAGTGGTGCTCTTGTGATGTGTTAAATAGGTGTATTTAACAGTGTCAATACCAAGGAAAAGAGTATTTCCAACAAATATATTTAGATAACTTCCTACATTTTAATAAGTAAAATGTTATGTTGGAAACATGAGATAATGTGTTATGTTTGTGCCTGTCTTTGTTGTTAAATTTGAGCTGGGTGTCTATTATTGTGGTGAGAATTGCTGCCTCTGTTGCAGAGAATTCATTATGTCCTCTTGCACATTGAAATTTTGTTACATGGTCTCCTTTGTTTTTTCAGTTTATTGGAACAAAATTATATCTTCATGTGCAGCATGGTGTAGTTGAAGGGAAGCACAGAAGATAGAGCAGGCCATAGGTAGAAAACCATCAGGTACAGATACAGAGAGATCATTTCTCATATGTATATCAGATGTGTCTTTTGTGCTGTATTATGTCTCGAGACTTTTTATCCTACCTGTTAAATAAATCCAATAAACCTTATAAGAAGACTTGTAAGAATGGTCTTCTGTTTTTTCCTGGTCTTTGAAAAATATTATCAAAAAATTATTTTCCGTATTTACACACATGCAAAATACATCCTCAATGGTGGCACAGTTTTGAGCATGCATGTTGTTTTATTCTTTAGGCAGCATTAAGGTTGCAGAGATGTGATTACCTGCTTTAATAACAATGTTTAGTGGTTGGTTCATTTGGGTTATCACATAATATAATGGTATCATCTTAATTGAAAGTAAAAAAATTGTTAATAAATCATAAAATTAAAATTTCAGGCTTGTATTATAAGTATTATTAGTATTTTGTGAGCTTATACAATAATCTAAAATCAGGAATGCAAAACAAAGACAAAATAACTTTGATAATTGCTTTTTTTCAGTAGGCACACACAAGGTTATTTAGGAATAATAACCTTGGGAGTAGTCAAGTAGACTTGTATGTGGATTCTTATTTCAGATAAGTATTTTGTTAATTTATTTCGGCTTAATCTAAATTTAAAGTTAATATAGAGGCTTACTTACCACTGCATTTTGAAAATGCACCTGAATTTTGCTGTATGCATGCAGTAACAGGATAATTCTCTTTTATAAATATTTGATCTTTTACTGGAAAAAGAAGGTTCGGGAATTGCTGTGAGCACATGAAGCTTGTCAGTCTCTTCCTTTGTTCTGCTCAAACATTGTATTCTGGAATAGACTACATAAACACCTTTTCATGTTAAGCTTCGGGTCCATTTGGTGTTTACAATCATAATTTGAGCTGAATGTAATTTCTTGTCAGTATTTGTGGTTTTTTTAATGTATATTTGAGCAAAATAAGCAATCTCATTGACAAAATTCTTCATTAACATAGGCTAAGTTGAGCACTTAAGGCAGGTTTTTTTACTGCTACATTACTGGCATGCAAAAAATTAACTCTTCTAAAACATTTTAAATTTCAGAAGACATGCAGGATATTTACTGCAGCTATCATACCACTTCTTGGGTACAATCTGAAAGCCATCCTGCCTTTGCCTTATCCATTGAATGCTCTCAGTGAGAAAATTAGCATAATTTTTTTTTAATCTCACTGTCACAGTAAGGAAGTGATTTTCACATGTTCAGAGAATGGTACAAAGGCAAATCTCTATTTGAAAAATGGGGAAGCTGAAGCTTACCAGCAGTTCCTGACTTTCATTTTTTTTCCCTCAGTTTTACACTTTAAGTCAGCAGGAAAACTGAGTCTCAGTCCAGGCTCTGTTCTCTGGATTGCACTACCTGTTACTAGGAGGGTTTGTCTCTGCTGCAGCCCCATAGCACATATTTGCCAGAAAGGATAAGTGCTTGAATGTGGAAAAAATTGTTACACAAAAGTTTATAAATTATTAAAATTACTTGGAAGTAATGTCCAGGAGGGATTTTACTGGTTACTTGGAAGCATCTGGTGAATGCATATGGAAGTCATGATTTTAAGACCCACCCTTAAATATTATATGCATTCCAGTTCTGTTGTACAGGGTACAGTCTTTAAAAAAGATCATTAGTCTCAGATCAGTCCCTGCTCCCTTCTCCCCATCTAGCTCTGCCCTAATTTACTAAATTTTGAAGGTCAAACAGATAGGATTAACAGTGTCAAAGTTTTCTTCGGGTTCAAAATAAAAACAATTTGGCACAATCTGATTAAAAATTAGGCCGCTAAATAAAATTTGCTGCTGCTGCTTTTGGCTGTCATCTTTATGCTTTTTAATAGGAAGCTACCCTAAGTTGATGCCGAGGAGAAAACCTTTTACTTGCAAATACACTACTAACTCCATGAGCACTGTGAATATGGGAATGATATGCAGCACACTAATACACAGAACACGGGCATTAACTGTACATTGAAGTGTAAGTGAAAGGCTCTGGTGTATCGAGTGGAAAATGTTGAAACTGTGCCTGCCTTTACTGATTCTATATAATGTCCATATGCTGGGCTCTAAAGGAGTGTATTCATCAGCTTTCATTCTTGAAATGATGGTTAGGTATTGAATTCATTAAAAATAATAAACATAAATTAGGTTGGCAATTTACAAAAATTGCCTGAAGTACTGAATGTTTTCAAAAGATTTGTGTTTGAGATTTGTGAAACAGGAGAAATAGTACTCTAAGTAGTCTTGGGGAAATGTTCTCTCCCACTTGTAACTAGGAGAATTTTGGATGTTAATCATATTACAGCCCTATTGCTGCTGCCTGACCATGTGTTAATAACATCTAATGCCCCGCTGCTCGCGTGATTGAAATCCTGGGGCTGCTTACGGAAATGTTGCTACAGGGAAGTGATTCTGTGGTGCCTGTGGCCCTGGGGGTTTCCATGGGAATGAGCATGAATCCATGTCCTGTGAAACGTGTCATGAAACTTTGAATTGCGGAGAAATACATTATACCAACGTGTGAACAGGGCAGTGGAGAATTTAAATACACAAATGTAATGATGCATTTTTTACTTACGTTAGAGCAATATTTGAAGTGTATCTTTCAAACAACCCTGGAGATGGTTGTTAACCTGAACTGTTGAGCAGTCTAAAAAGAACAAATGAAAATGTAGTGGGACAAAAATCACGAAGGGATCGGTCTGTTTGTCAAAACACACCTTGATTAACATTTGATATTTTTCTGTGTTTTAATAAACTTTGCTTTCCTCCACTGTTTAAAGACTTTTTCCTTTGGTGCAGTTTCTGTTTAACTTCTTCCCTTTGAAAGAACAAGCAGCTCACTTGGACATGAGTAAATAAATGACTTAAACAGATGTTTCACAGTACCTACAAGACATTAGCTGATTAATCTAAGTTCCTGACAAGAGTTGAGGAAAACCACAGCCTATGAAAAACCAACAGGCTTCTAACCAAAAACCCAGTAATCTCCCCTTCCACTGTTGTATTTGTACAGACACAGTCTTACTGTTCATACTATTTTTGTTCTTCAGGCTGAATTCTACCTACCTGTTTATTTCAGCAGCAAAATCCTCTTCATTTTCTATTTTAGATAAAGTATTTACCAGTTTTATTTTTAGGTATTAACTAATGTTTGTTTCATCTTCTCTTTCTGTTGTTATATAAACCCATTGATTTTTATAGTTTGGAATAGCTTTTTTAAAAAGGTTTTTATTTTTTAATCCTTACAGCTTTTGAAGTATCCCAGAAACTGAATGAGTGAGAAGCTAACCCATATGTAAAGCAGCTGGGTGTGCTTCCAGTAAGTCCAATGTATGTGTCAGTTCCTTGGCAATATCCATAGTGAGCCTGAACTTGGAGTGTGAATGACTGCCTCTGTCGAAAGGTAGAGGAGGGCCCTGTTCTTGTTAGACTGGGTTTCCTTTCTCCTTGAAGGGAAATTCTAGAGCTCCTGAATTGCATCAGTTTGGAAGTAGTTCTTAAAAAGAGAAATAAAGCAACTGAAAGAGTGGATGCTTATTGAGTGTTTTATATGGGGCTTTTTGTGGAAGTAGCTTAAGCTTTGCATTCAGTTTTCATTAAACATCTTGCCAAGATTCACAGAATCTGTCTAACAGGGTTACAGAAAGTGAAAAAGGAAGTGAGTGTTGTATTTTTCTAGACTGAGCTTCAGCTTAAGTAAGGTGTAGCTTTTCTAGCCATGCCCCCAAATGCACGTAACCAATTAGTGTTTGGGAAGGAGTGATAAAATACTTCTTGGCCTGTCACTAACTTTTAGTTGTGCTCTGAGTTAGCTGCTCACTGAGATAAAGTGGCAGGTTATATCTAGCTTAGTGCTGTACGTGGATATTATCATTTTCTTGTTGGGGACAAAAAAAAGGCCAACACAGGAAAGTTGAGTTAGGTGGCTATTAGCACTTCATGAGCCAGGAGGTAACATGGAAAACAATCTAGGTTGCTATACTTAGAGTGATATGGTTCCTTAACCAAGTGTAAGTGACAAACTACTGATACTAAATCAATAACCTGTTCTGATTTGCTTCAACCTAACGTACAGATTATGGAGCTGCACTCCTTTTTGAAGGTTACTGATGTTCCCTTTTGTAGTTAAGTCAGCTGAAATTTAAAGTTTATAAACTAATAAGGTGATAAGGTACCAACTGGTGCAATAAGTCACCCAAGGACAAAAACTTTGGATGCACTTCATATCCTAATACCGTGAATTATTCAAATATTACACACTTCTGTATTCTCACCTCCACCCCTAAAAAAAAAATAAAAAAAAAAATCTCCAAACCCCTTACAGTTTAAGATGGAATATTTAATTTTAACATGGAGTGAGGACCTATATGAGATAAAACAAACAGAATCCTATGATTTATACTATCTGTGTGAAAATGCATGTAGTATCCCCTGCTTCAGGACCACCTTGGATCAATATGTTTTGTTCAAAATAGTTGAATGCAGGCTTAGCTCCTGGAAACTTTAATTTTAATGTCAAAAAGAGATTTTTGATTTTTGCACCTGATTGAGATTGTATGAAATGGCATCCATCACTCTGTTATGCCTCCTATATAATTATGTTTTTTTAGCCCTGTCAAGTTAAGAAATAAGATTTTAACATCTGGTGTTTATTAGCTGTTGAGTGAAATAAATTATAAGCTTACTATTCCAAGAACTGTATTTTCAAAGGCTTTGTAAATGGTGGTGTTAAGATTCTAGTCAGTCAAGATAAAGGCAAAACATTGCAGGGCATTTGAGGTCTTCTGTCCAAAAAATGATTATTTTACTTCCTAGACAGAACAGGGGGGGCTAAGACAGCTATTCCTGAACTTGCTGTTCAGAAACAATATATTTTTAAAGTTACCTTGATTTTCAGGTCTACTCAGTCCTTTTTAGCCTTCAGTTTTCAACAGTGTGTTGAGTTTGTCTTCCTGATTACTTGTCAGGGAGTTAAAATATCTGGGGTTTTTTGGCCCCCAAACATTGTTAGGATTGAAGATACTTATCAAAATAATTCTTTTAGGATGCTGAAGGTCTTAATGGTAAACAACATTTTTAAAATTTTTTTTTACTGCTGAGATAAAATTGGACTAGCAGTTTTAAGAGCTTTTATTCCAAAGTTAAGCATGAGGAAGAAAAGACTAAATATTTATACCTGGATCATGTCAGGAATGGTCAAAAAATCAGCACTGAGGATAAGAAAATCTAGAAAAAAAGTCTTTGCAGGTAAGCTTGGGTATTCATTTAAGTGAATTCAGGGTTTTATTGTAATTACTGATTGTCATATTGCTCAAAATCAGTACAACACAGAAAATTCAGTTTTATCTGTAAACTTCAGTTCACCTCATGCCACAACTTTATATGGTGGCAATCTTGTATCATGAAGCTTCATACCTCATCCTTTTACGTGTTGTGGTATCAACCTGTTGATTTTTGTGCTTTTGACATGTTATCTCCAAGACAGTGCTTTCTAGAAAATGTTTCTGTGGACTGCACTGATTAATTTGGAATTTTTTATGTGTGTCTGTAAACATCTGTCTCCTTAATCATCCAGAGGAGAGCGTTATGTGTATTAGACATCTGTTTTCTTACTCTTAACTGTTGCAGTGGTATCTTTAATTTACTTTAGAGTTCCTTTTCTCCTGGCAGGAAAGTTGAGAGACTATGTTACTGCTTATCAAGTGGTGCTATAGCCAGGAGACAGATCAGCTCAAGGCAAGTTTTTGCTTGGTCAGCTTCCAGAACTTGTCTTTTTAAAGTGCAGATAAGCAGTTATTTCTAGTATGTAAAAAACAAAACAAAACACCACCTCATCTGGAGCTATTAAAATTTTAACATTGCCCATGTTTCTCTGTATCTTGCCCTAGTTTTCTCTCTCTTTTTATTTTTTTTTGCAAGTTTTTTGTTAGAAAGAAAAAAGGCATTCTGTGCTTACCTGAGGATTCCAGAACTTTTTAATTAAATTTCATTTTTGCGTAGCTAATTGATTAAGTTTTAGCGTGATGCAGGTTGTAGATGTGCTTTCAGTGTAGTGTGAGCTAGGAAAGCAGACAGGGACACTAAATTAGCCTAAAATTTGATGTGTAAAATTTCGTATGGTTTTGTTTAGGTTTTATCAAACAGATTTGCTTACTTTTTCCAGAAGTATCATGTGTGTATTTTATGTGTATCAGGTAGATGGCATTCTTGAGTTTAGTAGAATTCAAACTCAATTGCCTGAGTCGTTAGTAATGATAGTTGGAATTTATCCATTTGCAAAACTACATTAACAGTTCTCTCTTGAACTTTCTGTGCTAGGAGTTTAAGTAAAATTGCTCCTGCTGTAACACCTAAATACAGAGGTTCATGGTTCCACTTTTAAGTATTCACAAGGAGAAGGCTCCGTATGTGATATGACTGTATTCAAAATGTATCAGACATTATTAGCAGTAACAGCTTTCAAGACTCTTTTGACAAGCTTAATATTGATCCCAGTTTCACTAGTCTAGGGGGGGGGGTGTTGTGGCACCTCACACATCTGATGCCTGTGTCGGATATGGTGGTTTTGAAAACACCTGCAGAAGTGTTATGTACACTCTGACCCCAAATGCTGGGAACTGGTACTAGTGGTTATACTGACAAAACTTTACGGGTGGGAAAAAATGTTAGAGAAATACAAAAATGTGCATCTTTGCATATTCCTGTCCTTACAGTGGAATTTTCCCCAGGCCCCCCGAGGCTTACCATCAGCTGATGGTTTGTGTTATAGGTATTTCTGTAATGAGATACATTTTTAAATTAGCAACTATGATGTTGAGATGTAACCAAAGTTCAAATTTGGCATTGTATTCCTACAGCTAAAATAAGTATCTTTGAAGTTTTTAATAGTTTCAGAATGGTTCTTTTTTTGTAGAATGACGACATTCTTGCTGTTTGAGAAGTGTTTTGATGATCTGAAGATTAGAAGCAATGCTGAACTTTAAAGCTTTATTTTTTAATTTTTAAATTTTTTTTGCTAATCGAGGGAGGACTAATGGCCATCAAAATCAGACAGATGGCTACTCCAAGTGATTAAATTGTTTTGGTGTTTCGAGCACTAAGTTTATAAGACTGGGGGACTTCTGAGTTTCATTTACGAGTTATTGGTATCTCCTTTTACAAAGAGTATTTTTGTAGTACCTGAGTATGTCTTGCATACTAACTGCATTTACTAAATCATGCTGTATTCTGTNTAAGAGACAGGTTAACAGAAGCTCTCTCTTGTTTGATACTACAAAGCAAGACACAGCACAGGTACTGGGAGTCTGGTTTCAGTGGGGTGACTTTGAGCTCTCTGGAAGACATTAATAAATAAATCTTCAGTGCTTTGATTTGCAGTTGTCTCTCTTTAGAGAAATACAAAAATGTGCATCTTGGCATATTCTTGTCCTTACAGTGGAATTTTCCCCAGGCCCCCCGAGGCTTACCATCAGCTGATGGTTTGTGTTATAGGTATTTCTGTAATGAGATACATTTTTAAATTAGCAACTATGATGTTGAGATGTAACCAAAGTTCAAATTTCGAATTGTCTTGTTTTGTAGAATGACTATGTTCTTGCTGTTTGAGAAGTGTTTTGATGATCTGAAGATTAGAAGCAATGCTGAACTTTAAAGCTTTATTTTTTAATTTTTAAATTTTTTTTGCTAATCGAGGGAGGACTAATGGCCATCAAAATCAGACAGATGGCTACTCCAAGTGATTAAATTGTTTTGGTGTTTCGAGCACTAAGTTTATAAGACTGGGGGACTTCTGAGTTTCATTTACGAGTTATTGGTATCTCCTTTTACAAAGAGTATTTTTGTAGTACCTGAGTATGTCTTGCATACTAACTGCATTTACTAAATCATGCTGTATTCTGTTATTGGCTTTAGTTTTCAGAGTTATCAGAATTTAGAAATTGGTGGTTGGTTTTTTTGGTTGTTTGTTTTTTTTTTTTTTAAACAGTCAAATTACTTGATACCTTTTCTTGAGTACATAGCCTCTCCTGGTTGACCAGCCACATTAGTTAAATAACAGCAAGAGCTGAAATCTGGTTTGGCTGCTGTTAATTTCATGTAGTGACAGAGCAGTGAAGGGTCTAAGGGCATTTAAAAATAATTTTTGTACAAAGAGGCAATATCTCTTAGTAGAGGAAAAGGTGGATGGGAACTACATACAGGGTTTAGCAAGTGAATCAGCACTGTATGGAAGATGGCTAATACTGGTGGTCATTTAGATTTATTTGGGATATTTTTCTGTGTCATTTGTAAAAATTTATTTGTGTTTCTCGGTATGTTGTGTTACTTTTCTTATTTTTAGATTGCTTACATATATTTTCACAGCAATAAAACTTGATTCTGTTCTGATGCTTCATAAAGAACAAATTTTCTGGGAAATACAGATACAAGTTTTCTTGATACAAGTTAGTGTTCATTTTTTGGGGGGGGTTGGTTTGTGGGGTTTACTCAAAACAAAGTATTGGTTTGCACAGTCAGATCAGTAAATACCATGGCATTGTTTGTATAGTGATCAGCTCTTAAAATCATGGAATCATAGAAGAGAGTCATAGGATGCTTCAGGTTGGAAGGGGCTTTTACAGGTCATGTAGTCCAACCCCCAGAGCAGGAACATCTTCAGTTAGATCAGGTTGTTCAAAGCCCCAATCATCCTGAACTTGAATGCTGCCAGGGATGTGGTTTTTACCACCTTTCTGGACAACCCGTGGCAAACCTCATTGTAGAAAATGTCTTCCTAATACCTAGTTTAAATCTACCCTCTTTCAGTTTACAGTCTTTCAGTCATTACCTCTTTTCATCACAGGGCCTGCTAAAAAGTTTGTCCTCATCTTTCCTATAGGTCCCCCTGAAGTACTCTAAGGCTGCTGTGTCTGGGCTCCATCCTGCTGTAGCTAGACTAGCAAACAAATGGAAAGGACAGTTTTTTAAAGTTTGTAACTGATTTTGTTATCACAAGAGAAAAGGTTCTGTTTTACACTTGAAGGTCTCTTTTTAGTACTGAAACAGAAGTTCCAGTGCATGTTTGTTTCTTGGTCATATGGTAGTATTTTGATGGCAGGTTTTTCAAGCCAATTTTAAGAGCCTGCTATACTAAAGACTTATGTCCTATGTGCTAAATAAACCTCTCCAGAACAAAGAACAAAATGAAAACAAGCATCATGGGTTGCTGAGTGCATTTCTGACTTGTTCATTTATCTTCTTAGAACTGAGTTTGGTAGCTAATGTATTTTCCAGTGCAGTCATAAACCTGAACTTCTGCAGCTTGCTAATGGGTGTGAAATTCAGAGTAGGCCATCCATGACCTCCTCTGCTACTTTTCTCAGACTCTGTTAGAAAACAGGCTTGCAGGTAGCTCTGTACTGGGATCTGTAATCTCCCTGGATAGTATCTGCTATCTCCAGTGTTCATGCTGGAGGTTGAAAACTGCAGACTTGTGTAATAACTTCATTGTGTATTGGGGTATTCAGTTCGCATTTAAGGGTTTTGAACTCCCTAGTTTTATCTCCTGAAAAATCACTGATACTCTATGACAGCCCATGCTCTTTTAATTTGCTGCTGCTTTCTGTGAGCAATTATAATCAGAAATGCTGCGATAAAATTGGCATTGGATCACAAATACTCCTGGAATGGAATCAAACAAGCAAATAGGATTCACAATAGCGGGAACAGTGAGTATGCATAGAAAACTCAAGAGCAAATGAGGAGAAAAATACTGGAAAAGGTGAAACAAGACTGTAAAGGTACTGAGAGTAATTGTAGAGCAGGCAGACAGCATGCTGGGCTGTAATTTGCACAGTTAGTTATTGTTTCCTTTTATCCCAAGAAGGTGATGCTTTTGTAAAGAATTTCTTGTCTAGTTACCTGTTTTTTCCATTTAGCCTGAACTGTGATGCTTTAATTCATTAATTGTCTCTTTAAAATTTCAATCATAAAATGATTTGTGTTGGTAGGGACATTAAAGATTACCTAGTCACAACCTCACTGCCAGTGACACCTTCCACTAGACCATATTGCTAAAGCCCCATGCAACCTGGCCTTGAACACTTAGAGGGAGGTGTCAGCCACAAATTCCTTGGGCATCCTGTGTCTTACTACCCTCAGAGAATTTCTTCTTAATAGCTAGGTTAAATCTATCC
Source organism: Florisuga fusca (assembly GCA_038090715.1). Classification (NCBI taxonomy): domain Eukaryota; kingdom Metazoa; phylum Chordata; class Aves; order Apodiformes; family Trochilidae; genus Florisuga; species Florisuga fusca. Next base: position 14,684,051 of record JAAWXA010000015.1, on the reverse strand, counting down.
TCTTCCAGTTTGAAACCATTCCCCTTCATCCTATCATGACATGCCCATACAAAAAGGCCAACTCCAGCTTTCCTTTAGGCTCCATTCAGGTATTGGAAGACTGCTATAAAGTGTCCCTGAAGCCTTCTTATCCAGGCTGAACAACCCCAACTCCCTCAGCCTGTCTCCATAGGAGAGGTGCTCCAGCCCTCTGATCATCTCCATGGCCCTCCTCTGGGGTTGCTCCAACAACTTCATATCCTTCTGTTGGGGACCCCAGATCTCGACACAGTGTTTCAGGTGGAGTCTCCCAACAGCAAAGTAGAAGGGGCAGAGTCACCTCCTTTTACCTGCTGGCCACGATGCTTTTGATGCAGCCCATGGTATGGTTGGCTTTCTGGGCTGCAAGTGCACATTGTTGACTCATATTGAGCTTTTCATCAGCCAACACCCCCAAGGTATTCTCCTTCCCCCTCAGGGCTTTTTCCAATCCATTCTCTGCCCAGCCTTTATTTGTGCTTGGGATTGCCATGACCCATGTGCAGGACCTTGCACTTGGCTTTTTTGAACTTGATGTGGTTTGCATGGGTCCGTCTCTCAAGCCTGTCAAAGTCCCTCTGGATGACATCCTTTCTGTCCAGAGTTTCTAATGCACCACGCACTTTGGTGTCATCAGCAAACTTGCTGAGGGTGCACACAGTTCCACCATTTGTGTTGCCAACAAAGATACTAAATGGCTCCAGTTCCAAAACTAATCCTTTGAGGAACACCAGTTTTTACTGATCTCTACTTGGACATTGGGCCATTGATCACATTGATCCAACCAATTCCATATCCACTGGGTATTCCATCCATCAAGTCCATCTCTCTCCAATTTAGAGACAAGGATGTCATGTGGGACCATGTCAAATGCTTTGTGCAAGCCCAGATAGATGAGGGCTACTCAATTGCTCTTCCCTTATCCACAAATGCTGTAAACCTGTCATGGAAGGCCACCAAATTTGCTAGGCACAATTTACCCGTAGTGAAGGCTTGTTGTCTGTCATCAATTATCTCCAATTGTGACATGAAAGAGAAAACTAGTGAGAATATATGTTCCTGATGTGTAAAAATGAGATTAATTCCTACCCCTGCTCCCCCTCTGCCCTCTGTAGACAGTTCAGTAAATACCAGTATTTATAGAAGATCTGTTCTTGGTGTGGTTGAGCTGAAATCCATTAGATGAGCCTGTTTGCCAACAGACTTTAAAGTAGTGTTGCTTCAATGACAACATAGTCATCAAACATTTTCTGTTGTATTTTGCTTGGATGGATCAAGGTTTAGTGAACTAAAATCCACTTATGGGGGACAAAGTGTAAGTTCTTTCAATTCTGTGTTTGTGCTTATTGTCTTATCTTATGCTGGTTCTTGTTGTTAAGCATAAAGTTTTTCCTAAGTGTAAATTATTTCTAGGAAATTATTGAATGTTCATCAGTATTTTTGTTCATACTGTTCCAATTTACAGTATCATCTCCTGAGAATTACTCATTGTAGAGTTCAGATTCAGAGAAGGAAGAGAGAGTTATATTACAAAAAAATATTATGAGTAATTTGTGCTCCTTTTTTCTTTCTTTTGTCGTTCATTATTCTTAAATATACTATGACACATAGTTTATGAACATATAAATTGCATTATCATCTGAAGTAAACTGTAATGAGATGTAATTTAGAAGGTTAATGCAATTGAAATTTGATGTATTTTGCCTTTAAAAATTTCCTAGTAGTTTCTGTGGTTACTTTCAAGGTGTTTTGATAGTGCAATGTTTCCCTTGGGAGGGAGTTTATTGTCCCTGCAATATAGCTTTTAACAGTTACAGCAACAAGGTAAAGTAAAAAAGATAATTTCATTTTAGAAGGGTGTTTCAGAAAATTGGTTCAATGCTACATTTAGACCGTTCATTTAATGGTCTTTTTTTATTCTTCTGTAATATTAAAATTTCTTCAACATGTATTAAAATTGTTGGTGATTAAGCCAGTAGCTCACTTGGTTTGCAGCTCTAGTTTATGCAACACTTCAACAGTTTAAAAATACCAACTATGTACTTTGAGAGCAAAAACCCCATTGCATAATATCGTTTTCTTGTCTTTGTGTTGTAGGTTGTGTTAAAGATCATTAAGCATTACCAGGAGGAAGGACAGGGGAATGAAGTGGTCCAGGGAGTGCTGCTGGGTCTTGTGGTGGATGACAGACTTGAAATCACCAATTGCTTCCCTTTCCCTCAGCATACAGAAGATGATGCAGATTTTGATGAAGGTAATTATTACAGTTTTGCAAAAATGTAGGTAAATTTAAAAATCCACATGTGCAAAAAACACATTTTTTTTCCCCACAGTGACCAGAAGTTTGTGTGGGATCAGAGAGTGTTTTCATTTGACTTAAGGTATCAATGGGTTACTCATAATGCGATGGCTGCACGTTCAGCTGAAATTTTGTCTATGTAAGGAAAGTTATAGGGATAAAAACTGTATTAATGGACTCACTTATTGTAGAGTAAGACTCTCCACACAGGAAGTTACATAAGTTTCCAGTCTATAACTCATGTAGACTTTAAAGCTCTTTATGAAAAATGGCTCTGTGTGTACATGTACATGTATGTGGTCAGGCACGTAGATTACCTTTCTGTGGATTTATTTGTTTGTGTTAAGTACTCCTTGAAAGCTCAGAGAGCAGAGCTTTTTAAGTTTAAGAGGTACTGGTTAACTTGAAATATGAGTGATATGTTTGCTTTTCCAAGTAAGCTAGAAGTAGCATCAGTGTTTTCTTTCTGGTTTGATATTTCCTTGTTAGTCCTTGTAATGTTTTGTTACTGCCCCTCTAAGTCAATTTAATCAGCTTGATCTAGAACAGTATAAAATTTATAAGGTAATTTCAAAAGACTTACAGTTCTAATATTTGTAATTGACATTTAATGATATTAGTAGAAATGTTTCTTTGTTAGGGCTTAAAAAGAGACAGTTTAACTTCAAGAGTAACTGAAGAGGCCATATTGTCAAATAGTTGTGGTGGGAAGCTTGATTCTGTCTAATTTTGGTAATTCAGTATGAGTGAGATTACTATAACCTGGTTTTTCCTCTAATGAGGTTAGATATTATTAAATATGTTGCCTTATTACAAAAGAACCTTATAGAAAAGAAAATCCTGGTTGTCCTGCATTAATCACAGAATCACCTTGGTTGGAAAAGACCTTCAAGATCATCAACTCCAACATAATCATAGAATGGCTATGTTTTGAAGGGACCTTAAAAATCATCTAGTTCCAAGCTCCCTGCATGGGCAGGGACACCTCCCACCAGACCAGGTTGCTCAAGGCCCCATCCAACGTGGCCTTCAACACTTCCAGGGAGGGGGCAGCCACAACTGCCTTGAGCAACCTGTGTCAGTGTCTCACCACTCTCAAATAAAGAATCTCTTCCTAATACCTAACCTAAATCTCCCCTGTTTAAGTTTTAAACCATTTCCCCTTGTCCTCATACATCTGTGTAAAAAGCCCCACCCCAGCTGTCTCGTAGCCCCCTTCAGATATTGGAAGGTTGCTATAAGGTCACACTGGAGCCTCCTCTTCTCCAGGCAAGGTGGTGCTTGAGTCACAACTGTGTTTTTTTTTTAAGCCTAGAAGGTGTTTTAAAGATTCCTTTTCTTCTGGGGCTCTTCGAAGTACGGTTGTAAAATTTTTATTTGGAGCCCATGTTTCACTTTTTCATGTAGAAAATGGTTGAATTGTTTCTGTGTGGCTGAAAGTTGATCAGGGTGAAATAAACTTCTTAGCTTTCCAGATGGATTCATCTCACCATGCTAAAGCTGTAAGCCTGTGAGTTTTGTATGCAAGGTACAATTGTTTCTATTTGGGAGAAACTTCATTCAAAGAAAGTGGCTGTTGTTACTGGTCTTTCTTTTCCCCTTTTTAGCCCGTAGGCAATGAACTTGGCATTATGTAGGGGTGCAAAAGGCCCAACTTGTGAAGCTTCCCTCACTTGGATGCCTTAGTTTATGAACCTTGTGTTTCCACACTGCAGGCACAGAAAGAAAAGCAATCTCTTGCCAGAGTGGAAAGCGAACCTATCCCAGTGATGCTGATGGGTGCCTCTAGGTCAGGGGAGCTTCTCAGTGCTGAGCCCTATACGCCAGCAGAGCTGTTTTGTATTGGAGGTCCTCTCAGTATTCTCAGGGAAGCAGCGTGGAGGAAATGCACAGTGCTCATATTCATTAAGCATTTCCTTTACTTAAGGCCCGTTTAGCCCTTTGACCTCTGTGGTAGAGGCTAGGGAAGCTGAAAACCCAAACAAAATGGTTCTCAAGGCTGCCAGCTGAGCGTTAGGTACCTTTTTAGGCTCTATATAGAGTTTTCTGCTGTCTTGCCAATGTGAAGAACAATGTTTTATAAATACTCCTTGTTTGTTTTCCCTGGAGCTGTTTCCCTATGCAAGTATCCTGCCAGGTTTTCAAAAGATACTTTTTTCTTCTAGATACAGATACTCCAGCAGAGAAATCTCTTGTTATATGCCAGAACCTTAAAATTCAGGGTGCAAAAACCCAAAGCAAACAAGGCACTTCCCTCCCCCCAAGACATCAGAAACGGCCATGGAGATGATCAGAGGGCTGGAGCACCTCTCCTATGGAGACAGGCTGAGGGAGTTGGGGTTGTTCAGCCTGGATAAGAAGGCTTCAGGGACACTTTATAGCAGTCTTCCAATACCTGAATGGAGCCTAAAGGAAAGCTGGAGTTGGCCTTTTTGTATGGGCATGTCATGATAGGATGAAGGGGAATGGTTTCAAACTGGAAGAGGATAGATTTAACCTAGCTATTAAGAAGAAATTCTCTGAGGGTAGTAAGACACAGGTTGCCCAGGGAATTTGTGGCTGACACCTCCCTCTAAGTGTTCAAGGCCAGGTTGCATGGGGCTTTAGCAACCTGGTCTAGTGGAAGGTGTGGAACTAGTGGATCTCTAAGGTCCCTTCCAGCACAAACCATTCTATGATTGTAACTGGTCTTACATATTTGCACAAATTAAGACCCAGAGATGAGCAAGGAACTTGTGAGGAATTGCCACTTAAGTGCCTCCATCACCCAAAATGATAATAATATTCTGTTTGCTCGGAATCAGAGAACAGATGAAAAATCAAGCTTTGTGTTGGTGTTGTGTTTTCTTCATTGTGTGCATATATACATACACATTTTGTTCCCCTTGTCTAAGGTTGTGGAATAGGAGCAATCCTGCTGAGATTTCAAGTTTCTGGCCCTGCAGAAATAACTTATTAGCAGATTTTCATCATACTTGATGTTGTATTAATGCAGGGATGGTTGCATGGGCTGAGGGGTTACACTACCTCAGCTGCCCTTCTCCTTTGGAGAGGAAATGGGGAGAAGCCATGGTGTGGCTGTCTGTTGACAAACTTCTAATCTGCTATATTGAGAATTGAATTAATACACCCAAAAAGTTTTTTTTTTTCTGTATCATTTTGCAAGAGTTCTAGGAACAGATCAGCTGAAAAATACTAATTTGCCAAGGTGATTGCTGTTGAGAGTTGAGCTTGCATACATGAGGGTGATATTTGAGTAGACAAACTGTTGGACAGTTGGCAAGAGACATTTAAACGTGTTTTCCTTATTTAAACTCAGCAAATGTAATACACAACACATTCTTGAGGGTGCTAATAAAATATCCGTAGTTTGAACTTGAAATAGGTATGTGTGACATTTAAGAATGAGTAAAAATGTATTTATAACTTGTTAGCAACAGCCATTTCTTCAGATATGCTTAGATATGCTTTTGTTAAGGTGCCATTTTGTCTCTTGCTGCTAATGGCTGAGATAATTAATTTTGATTATTTGCTGCAAAAGAATTCCTTCAAAGATTATTTTTTTCATTTAAAAAACATACCCAAACTCGCTTTCTTAGTGCAAGAACATTTTTTAGTGCATTTAGTTGAATTGAACTATTTCTAGAGAGAGCACGAGAGTTGGGTTTTTTTTTTAGCTTTGAGTAATTCTTATTACAAATCTGTGAGGTTTCTGAATCCACAGGTGTTTTTCATCTTAGAAAGTTTGTCCTGCAATGTCATCTTCCTGCTATTCTTTTTTACAGAGTGTAATTTTTTGTTAGATTTTCCTGTCAGGGAAGTCTTAAACACTTAGATTGGCCTGCTGGAGCACAAGATGTTTGGAGGGGGGGGGCTCAGCTCAGCTCTGTGCTGGAAATTTGTAGGTGAAGTGTAGTTGATTATGTGTGAGATAATGGAGGAAAATTGCAGAACGGGTACATTTTGAGTCTTCAGCAGAAGATGCTGCAACATGAATGTTTGATATTTTGGGTCTGCACTCTGAACTTTTGTTCAGGCATTTACTTTTCAGATATCTGTTCCCTTATTACTAGTGCACTTAAATCCTCACAGGCACTGAATGTGTTTCTTAAAACACAGATGTTCAGTTTTAAGAAAATACTTTCATTTATCTACACATATTCCTATCTAACCCCTATTCCTATGTTTCCCCCATCCTTCAGTGATGGGTTCAACTCTTGTTTAAGGAAAATCAGATTTGTGCAGAAAGGATTTCTGGTTTAGGCACTTCTGTGAAATGATGCAGTACCCCAGCTTGTCTTTGTGAGGTTAGTTTTCTGAGAATTATTAGGGCACTTCCAGGCTTTTCTCTAGCATAGTTTTGCTTTCTTTCAGTTACGGTTTACAAAAAAGGTGTGATGCATAAAGTGTATTTTCTTCCTAAGAAATAGATGTATTTTTCTTGACTATAAATCATGTCTCTAAGCAATATATTATGTTCAGTACTTTGCACTTCATTGTTTTAATGTTTATTGCTATTAATTGAATAGTGCTCCTTCCTGTTTAAAGGGAATTTAAATTTATTTCATGGAAAGCAACAGTTAAAAATGTAGTATACATCTTCTAATTCGTTATAAGTTTTGAGAGACATTGCTTTGATAAGGTACTTTGAAACAGATTTTATTTCAGTCTGATATATTTTAGTACTTTACTTACAAAGCTGATGTAACAAGTGCTGTAATTGTGCCAATAGGAACTTTGACACAGTTATATAATTATACATCAAAATAAGGTTTAGAAGCTTGTAACTTCTTTTGTAAGTATGCAGAGTTTTCATCAGATTTCCCCTGAAATGCTGCAGGTGAAAAGATGCTGCTGCCTTCTTCTCAGACTTCCCTCCCCAACATGATTTTTACTTTCCTACCTGAGGAGATTAATTTTAAGTATCCAGATGATTCAAGATGTTAATACCTGTATTTTTCTGTGCTGTATGCTGGTTTTACTTGTATTATCAGTCAGTGGTAACTAGGAAAAACACAGTGCAACTTCCTCAAAAACACCATTTTCTTTCTGCTTTCTCTATAGCCTCACATGAACACAGTTGCTTAAGGACAAACATGGTATAGCTCATACAGGAGTATTTTTCAGGGTTTTAATTGGCCTGGGGTAGCTGCAGTTCATGCTTCCAGGGCTTGTCTCCAGTTATTGCCAATACAATGACCTGTGATATGTGATCCTTGCAGAAGAAGAGGGCTTCAGGCAACTACAAGGAACATGCTTAGAAGAATTAATTTAAGATAAAGCAACTAATTGAGTATGTGCTCTTGAACTGTTGCCTACTGCAGTGAGAACGGAGTGAGTGTTGGTTGCGTTAAGACTCTTCCTGTGTTGTTGGAAGACTTGTTCTGAGGATGCATTTCTTTAGGTGAAGCCTGTGGTATTCTACACTGGTTTGGCATTATATAGGGGCTTCAAGACCAAACTCACTTGAGTTCTTAGGCTTTCCAGCATACTGTGTCTCTGTACATAAGTGTGGTCACGTTTGGTGGACTGTTTTGGCTTTTTAAAAAGCATCTTAATAAATAGGGCTACTGTACTGAGTTATATTTTTTCTTCTATTATGTGAATAATGGAGTTCCACAAACAGCCTTGTGAGTGCAAATAGAGAGGTAGTATGAACCTCTAAGGTGCTTGAAGCTCCTATATGGTCTAACCAGAATCTCGCAAACAGTATGCAGATACTCAGAGGGACCAAATGAACTCTGAAGGTTGAATTCTTTGCTAGTATTGCTGTAGAAGTCATGGTGTCATTAAATCACAGCTTTCTGTAAAAGCTTCTGTCAAGGCTAAATCTTGTCAGTTTTTCTTGTGAAGACAACTGCTGCTTCTTCCCGTTATAAATGTGCTAGTATTTTAACTCACTGGTTTATAATGGGAGACATATTCTTTATCTCTCTGGTATTGTTTATTCTCTTGAGGAGAAAAGACAGGGCAGAAAGAACTGTGCCTTGGCTGTCCCCTGACAGGAGACTTTCTGCTGTGCCTTTTGCAACCTCACTGCCTGTCCCGCATGGGCCTTATCAACATGCTTGCAGCAAGTGTGGGGAGAGCCCTTCTGAAATCTTTGTTTGCAAAGCCAAGCCATTATGATGATGATTGTCTATTGTATTGCAGGATAGAACTTCAGCATGGTGTAACTGTAATCTAAATAGGCAGATGCACTTTCAGCTGACAAAGTGTATTTTTTTTTGTGTTTATTCTCTTTTGATGTATCAGTGGGCAAAAATGGAAGTCATGCGTATTGCCTTTTTATTGTAAGAAAATGGAAAGTTTATGAAATGCAGAAACACAGTTATATGAGTTTCAAGTTTTATTTCAATAAGGACAGGAGCAGATTACCCAAGAACTCCTAAATCACAGTCTAGGTTCTGGCTGTAGTTGTAGTCCATTTATCTGGATTCCTCAACCATGGTTTTCGTAAGTTCTTATAGTAATTTAGGAAGAAAGGTATACTATGTAAATGTTGACTTTTCAATTACTAGGTGCTGGCAAAAGCCCATGAGGTTTGTGTGTGTATTTATGTAGTTTCACTTTGTGTGCTGTGTAAAAAGGACACTGAATTTTAAGGTGGTTTTTTTTTTTTTCTTTATGATTTGGCTGTGAATTCATGAAACAGTTTGTAGACTTTGTAAGAATTAATTTATATCAGGAATTCAAGTGATTATTACGGAGGGTGGAATTCAAGTGATTATTACAGAGGGTGGATGATTTTTTTTTTTTTTTTTTTTTTTAGTGACCAGGACTGATTTTGGAATATAATGATTGACAGAGAAGTTGGTTATTAGATGTGCTTAATTTTCATGTAGTAAGACATATCACATAATCAAGACTCTTTAATAAAGCTGCTAATCAGACTGGAGTTACTTTGTACTTCACCTGCCACTAGTGCGAGTTCTCTATTTATTTCCTTAAAGCAAAATAATATTATTCCTGTTCACATGGTTGTAACGGGTCAGTGGAGTGGCAGGCATGCAGCACGTTTTGTCTAGGTTTTCATACGGCGCAGACTTACCGCTCCGGGAGTTGCTTTTCCTGGGCGAAGAAAAAGAAATTCAGACAAAAAGCAACTTTTCAGGGCAACAGCCTGAAGTGCCCTTTGTGTGCAGATACACGGATGTGTCTACATGAGATCAAGCAAGCGTACCCCAAAGTACGTTTTTGTCATATCGAGCCCTAAAAATGCTTTTGATTCTCTGCAGTACAGCAGAGGAGTGTGAGGAGGAGGTGCGCGTATCCTCCCTCCCTCCTTCCCTCCCTCCCTCCTTCCCTCTCTTTCTCCTTCCCTCTCTTTCTCCTTCCCTCTCTTTCTCCTTCCCTCCTTCTCTCCTTCCCTCCTTCTCTCCTTCCCTCTCTTCCTCTTTCCCTCTCATTCTCCTTCTCTCCTTCCCTCTCTTCCTCCTTCCCGCCTTCCCTCTCNTCCCCTCCATTTTGCGGGCCCCTCGCAGGGGTGGCGGGCAGGGCGGTGCCGATAGAGGGCGCTGCCGCTCAGCGCTGCGGCCCCGGCGCCTGGGGCGGCTGAGGGAGGAAAATTGTTTTCATCTGATAAGGTTCACATAATCCTTTGTACAGATGAATCCCGAAAATATGTTACAAAGTGCACTGAATTAAATACAGTTCTACCGACTCGTTTTTTTTTTTTTAAACTTTTTTTTTGTTCGTTTCTGAAATCATCCCAAACGTGCTGCGTTTTCGGAGGAGCTGTGTGGGTTGGTGGGATTTGATTCAGAGATTTTCGAGTGCCTGTATGTATCCTAAAAACAGAACGGGAGCTTTCTGGTTTTTTAGGTTCTCTTCCCAGTTCTGCCACACATAACTAAGAAAGAGGAGTTATCACTTTTGATGGTTCTTACTAGACAGATTGTTTCAGTAGCTTTGTCCTTCTGGACTGTGTGGACTTAAAAACTGCTAATTAACTATCCCTTTTCTGACAGTATTGCTTGAAATGCCTGAAATGCTTTGTTTATTGCATTTCTGGATTTTCAAGTTGATTTTTTACTGTAGAGGCAGTGCTTTAAAGTGGTAAATCCTTTTGTTCAACATCTAATTTTGAATCTAAAAAAGAGGGATAATTTTGCTCTTGTTTCAAGCACCAAGCATATTAAAGTTTTATTTAAATCCAGTTCACTAAGACTTAGCTGCAAATGAAGTTAAGACAATTTGATTATAATCAAAGCACACAAATGCTGTACTTTTTTTTTTTTTTTTTTTTTTTTTTTTTTTTTTTTTTTTTTTTTTTTACATAACATGTCCTCATATTTTTAAGTAATGTTAAACATAAAAACCTTGGGGCTGTCTAGATTCTGAAAAACTCAGTCTTTTTTTTTTTTAAGTAATCCACAATTACAGTGGAAATTAACATACCTAACACGCTGAACTTTACTGAAAATTGCGTTTAAGAATTATCATTTAGTAGTCCTAGAAATGAAGTTAGAGAAGAATCTGTATTTAACTGTCTTTTAGCAGAATTAGAACAAGCTGGAAGAATGTATCCAGCTCGGTTTTTCATTCAACTATTTCACTATATGTAAGTTTTGAACTTGAAGCCTGAAGATTTTTACTCCATAGTTTGTGTTCTATATGAACTATATTAATTTTTATAATAATGTATTATAATTTAGTTTGCCCTATGGATATTTCATATAGTATTGTAACACTTGCAGAAACTCATTAATGTTTATGTAATCAGCAATATGAGAGCCAATTTTTTTTTGTTTTCTGCAATTTAGATAAAATATTACAAGTGAGATATTCTGAATTTGATTTTTCTTGCTAATTGGCTCAGCTCTGACTAAAGCCACTGAAGTGCACAGAAGAGGATAACCAATTAAACAAAAAAAGATTATTCAGATGTTTCATGTCAGTTCTTTGATTTTGGGCATTAATCTGTGAATTTTATGTCTATATTATACTTTGTGATAGTGATTTGAAAACATTAAGAGTGATGCTTACTGTTTATTAGGGAAGAGAAAATGTACAGGTTATTTACCCTGAGTACCTGAAACTTTTAAAAACAATGTTTGATGAGTTATAAATAATCTGAAGGTTGATTTTTGCATTTAATATATTATTTGTTCAGTTTTGAGAATATGCAAGAACTCTGAATTAAGAAAATATTGTATATTCCCCCATGCTTTATATCACACAGATGTAAATGACCTCATGTTTGTCGTGATCATTAACTCGTGATCATTAACTTGTGGAAATACTATCATAAACAGTATCTAATGTGCTAGTTCCTATTTAAAGAGGAGTCACAGAAAAACTTTTTTAGCTGCTGGGCTACAAATCTGTTTATGAAATGATATTTGGAACATATGGCAAAGGTGGAACTGCTGGCTTCTCCCCCAGTGTTCTGTACCATTCACTAAGCATTTGAATTTTGCTGTACCACAATTTAGGCAGAGAGTTTGGATATAAACATGGTATTTTAAGGAAAGAGTTTTCAGGCAATTTCTAGAACATATGCACATTGTGGTAGAGCCTTTTATTCACCTTACCCAGCTGAGGTGGGTGCTGCCTTGAATGCCTAACAGGAAAATAGAAGGTTTAGGCTGCCTCTGTCCTTGGAGGAAGTTGAGCTTCATCCAGAAGGAAGCCCTGGCCAGGTAAAGATGGTGCTGTCAGTTCTGGTAAAAGCTTTTTATTTCTGCATCCTTGATTCTGAGTCTTCAGTCACAGATAATGGACATTTCCATTGGTCTGTTTGGATGGATCACACTGTGCTTTTTGTGTCTTTTGTTTTGATCTGAAGCATGTTCTTTATGCAGCAACCTCATCGCTTGTGGCCCCGGTGTTTTCTTGTAGCTTTGGCCAGATATTTTGACTCTACATTGATTTGTTCTTTTGGTAACACTTTTCCCAGTGTGACCGAGAGGAAAAGTGTTCTCTTAACACCTTCTCATTACCTCTTTCCATTCCCCCCCTCCACCTTTCCTTTTTTGCTAATGCAAGTATTTAGCCATTTCCTTCCCTGAAGAATGCTGCAATAAACTTGAGGGAACTGGAAAAAAAGCATGGCAAAATGAACAAATCCCATGTGCTAATGTTTTATGCTGAGAGCCAAGATGAAGGAAATTATTATAGATCTATCAAACAACAATTCAAACCAATACATCTGGGTGAGAAATACTAGAAATTGATAGAAATAAGTAGTAGCAGTCAATTAAGAAAAATCTCTTTGATTCTTCTTTCTCAATCCATAGGGTTTTATGGATCTTTCAGCTGCATAATCTGGAAAAATTATGTAGCATTTTTCTCTTCTAGAAAAAAATACATCCTTGGTACAGAACACATTAAATCCAAGATGCCCCTTTTTTGTTAATAGCATTTATATTTATTTTATTAATAGAAAGACAGACATGCTACTGGCCCAAGGTTCAGTACTGAATACTGAATTGCATACTTGAGGAACAGAGTTGAAATCCATTTTGCTAACAGCAAACCTACTGCAGCAGCTGAGTTTGAAGGGATAAGAATTTGATTCACAAAGATTACTAAACTTCAAAAAGTTATTCTAGAGAAATACTAGTCTTTGATAGAAAAGAAAAAAAAAACTTTTTAGATTTTGAGTTTAGGTCTCTGCTTTAGCATTATTTGTTTATGATAACTATATGTTGCTAAAACCAGAGGTACAATCAGAAATACATGGAGAAACTGGAAAAGCTCAAACTGAGCAAATCTTGCATTTCTGTGTAGTCTGGTAAGACAGCATATAGACTCTTAATAACGGCAAAAATTAAGGAAATAGAAACGTCTTTAAAGCTCTACTGAAAATGAACCGGGTGTGCACAGCTGCAGATGTAATAGTGTATATTATGTTAAATACATATAATTCCATATGGACATTTACTGCAAATAAGGTTGTTCTCACCCAGAACTTCAAGGCAATTACTATATTTTGGTTTGTGGTGTGTTGCTGGGGAAGTTGATGTTGTATGCCCCTTGTCTTTTGTTTTACTGTTTCCTGAATACAGTTTGATTTCTTTTATTGGATTACATGCTCCAGTTTAGTGTAAATTAATGCAGTAGAAAAATACACGTTAAAATAGATACTTTACTGAAGAGTAAACAACTTGTATGTTTTTTTAAGGCTTTGTGTGATAAATCCTTGATGCTCATATTTATAGCCAATATGCAACATTGTGGAGTTTTAGTCAATAACAGAAATAGAAAGATTTCTTAAAACTTTTTTTTAGGAATCAGGACGGGCATGTTCTTTGTGTGATATATTTAGGTCATAAGGGACATCTGCTAAGGATAATTTTTTAACACTTGCTAACAATTTTAATATAATACAGCCTGTTCATCAGTCATATTGTTCCTGACTTGGCTAGTGTAGATTTTAGTGATTCCCGATGTGCATTCAGACTCTCTTAATTGCTAGTTTCTTGCTGTTCTATCTTATTGTTTCCTAGGACAATGCATAAGCAGACACAGAACAATCAAAATGGTTTCCCTGGCCATATTAGGCACCTAACAGAGATATATTTGCTGTGCAATGTGTGCATGGTTTTGCAAGTGGAAACCTCACTGAAGCAAAATAAACCTTAGCGAGGAAATAATTCAACAAGATTTGAACAGTGCCATTCAATATGTGTATGTATGTCAGTGTGTGTGAATATATATAAAAATGGATGTATTTGTAGATGTTTAAAAAAACAATAATAAAAAAAGCTAATCTGTGTGGTGTATCTTGGAGGTTTGGTAGCATGGGTTTAGGCAGCAGAGAAATTAGAGTCAGGTAAGGAGGCACTACAGGTACCCAACATCAGGGTTTTAGAGTTCTTGGTGAACTGTTAAGTTGTGCCAGTTTTGTGCCTTTGGTTTAGAAATAAAAGCTGATTCAGAGAGATTTGCAATATAGCTGAGATGTAATCTTTTATGTTCTCATGAACTCAGACTTTCACTTAGCTGTAAGGCGTTTGACTGCTGAGGAGGTGCAAGTGATGTTCCTCAAACCTAGCTCATGCATGGCAGACTGTAAGGTAGGCAACACTGAGTTTCATGGTTTGAGGGGAGGGAGGTTATGGTGGGTTTTAGGTTTTGATATTAGTGAGACAGCAAAACCGATCAGCTGAAGTCTGGCAGAGTTAATAAAAAGAGGTATTTTCAATTATTTTTTTTTTTTGCCTTTTCCCTCTAGCATGTTTGGGGTTTTATGGTGGTTTTTTTGTTTGCATGGTAGTTTTTTGTGGTGTGGGTTTTTTTTTTTTCCTTTAAGCAGTTGTTGTTGGTCCATACTGTGTTCTTGCCCAATGATAGAATAGTAACTATTTAATGTTTTCAGGTAATTGTTCTAAAAATTAAGTGTTTTATCTTAATCCAGTTTCTGTAACTCTGAGCTGTTTGAGGTAGTGAAAGAAACAAAAAAAATTAGGAACTGTAGCTTTTGCGGAAGGTTGGGGGAAGCTTTCTTTATAGCTTACTCCAGGTGTTGAATATTTTTTAAACCAAAGTCTTATCCATTTGATCAATTTTGGGAGAAAAGAAAAAACCCTTTATTTTCTGGCTTTGTTACTGCCATTTTTACTTGGTTGTCTTAGCTAAATACAATAGCTGATCTTTAAAATCCTGTGTAGCTGCAAAACGTGAGAGTAGGGTTTTTTTCCCAAATTCTTTAAGTGATTTTTAGTGCCACTCTAACAAAGCATGTTTAGGAAAATTGGTTTGGGCTATTATAGAAGTACCAATGATCAGGAATAAATTTGCTTGTGGCTGTTAAGTCAATTGTTGAGTACAGTTGAAAGACCATAGTCTACGCAAATGTTCATTTCATTCAGAGTTTAAATATGTAGCTGTATTACTTAATTAAAGAATTTTGTCAGACTTCATAGTTGTTCTCCACATTAAAAAGTTGAAAATCTGATTCATCTTATGCACTGTTGATTAAAACAGTTTGGTAAAGCTTTATGTAAACTGATTTACTTAAAATACATTTTATGGAACATACAGTTTAAGCACAGAGCTGCTGATTTTCTCTGTGCCTGGGAGAAACAAATGAGGGAAGACTGCTTGAGAAGGGAATTGAAGATGCTGTTGTAAGGATGCAGTTTGGACACTGGGTGCCACTCCTGGTACATACTGAGGCTCTGAAGCCTTTCTCATGCAGTGGAACAACAGGCACCCTTAGAAATGGAGGTCTTTGTTACTCAGGAAATTCTGAAGGTCTTTGACCCCTGAGCCAAGTGTTTCTTCTAGTTGGAAAACATATTTCTGAGTCCTACAAGGAGTAACTAAAGCTACAAGGGCAGGATTTTAAAAAATTATTATTTTAATTTTACTTTTTCTAGATGATACGTTGCTCTCTAGTTATGTAGCTCACATCATGTACAAGAAAGTCAAGATTGCAGCACCAGGTATTCAGGAACTGGGCCGAACATGGCAATTATCCTTCAGAGTAGGAAGAATAATTTCTAAACAAAAAAATACGAATGAGATGTCTCCCTGGAATTTTTTTCCTTTTTTTTTCTTTTGTCATTAGCTTTTTAAAATAGTACTGTGTCAGAAATCATTGGGTGGTGTGTTACTGGTGGAAGACTAAATGAAAGGACAGCTGAGGATCTGTTTGGGGTTGCTCAGTTTACCAAAACTAGAATTGGAAGCATATAGTGATGGTTTCCAATAGGCACCAAGTGCTGAAGACAAGAGGAATGCTGAGGCAATGGAGTGAGGAGTGGGAGCAAGAAATGTTGAGATGTAAATTGGAACAAGGTTAGTGCTGCCATCCTGAAAGCTGTGTAGCTCTCAAACTGGAAAGTGCAACATGATTTATGGTTTACTGTGCTCATACCCCGAGGAGTCCGCAGTCTCTGGTTGTCCTAAGCATTGTACAAACACATTCTTGCTCAAGCATTTTAGAAACAGCACAGGAGTTTAGATTTACAGGTCTGAATGACTTTCATTGGGATATTGCAGTTTCTACTTTGCTACTTTGAAAGCTGAAATTTCAGTTACAACTGAAAGGCAAATGGGGGTTTGGAAGCCTAATTTCCATAGCATTTTAAAAATGTTAGACTTTAGAAGTCTTAACATTTCCTGATTTCCATGCAAAAATTTCATGTACTCTTTTGTTTGAAAAGTAATTGAAATAGTGGGTTAGAAATCAAAATGTGCTTGGAACAGGGGTGAAAGCAAGATACTACTTGAAATAATGAATGGCAGGGTGAGTGATGAGGGAGTTCCTTGTAAAATTCTGCTTTGATGCAGTGGTGTAGAATTAAAACCAAAAAGTCCCTCCATCCTCAAATGTAGACATTCGAGCTGTTGGTTTTACTTTTTAAAATGACATTTGAAAATGGGTTCCTGTTATTCACAGTGCTGCATTCTGTGATGTTTTACTGAATCTCGAAAGCCACTTCTCTTATAATGATGTTGCAAGTAAAAAAACTAATTAATGTATTTGGATACAGAAAACACAAATTTACCATTAAGAATAAATGTCAAATAATTTTTTTTTTTTTTGCTTTCTGTCAAAACTTATACTCCTTTTAAAGGTAAAGACTTCAGAGGTATTTAAAAATATTGACTTGACTATGTTTTTAACTGAAACTTGCAGTGTAAGTCTCTTAAAGAGGCTATTAATTTTTTTTTTTTAACTTTCCAGGACAAGTACATTGGCCACAGAAAACTGGCAAACATGGGTCATTTTGCATCTCCTTTCTAGTTAGCTAAGCTTTATGTAGATAACAAATCATACAAAACCTCATTACTTTACATGGTTTTGCCAACTGGGGCAAAAAATCTGACTCTTAAAATAAGTATGTTTAACCTTTTAAAATTTTAAAATAAGACCTTATCAAAAGGCACTATATATATATAGGCAGAGTCAGAAATTAAAGAACTGGCAACAAACCTTCTGTTGTCACCTGAAAGTCTATTAAATGGGCCATTTGAAATAATGAGTATGGCATATGATAAGCTAGAGCCACCTGGGTTTTATTAGGCTACTTGATGCTTTGATCACAATTTTATTTAAAGCATTTTCCGTTTGAAGTGTCAATGTTTCTTGTCATCTCTATGATTTAGATTTTAATCTGATGCAATCAGACAGTGTTCAAATCAGAAATTGGTATGGGAGAGATGCTAGTTCAACTTGTCAACCTCTGTACAAAAGAACCTCTTCAGGAAGGCCAGCAATCTAAAAGCAGAGCAGTAGGTGATTTTCAGTGGCTGTGGGACACATCTGCATCATGCCATGGAGAGCAGTGTTGGTAACTCACACTTTTGGGGACCAGAGAGATGAATTCACATGGAGCTGTGTGCTTCCATCTCAGGTGGAGACACCAGGGTGGGTATCAGTGTGGACACGTGCATGTTGGCATGCACAGCAGGATGCTCTGCCTCAGTGGGAGACAGACTGCCAGATAAACTAGAAGGTCACGCTGTACCTGGGTGTTGGAAGACACTCTGAAGCAGCTGGGCCCAGAGGGGGGGAAAACCAGAAAGCTGTAACAAAAGCAACAGTGTTCTAATGAGATGGAAGTATTTTGCTAAGCTGGGAGGATCCTTGACAAAGTTTGGTTTAGCAATGGATGACAGACAGTCACTTTATTCTACAAGAGCCTAGTCCCTTATAGATTGTGGGGGAATCTTACACCCTTTTGCTGTGAGGTGTGTTTGATACTGCTCCCTCGAGTGCGGATGCCCCTCAAACACTTATTCCTCAGAGGCTGAGGGAAAGGAAGTTCCAATGGTCACAGTATCGGGTAAGCAACATCTGTCCCTATTTAATAATTAAGCAAGCTTTAAGCTGGTGTATTAACATTGCTTTAAACTACTGCTGTGGTTATTGCTGTAGATCTAATAAATTTTAATTAAGAAGTAGTTGCTATAGTGCTTACACTCTTGACTACAGTGTAGTAGATATTCTGATATTCTGGTTTATGTCCTTCGGTCCAATCACATAATTCTTATAATTTGAAAAGAAATTTTGCTTAGTGCATATGCACATGTTCCCTGGTCTGCCAGCCCAGACCCATAGGGAGAGCATGTTGCCACTGCATTCCTTAGGAGCTACTGCCACACATAAGCACAGCTGCAGTGCCATGTGCTCAGCTCTGCATTGCACCCTGACACAGCCAGGTTGTGATCCTGCTTCAGCTTCCTGTGCTGCCCTCTGTGTGATGCAGATGTGCTCCTTATGATTTTCCTTTGCTTTACCTTTATGCATTTAAATGAATCGAATCATAGAATCTGCTGAGTTGGAAGGGACCCATCAGGATCATCAAGTCCAGCTCCTAAATGGTACTATTACAGGAAGGACCACTTAATCCATCCCCTGATCTTGATAATTCGTGGTGATAATAACTTGAATGTGAGAACTATCTGTCTTTGTTCTTTGTCTTTATAAAATTTTGATGTGTCCAAAGAAAACCAATAAAGCTGGTGAAGGGCCTAGAGAACAATTCTTACGAGAAGCAGCTGAGGGAGCTGGGGATGTTTAGCCTGGGAATAGTAAGCTAAAGGGAGACCTTGGTCTCTATAAGTACCTGAAAGGAGGTTGTAGTGAGGTGGATGTTGGTCTCTTCTAAGTAACAAGTGATAGGACTAGAGGAAATGGCCTCAGGTTTCACCAGGGGAGGTTTAGATTGGATATTAGGAAAAATTTCTTAGGTGGTTTAGTGGTGGACTTGGCAGTGTTAGGTTTACCTTTAGACCCAATGATCTTAGAGGTCTTTTTCAGCCTAACTTATGATGCAGTTTTGCAGAGATGAAATAAAAACATCGCTACAGACAAAGTGCCTAGGCTGTAACTTTCTGAGGGTTTACTGATTGGCAGAGATAGGAGAAATGCTTGTTTGATAGTGTCTGTGTATTTGGTTTGGCCGTGGATACCTAAGTGTGTTATTCAGTCTGTAACAATGCTACTTTTCAGTTTACCAGGTACTCAGCACTGCTGTTGAAATTAACTTTTTTTTTTTTTATTTTTTTAAATGCATACAACAGGATAGCTGACAATAAGAATGACTCCAGTTCCCAACTTCGATTTTCTTTGTTTCTCTTGTGTGTTTTGGAGTTTGTCAGCATACAGAGGCTGAAGGGACATTTGATTTAAGTCTACTCAAAGAAAAAGGCTTCTGCAAAAGAACAACACTTTTTTTGTGCCCAAGATGGCTGCAAGAAGAAGCAGTGGGTTTAATTTTTATCAAGGGAGTGTTAGGTGAGTCACAAGGAGAAACACTGTATGGGTAGAAGTATGCTCTGGCAGGTTGAGGGGAAGTCTGGAGAGGTCTCAAAGGATACGTTAGCCAAACACTTGCTACAAACAATAAGTAAGGGCAGGAAACAGCTACCAAATGACTTTTAACTTTCCCCCTATGATTTTGATATCCTATTTATCCTGAATTCGAAAGAGACTTTTAAATTACCAAAACCTATGCATTTCAGCATCTGTAATGTGATGAACTTGTGTGGTAATATTTTCCATGCCCTCTTCCCCCATGGAAGTTTGTATTTTAGAAGGGATAAATGTGAGGGTGGTTTGATTTAACTGAAAATATTTACAGTTATGAAATGGAAAACTAGGCTTTGTATGAAAACATCTCAAATATTGTTCAGGTATCTCAGAATGGTATAAAGGAGAAAAAACGTTTTAATTATTTGGCATTTTACTCAGTTGTATGTGTTGCAGGTTTTTGGCTTTTAACACAGTGGAAGGTAG
Organism: Florisuga fusca; assembly: GCA_038090715.1. Classification (NCBI taxonomy): domain Eukaryota; kingdom Metazoa; phylum Chordata; class Aves; order Apodiformes; family Trochilidae; genus Florisuga; species Florisuga fusca. The sequence goes on along the minus strand of JAAWXA010000015.1, from coordinate 14,664,036 downwards.
TTGATATGAATGTATCATTTGGGGATGATGGGAGGTGAGTGGGATACAGGGCAAATCCTCCCCACTTCTTATTTTGTTCTGTTGTTTCCAGACTACCTTCAAAAGTAAAGGCCTTCTTATACTTGTTTTCCTGCAGAATCTAATTTTTCCTTGATAATTAGTAGGAATTTGAGTATAAATTTTAAAGTTTCTTAAATATATGCAAGCAACTGCTTTGTTAATCCGTGTTTTCTCTCCCAAACAAATAAAGTCTTATTGTTAAGCCAGATATTTAATTAGGTTTAAAGTTAACTTGTTTGCATTTGAAGAAATGTTATGATCTTAGCTAAAATAGCATCAGACTTTTGTTTTCAGGTCATATGAATGCAGTGTATGTATACTCTTCTTGTTCATTTCCATCTCTTTTCTTTCGAAGTTCTCATCATTGTGTCACTGTGTACTTCAGCTCTTCTCAAAGCTTAAGCAAACCTCTTCAAACATGTCCACAGGAAATGTTGGACTGACGAGTATGGACCTGAGACCTGTAGCCTGCCAGTTCTGCTTCAGGCAGGGGTCCTGCTGGAATGGTTTGTGGCAGCAAAGATCCACAGCTGAGCCCTCACTTGCCCATGTGTGAACTGGAAAGTGCCACAAGGATAGGGAGAGATCTGTGACTGATCTGTCTATCTGATAATTATCTAAACCTAGCCCTTGTATTTAAGAGACTTCCAAATATCTTGCACAATGAATGTATGTCTGTGTCAGTTCTTAAACATGGTACTGTTCTTAATAAAGTTAAAAAGCTATTAGCCAAATGAAACCAAAGGTAGTGGTCAGTTCTTATGTCCCAAGTATCAAAGCATAATATTAATGTACACTCACAATCCCTAGTAACTCATTAACTTTTTTTTTTTTAAGCTAGCTAACATAATGGCAGAACTTCCATGACACTTCAAGTCTTTCTGCCAAATGTGTGTGTTTAAGTGTGGAAATCAGTTGATCAGTGATTTGTTTATTGTAAATTTATATAAAAATTGTGATAGTTATTTTCAGTAGCAGACTTTTTCATAAGCCATTGTTAGGAAATGTTCTGCTGAATTCTGGGCCTTCAGCTCACATAGACTTTTCATTTCCTAGAAAGGTCTTGCAGATCTCTGGGTCAGATAAAGACCCATCTCCATTTTTTGAAAATTAAAGGTCACTGTTAGGGGAATAAAATAATACAACGTCCATTTTTATGAAAGATCACTGTCATGTCTTAATGAAAGCAAGACCACCATTCTGGTTTTATCAAGAAATTGCTAAAAGTGTTAAAAGCAATGTAGAAGTCATTGAGTAACTAAAAATTCACTAAGCTTATTTACTAATCCTACCTGTATTTTGTTTAGAAACCCATTCAAACTCTTAGAAGTTAACAAAAAAACCCAAAACATTTTTCATAGAATTGTAGAATCTGCCAAGTTGGAAGGGAGCTGTCAGGATCACCAGGTCCAACTTTCCTGTCCCTGTGTAGGGCACCCCAAGAATCACCCCATGTGGCTGAGCCTGTGGTCCAAACACTTGTTGAACTCAGGCAGGCTTGATGCCATAACTACTTCCCTGGGGAGCCTGTTCCACTGCTCAACGGCCCTCTGCGTGAAGAACTTCTTCCTAGTACCTAACCTAACTTTTATCATGACATCCTTCTACTATTCCCTCTGGTCCTGTCACCAGAGAGAAGAGGTCAGTGCCTGCTCCTCCTCCTTCCCTAGTGAGGAAGCAGTAAGCTGTGATGAGGTCTTCTCTCAGTCTTCTTTCTTCAGGCTGAACAGACCAAGTGCCTTTACCTCCTTCTCACACAGCTTTCCCTCTAAACCCTTCACCAACCTCATATCCCTCCTCTGGATACTCTCTTGTAGCTCTATGTCCTCTCTGTACTGTGGTGCCCAAAACTGCACACAGTAGGAGTAGAATTAATACATTGTGACATGAGCAACATAATTGATCAGGTGTTTTTGAACACCTCAGCAGTCTTGTAATTTAAAAAGTATTAAATTCTTAGGAGTGCCATTGGTATTTTTCTCCCCAGAATACTTTTCTTCTCCAGTCAGGACTTCTGTAAATGTATAAGCATGCTTCTTTTTGTCTCTGTATAGCAGAAAGGTGTATAGCGCACTGAGCATCTATAAAATACTATTGCTGTTGGCTCAGTGAAAAAGGAAATGTATTCAAGAGACTTGGAAGAAAAGAATGGAAAGGGACCTCAGTTTCAGGCCTGGGGAACTGCAAAGAACTTCTGAGCTGCTGAAGGGGAAAAAAAAAAAAAAAAAAAAAAAGCAAGCTTTGTTTATACTAGTAAATCATAATGAGAAGCTCTGGTGAACGCAGACCCAAAGTGGATATAGCCAGTGTTGTGTAACTTTGATCATCATCATGGTTTGTTTTGCATTTTCTTCGTAGTGTCCCACCAGGCTGTCTTTGAATTGGCCTTGTTGTCATCATGTCATCCACACGTGCAGACTTCGAAACTGCTGTTCTTCTGTCCTATCTGGAGTCTTGCAAGTGCTATATTTTCTTTAGCTTTCTAAAGTGTTCTGCTTTTTCTTCTCTCTTTAGTATGGAATATCACTGTGTGATAAATTGATTTTTACTGTCACCTCTTTTCTGAAGTCTCTCCCATCTCCCATCCAGATTATGGCATTAGGGTAACAGTTGATTTACGACTATTTTCTTCTCTCTCCTTGATCTTTCTCTTTCCTTCCCCCAGCTTGTCCTGTTAACATAGAGCAGATCTGCCCTTGCTTGCACTGCTGCTCTTTTTTCCCCTTCACTTCCTGCTTTGAAACCTTTTCTCTACTTGATCCTCTGACCTGCAGACCTGGCTGATAAAAGTGCAGTTGCTTTGCTTCACGCTGCTTTTTGCTACGTCTGCTGGATCTGTATCACTGGTGAAATCATGACTGTGAATCTTCCAGTGTTTGTGTTAATTTTGTTCCCCAAAGTTAAGGTTGTTTTGTTAATTTAGAGGGAAATCTTCATCTAAGATACTTTTAAATAACTTTTTGGTGAATGAAGTGTAAGCGTTAAAACTGGTTATAGACCCAATGCATGTTTTGAAAAGTATGCAGTTAAAAGTTAAACTTACAAAGATGGCCAGTGATCCTTTTACTCCTCCTATGCTGCAGCTTTTATGCAAGTTAGATGGTATCTGGCAACATATCTGTTACATGCAGCTGATCCTGGATCTCGTAGTACTCCTGCCAAAAAGTTGATGTCTGTAGGCAGCTCGCAGGCTGTGTATTTGGGCAGTCTACCTGAAGCTGCAGATGTCTTGAACCAAATGCCCTTTTTTATGCGGGAAGGTGTAGGTAGCTGAACCACAAAAGTGCACTGTGTCTAAGATGTCTGCTGTGGGGAACCGAGCCAATGTATGTATTAGAGAGTTTAAATGGTTGTAAAGCTGCCAACACTAGGTAGAAGGTGGGATAAGAGAATGATTTGTACCTGGAGTGTGAGATTAATACCCTGCACTTGCATAGCACCTTTCATTTGAGGATCTTGGCACACTTTATGATCAGTTAATTGCCTCATAACCTCTCTGTGAGGTAAACTGTCACTAGTTTACAGTTAAAGAAACTGATGCATAGAAGAATTTAACCAACTTCTTTGGGATGCCTGGGTAGTTGTGGGAGAAACCTGTGGAGTTTGTCTTGTGCCAATTTTGGAATGTCTAACATCGCAACACTTAATTTTGCCAAACAAAAGGCAATAACTTTTTTTTTTTTTTTTTTTTTTTTTTTTTTTTTTTTTTTCCCCTGTGGTCCTTTGAACTGTAGTCTTACAGGTGGCAGCTGTAGGGAACTGTTGGAAGGGGAAATGAAGTGCTCTTTTAACTGAGTTATAAGCACTGCTGCTTGTCTGCCTTTTTTAGATGCTGAAAAGCAAAGTTTCACCATGAAAAGAACTCAGAAGTCTTCTCACTTTCTTCACTGTGTTCCTTTTTGTTCTTGTCTTGTTTTTTCTTACAGAAATCATAAACCAGTAATCGTGCAGTGGCCAACTAGCAGTGCTCAGGTTAAGGCATGGTTTTGTTAAAAACATTAAATGAAGTTGTATTTCAGTTTTAGTGTATGAACAGACCTCTGTGTGCCCCAAAGAAAACTGTCACAGATAGTTTATTCCTAATTGGTCTTTTTTCACCTTTGGTAAAAAAAATCGAAGCTATCTTTTTAATTGTTTTAAGCATGTCTGTATATAATTCCTACTTGATGATACTGTTTATTAAGACAGGAGTACTTAGAATTTAATATGTGCTGGGCAGTAATGCATTGGGTATTCAGTTGAAGACGTGCTGGAATATGAAAATTTAAATTTATCTTTTAGGGAAACAATGCTACAGGCTCCATCCTTCATAGTAGTATGTATAAAAATTTATCTTTAGAAAGGTGACTGGGAGTAGTAATTCTTAAGACAGCAAAGTACTTAAAATGGTTTTGGAACCATGACAGTTTATATTCTACTTTGAAGTAACATGGGTAAAAATGGACACTGCCTGCACCCTGGTCCCCTGCCCCCCAACTTCATGAAACATGATTTCTTTATTACATGTAGAAGTTCTTATTAGTGTTGACTTTCTTCTGGTTTAAAACACTGAACAGTTAGAGGTGGTGAAAGAAAGCTGGTAATAGCAATGTGCTCAAGAAGCAAAGCATATTGACCACAGCTTTGGAGAAGAAAAAGAAAAAAGTAAACAGGACTTTGCCTTAAGATCCTATGGACTTGACAAGGCTTATAGTTGGTTTTAATCTTTCATTTCAGCTACTGTTTCCTCACAAGATAGTTTTTCTTTGCTTCCTTATAGGCAAGAATTTATCTCATGCTACACAGCAAAATCATAAGGTCAGGTATTCAATATAGACAAAGTAGTTTTTTACCCTGAACCTATTGTTTAATTGTTCTGCTTTTCAGATCTGTATCTCATTTAGCAAAGCTATACAGTACTTCTTCCTTAATATAAGAGCATCTTAGAGCTGAACATAATTTAACCAGTTTCTTAAAGAGAGCTGTTTTGAAACAGATGTACAAAGCTTGTCCTTGTTATAGGAGACAATTTTAGAAACATTTTAGATGGCACTAGGATGACTGTTGTGATAGGAAACGTAACTGTTTCCTGGGAGAAACCTACCAGCTTTAGCTTCAAAAAACTAAAGGCTGAGTGTTTTTAAGCTAGATGCATCTGCTGATAGTGTTTTTGAAAATGATGCTTTTACTCCTGTAATGTATTGTGTACATGTAACATTAACCAGCACACTTTGGTTTAGCATCCAAACTTCAAGAAAGTTAACAAGTAACATTTGTAAGTATACCTGCAAACCTTCTGACCATGGCTGTTTTCTTCTAGTGTTTAATGGTACTTCTGCATTTGGGATGTAATAAAGAGCAGGCATTACTGGAGTACCTGTTGCTGTAGCCTCAGTAAGGTTATGGTTGTCTTGAAGAAAAACAAACACCTTTGCTTATTTTTCTCTTCTGTATAGTACAAAATATATAGTGTTTTGGGGTTTTAATTAATTTAGGTGCTCCTTCTGTGTGGGGTTTCACTCCCAACTGAGTTCCACATGTTTTTCATTGCTGGAATGGTACTGATGCATTGCTCATTTTCAGTGTTCAGTTAATTTGTCATAGAGAAGATAACTTACTCTGCTGGCCATAAAATTGGTTTTATTGCCAATACGTTTAAACACTTCTGATTAACTTTTATTGGGGTCATTTTATTAAATCTGATGCTTGTAAGTGTCATGCTGAGGTAAAGATTGCTTCTTTCAGAGGCCACGAATTTTATTATATTGTTATCTGCGAGTATAGTGGTTCTTTGTCCCTGGCCTGTACATGAAGTTGATTGGAATCTGGAAAAATGTTGTTTCCTTCTTTTTAAATTGGTATCATACTAAGTAGTAGGGCCTCCCAAATGCTTTACACAATTATTTTAACAACATGCAGAAAACCCCAGAAATATGAAGACTTCTCTTAAAAGCTTGTATGACCTATTTGAAGGACAGATCTGTTTGCTTTGCCTCTTCTACAAAAGAGTTCACAATATAATAATGCCCAAGAAAACATACCTTTTTGCAGGTAGTTTTATGATCTTTTCAGAAAATCCATCTGACCTAGTTGAAACACATATTTGCTGTTTCCCTTCACAGTGGGCTGGAAATGAAGTTTTTAGNCAGATGTCTTGAACCAAATGCCCTTTTTTATGCGGGAAGGTGTAGGTAGCTGAACCACAAAAGTGCACTGTGTCTAAGATGTCTGCTGTGGGGAACCGAGCCAATGTATGTATTAGAGGGTTTAAATGGTTGTAAAGCTGCCAACACTAGGTAGAAGGTGGGATAAGAGAATGATTTGTACCTGGAGTGTGAGATTAATACCCTGCACTTGCATAGCACCTTTCATTTGAGGATCTTGGCACACTTTATGATCAGTTAATTGCCTCATAACCTCTCTGTGAGGTAAACTGTCACTAGTTTACAGTTAAAGAAACTGATGCATAGAAGAATTTAACCAACTTCTTTGGGATGCCTGGGTAGTTGTGGGAGAAACCTGTGGAGTTTGTCTTGTGCCAATTTTGGAATGTCTAACATCGCAACACTTAATTTTGCCAAACAAAAGGCAATAACTGATTCTGGCTCTTTCTTACTCTTCTAGCTCTTCTGTTGCATGGGTTCCATTCTTCTTTTTTTTTTTTTTTTTTTTTTTTTTTTTTTTTTTTTGTGG
>JAAWXA010000015.1:14632469-14657267 GCA_038090715.1 Florisuga fusca | reverse complement strand
AACTGTTGGAAGGGGAAATGAAGTGCTCTTTTAACTGAGTTATAAGCACTGCTGCTTGTCTGCCTTTTTTAGATGCTGAAAAGCAGAGTTTCACCATGAAAAGAACTCAGAAGTCTTTTCACTTTCTTCACTGTATTCCTTATTGTTCTTGTCTTGTTTTTTCTTACAGAAATCATAAACCAGTAATCGTGCAGTGGCCAAGTGACCATTGCAGGGGACTGTCTAGCAGTGCCAGATGAGCTAGACATTACTGACTAGCAGTGCTCAGGTTAAGGCATGGTTTTGTTAAAAACATTAAATGAAGTTGTATTTCAGTTTTAGTGTATGAACAGACCTCTGTGTGCCCCAAAGAAAACTGTCACAGATAGTTTATTCCTGATTGGCCTTTTTTCACCTTTGGTAAAAAAAACCTCAAAGCTATCTTTTTAATTGTTTTAAGCATGTCTGTATATAATTCCTACTTGATGATGCTGTTTATTAAGACAGGAGTACTTAGAATTTAATATGTGCTGGGCAGTAATGCACTGGGTATTCAGTTGAAGACATGCTGGAATACGAAAATTTAAATTTTTCTTTTAGAGAAACAATGCTACAGGCTCCATCCTTCATAGTAGTATGTATAAAAATCTATCTTTAGAAAGGCGACTGGGAGTAGTAATTCTTAAGACAGCAAAGTACTTAAAATGGTTTTGGAACCATGACAGTTTATATTCTACTTTGAAGTAACATGGGTAAAAATGGACACTGCCTGCACCCCGGTCCCCTACCCCCCAACTTCATGAAACATGATTTCTTTATTAAATGTAAAAATTCTTATTAGTGTTGACTTTCTTCTGGTTTAAGACACTGAACAGTTAGAGGTGGTGAAAGAAAGCTGGTAATAGCGATGTGCTCAAGAAGCAAAGCATATTGACCACAGCTTTGGAGAAGAAAAAGGAAAAAGTAAACAGGACTTTGCCTTAAGATACTATGGACTTGACAAGGCTTATAGTTGGTTTTAATCTTTCATTTCAGCCGCTGTTTCCTCACAAGATAGTTTTTCTTTGCTTCCTTATAGGCAAGAATTTATCTCATGCTGCACAGCAAAATCATAAGGTCAAGTATTCAATATAGACAAAGTAGTTTTTTACCCTGAACCTATTGTTTAATTGTTCTGCTTTTCAGATCTGTATCTCATTTAGCAAACCTATACAGTACTTCTTCCTTAATATAAGAGCATCTTAGAGCTGAACATAATTTAACCAGTTTCTTAAAGAGAGCTGTTTTGAAACAGATGTACAAAGCTTGTCCTTGTTATAGGAGACAATTTGGAAAGGTAACTGTTTCCTGGGAGAAACCTACCAGCTTTAGCTTCAAAAAACTAAAGGCTGAGTGTTTTTAAGCTAGATGCATCTGCTGATAGTGTTTTTGAAAATGATGCTTTTACTCCTGTAATGTATCGTGTACATGTAACATTAACCAGCACACTTTGGTTTAGCATCCAAACTTCAAGAAAGTTAACAAGTAACGTTTGTCAGTATACCTGCAAACCTTCTGACCATGGCTGTTTTCTTCTAGTGTTTAATGGTACTTCTGCATTTGGGATGTAATAAAGAGCAGGCATTACTGGAGTACCTGTTGCTGTAGCCTCAGTAAGGTTATGGTTGTCTTGAAGAAAAACAAACACCTTTGCTTATTTTTCTCTTCTGTATAGTACAAAATATATATTGTTTTGGGGTTTTAATTAATTTAGGTGCTCCTTCTGTGTGGGATTTCGCTCCCAACTGAGTTCCACATGTTTTTCATTGCTGGAATGGTACTGATGCATTGCTCATTTTCAGTGTTCAGTTAATTTGTCATAGAGAAGATAACTTACTCTGCTGGCCATAAAATTGGTTTTATTGCCAATACGTTTAAACACTTCTGATTAACTTTTATTGGGGTCATTTTATTAAATCTGATGCTTGTAAGTGTCATGCTGAGGTAAAGATTGCTTCTTTCAGAGGCCACGAATTTTATTATATTGTTATCTGCGAGTATAGTGGTTCTTTGTCCCTGGCCTGTGCATGAAGTTGATTGGAATCTGGAAAAATGTTGTTTCCTTCTTTTTAAATTGGTATCATACTAAGTAGTAGGGCCTCCCAAATGCTTTACACAATTATTTTAACAACATGCAGAAAACCCCAGAAATATGAAGACTTTTCTTAAAAGCTTGTATGACCTATTTGAAGGACAGATCTGTTTGCTTTGCCTCTTCTACAAAAGAGTTCACAATATAATAATGCCCAAGAAAACATACCTTTTTGCAGGTAGTTTTATGATCTTTTCAGAAAATCCATCTGACCTAGTTGAAACACATATTTGCTGTTTCCCTTCACAGTGGGCTGGAAATGAAGTTTTTAGTATTTAATGATTCAGCCCTGAAGGAGATTGATTTATTGCTGTGGTGGGTTTTTTTTTTCTTTTTTCATTTTTTTTTTCCTTAAAAAACCCCAGACTGGCTACTTTTAGTGCAAGTTAATTACATTAATTACATTTAACTTCCATGAAGAGTAAGACAGTAGTAGTTTCACTGTAGCTCAGTATTGTTTTGAAGGTTACATTTTATTAATTTCTACTTTAAAAACCCATTTTTATTATTTTAAGAAAAAATAGCTGTGAAGAAGTAAATGTTCTTATTTGTATTAGTTATAAATAATTTTTACATAACATAATCTAAGTTACATGGTTCTACATGATGATGACTCTGTCATGACTTTATTATGACATAATTATCATTAATTGATACCATAGCAATCCAACAGTATTGAAATTTGCTCTGCTGAGGAATAGAGACATGCCAAACATTTACATACTGAGACTTGAACTGGCCAAGTAGGTTATTAATTTTAAGTAGTAAATGTGCTACTAGGTAATGTTTATCTACAATTTATACTGGGAAAAAGAAAGACTTTTGGAGAAAATTTTAGATGGATTTGCCCCAGTCCCCATCCATAAATAGATAAAGAATGATTGGCAAAACGTATCAGAGAGTAGTGCCTAAGAGAAATGCAGAAGGTGATAGCTTACTACTGTCATGTTTACAAAATGATAATTGCTACTTTTCTATTTACTCATTGAGACTTGTATAAGTAAACAAGCAAAACTTAAACAACAAGGACAAAGGAAAACAATTTGGTCATTAAATTTGCTAGGAAAGATCACAAGAATAATAAATAAGTGGAGAGGGTGAAGAGGAGATTTAATACATGAAGAAAGAATGTAGTTACTGTGGTGTAAGTTGTAATTAGATATCACTGGGAGCAAAATAGTAGTGGGGACTACAAGTCGTAAGGCTTCTAGATTGGTCTTTTTGTCCATAATCTCTTTTCATAAAGATAAGGCTAAACTGGGTGAGTTTATTTCCTACATTAAAAAACAAACAAAAAACCAAGGATTTGATTCAGTGCACAAAAACAGCATTTGAGAAACATGATGAACTGTGTATGATTATTTTACCTCCACAAGAGACCCCGAGGACGTGCAGGTTTTTGACACAGAGGAGAGATGTGTAATTCTTTAAACTAACTCCTGCTGCTAACCTACGTAAAGAGAGAAGTTTTGTATGAAAACCTAATATATGTGTTTCCTTAGTCATGCCAGAAACACTGATATGGTGTTTCATGTAGGCTTTTCTGGGGCTCCCAGTTACTCAAACGCTGAACATCTGACAGCAATGAATGTATTGCACCATAAGTTGGTAATTATCTGTGCTTTGGATGAAAAGAGGATTTAATCTTTTGCCTTGTGTCACCTAATCTGATTTTCAGTTCTTCAGTTACATAAACACTACAAAATCAAAATGTGAGCATCTGTTCTATAACATTTAGTGATTTATTTTTAAATAGTAATTTCTGTTTTTATTTTATGTCTTCTGTTAAAAAACTTTCTTTTTCCTCAGGCTTTCATGGACTAGTCCTCGCCTTTCCTATTAAACCATGGCTTTCCTTTTCTAAAAATGAAGTCAATAGCTGTGAAATGTCTAATTTCTTGAGCATTAACTAATTCTTCATGTGAAGAGCTAAAAGTATACCAGCCCTCTCCCCTTTTTTTTCCAGAGGAACACGCTTTGTGTATGCTTTTATAAAATTACTAAAAAGACTCTATCATTATATGCTCTATCATATTAGACTATTTAATGATAAACACATACAAGTACAGATTGCAAAAACTTAGTGTACTGTTTGGATGTTATGGGAGGTGATCTGTCTACATACTAGGGAAGTTGCTTCTACTCAACAAGAGCAGATTATTTTCTTAAGCATGAGAGCTGTTTATACAAAATATTTTCATTTCAGGACACATATGAAGTTAATGACTAGATGAATCTGTTTGAGGTGCCATCAGATGGTAGTATGCGTTTTTGGCACGCCATACTTACTACTATTCTGATGTTTCAGGACGGATTTTATTTTAAACATAAATTATCTGAAAACTGGGCATGTAAATAGTGTTCTTTCTCCCACACACAACAGAAACACGCTTTAAAAATTTTTTCTGAGATGTTCTAACTGTGTCATTGTAAAACCAACTGGAGAGCGAGGCCTGAATGAGTCACAGTGTTTGAAGTTTGCTTTGCCTCCTGTTTTTTGAGGGAATATTTTTTTTTTTTTTACAACTAAGAAGAAAATAAATTGCAGAAAATTACTGTAGCTGGATGGCCTTTGTGGAAGGTGAAAAAGAAAGAGAAACACCTGCATAGGTGGTATGATTTTTAACAGAGAAAAAAAGCATAATTCATAGCTATTAGAAGACAATTGTCAGTATTCTAAATAGCTAGAGGTAAATGGGTTGTAAGTTATTCCAAAATAAATAAAGCTTGTAGTTCTTTCTCTGATACTGAAAGGTTGGAGGGAGACGTAAAATCGTTAGAAATATTTTAATGTGTTTTTCTAAGTATAATTAATTAATGACTCCTAAGGCTTTTTTCCATGTAATTTGTGTAAGTCAATCATGACTAATGAAAAAAAAAGAAGCACAACAGATTTTCAGATATTTTGTATTAAATACCATGAAAAATGATGAATGAAGTCTAGTAACTGCACTGCCCCTTGCAGTGGACAGATTGAAGTAGGATTTTAAAGCATTTTTAAGAACAAGATAGCTATCTGCAGTACCCAGTTCTGAAAATTTTAGCTGTCTCAGATAACTGAGAGAAAGGACACTAAGAAATTGAGTTGACTCTAGTGTAGTCACACCCAACACTTAACACTGTGGATGGAAGTAATCCTGCTGTTTCTCAGAGCCCTTTCTTTGAGGTTTTAAAATTACACTGAAGTAAGGTGGGTTTTTCTGTTATTCTAGCTGTTTAGGTGTCTTGATAGCTATAGCTGATAAGCTGTGGGCAGTTGCAGACAATAGGAGCAGTTTACAAAGGTGGAAGAAGGATGGGATAGTCACTTGTGAGTGTCCCTTGGCAAAATCTCAGAGGCCAAATTTGTTGCTGGGGCAGGTGATCTCCATAGATGGAGAAGCTCAAAGAGGGAGGCAACTAATTTGGTGGCAGGGAAGATCTTTACTGTTGTTTTACCCTAGAATTAGAAAGTATCTGTGAACTGGCCATAATAAAGGCATGTCACTGAATGGAATAAGGCAACAAATGATAGAAATAAATATTTAAAGCAGTTCATAATTAACCTGTTAAATGTTGAAAGTATTTACCAAACGAGGATAATTTGTCGTTTCAAGTTTGTGAGGCAGTGCTATGTTACACTCTCACACAACCATGTAAGTGAAGAGAGGATAAGATATCTTATATTTGACTAGAGATCTGAATATTTTCCAAGGTATAACAACCTTCCAGTGTAGCACAATGTATTTTTAATTAAGGTCCTAGCTTGTAATCAAGTTTTTCCTCTGCTTTAGTCGATACACTCTGATTTTTTTGCAAACCCCCTCATGAATTCTTTGTTTAAACATTGTGTACATGTCATTGCACCTAATATTCTAGTGAGACTGTGTCTGTGGGTGTTGTTCTTTATAACTATATACTGAAACAGTTGTTTTAAAAATACTTCTTGTTCCTTATATTACTTTGTCCTCCCTAGTATCCAGTCTTCATTCAAATGTAAGAATATTTTCTCTGCTGTTTCTTATGTACCTAAAATAGGGATGTCTCAGAGGATCTTTAGTCACTCATGCACTGCTCACCAATTTTTCATGAAATTCACTAGTTTTCTGTTTCCCCATAAATTATGTTGAAGTGTCTTGGAAATTGTAATGGGTACTTCAGTTCCTAAAGTGTATCGGAAAGCATCCTCCTCCCTGCAATGTCCATTCAGTGGTGGAGTTAAAACCTGCCCTAGAAAGGTGAGCCCAATGGGATTGCTATGCATTTATTTATTTGTATTAAGATGTTAGTCAAACTAAAATGTGGTCAAATTGCATTTGTGCGATGCTCCAGCTGCCATATTTCCCTGCTTGGAAGTGTTAGCAACTTGACCATGGGTAAAAAAATAGGCATCATAAATTAATAGACTTTTTTCAAGCTGTCATGGTCCGTAACTATTAATATTTTATAATTTGTTTGTGAGGAAATATTAGCTACTGTGCATGTACGTCCTACAAACTGCAAAAGTAACCAGGCTTATGGAATTACAATGATTTATTTCGGGGAAGATGGTACTACCTTGAAAGGAGTCTTAGGAAAGAGCTAATAGTGGGAGAGAAACACAGGGAAAACAGGTTTTTAAACAAATTAATCATCCCAGAGAAAGGGCTGGGATTAAGAAAGGACAATTAGTGTTCTTTTCATGCTCCTCATTGCCAGCATCTCTGTCTCTTTGAAGTCGCTGAGGGGAATGCTCTCTGGTACTCTGCTCCTTTCCTCCTCTGTCTGCTTCAGTTTGCTTCTCTTGAGGCTTTTGGCGTGCTGCTCCTTTTCGCCTTTTTCCTCATAATTTTTATAGTAAAAAGTTCTTTCTTCTCATCAATTATAGCCAGAGGTTGCATATTGGTAAGTGCAGGTCTTCCCTTTGTATTCAGGTTTCCTGGAATTCTCGTATTTGCTACCAATTCGCACTAACTGCCTGGCGGCTAGTTAGCATTTTATCTTTTTAGTCCTGACAAAGGAGGTGGGTCTGTTGATGAGATATTGCTGATGGAAATAAGTTTGATACATTTTATACAGTGTAAACTGAAACCTTGGAGCCAGGGTTTTGCTGATGGAAATAAGTTCGATACATTTTAAACAGAGGAAACTATGGCAATAGAGCCAGGGTTTTGTTCATTCAAGAGGCAATTTTTTTATTTTCAGTGTATCCACATTACACAAGCTTTCTCTAGCATCCTAACGGGAATGGTTTCTCAAAGACTAAAAAGAAGGATTTGCAGCTGATTTGTACCACTCTTCATAAGCAAAAAGGGCAGTGTTTGTGCTTTCCTTCAGAAGTTTAGTTGAAGGCATGAAAAGGTAATGGGGACAGGTATAGGGGTAATAGCAAAGAGGAAATGATCCTTTTTATCAGAAATGAACAAGAATTACATGCAGAAAATGGAAAGTCAGACAAAGGTCTTAAAAGTGGAGAGACTAACATATTTTGTAATTATAACACCTCTTCCCTACCACCCTCATTGTCTTGATGCTCTTTTAGAGCATATTAAGACGGCTGTATAGGAGAACCAACTGAATCAGCTTTATGAATTGATATGGAGAAATTACTAGGGGTCAAAGCCAAAGGAAAAAAAATGTTGGATTTATAACCAAGATTGTGAATCATTTCATGGTCCATTTGTTGTTCCTGTACACAAGAATGGAAGTGCTTCAGGTTGGGAATTACTTCTCTAGAGCATGGATAGATAGGGTAGACCTTAAGCTGATCCTCACAAACTGACTTTAAGCAGTAGATTTAGTCAGCTTTATGTATCAATAAAAGCAGATGCATTCAAAGGTGGGATTTTTAATGTAAAGCAAAGCTTGCTTGGATTGACAGTAAAATGTGCTGTATGGAATGTCAGACTAAGAAGGAAGTCCAGTTGGGAAGTAGAAAATATACTGGCTATTTTTTTATCAGCTCTTACGTTTAGAGAGGAAATTTAGAGTTTTTGAGAAATGGGGAGGAGGTGATTCAGATGGATATAAAGCCTGAGCTAGTGAAGTAGCATTCATACCATAGGAGGATGCTCCCAGATGTGATTTCTTTAGAAGGGGCATGGGGGTGTTTAGCTGGTGCTGCTAGAAAACGGATGCTGTTGTGGTCTAATATGAAGGATTAAACTCAGTCTGGGGACTCAGTCCTGTGTTTTCTGCAAAATTAAACATATGCCTTAATCCTTTTAATTGTTCTGCTACTTTACCAGTTTATCAAGAACAGAAATCTCTATTCTCTGTTCCTCACAAGAAATGCAATTCACAGCTGGAATTTGTGATTCATCTTGTCCATATAGAACTGTGCAGAGGGGAAGACATTTTCTTTGATGGTTTCTGTCTTGACTGATTTCATGTAGATGTTAATTGGCCATAGAGTGAAATACAATGTGTACCATCATTTCCTCTGCATAATTTGATCCTGACCTGCCGACAGCACCACAAAGCTGTGTATAGGGGGAGTGGCTTGCATGCACTGCAGGATGGGGAGAAGAATGCAGAATGACTTCAAGCAAGATGTGTCAGCATTTCCAAGCCCAGTAACTCTACTTGGCTATATAACTTTTCAGAGGAACTATTTCCTAATAATTTAATTTTCTACAGAAATACTCAAATTGGTAACTCTAACTCCAAGCAGCCAGGAGACCTTGATTATTAACACAGTCTTCTGTTGTATGTATTTCTATTTCAAACTGGTTTTGAGCCTTCCTTTGTCATTAGAGTACTTTTTATATTGATACACACTACTCCCAAAACTACCTGGTTTAGCTGACAAAGCAAATACATAAACTTTTTTATCCACCTCCCCTCTCCCCCTGAAAAGATTTCTTCTTTTGAAATTCTGATAGTCCTTTTTAATAATGTGCTGCATAAATCCTGTATCTGTATGTAGGGCACTTCAAGTATGGATTTGTCCTCCTTCACATTCTAAACTTCAGTGAATTAAAGTTTCTAGTTAATGTCATGGGGCTCTTGCTTTGAATTTTATAATCTTTTTCCAGTTTCTCATATGTGAAGAACAAAGTAAGGCTGTATACACGTATTATTTGATATATTCTGTAAATTCTGTGTATCTTTAAATAATTTTAATGCTATTTGAGTTTCTTTCTTGTGATTCTCCTAATCAGTTATAGCTCTTGTTAGGGCACACATTACTGGGAGCAGACCATTTCATAGCTCTGCTGTTTCTGAAACAAATGATTGCTGTTACAAGGAGACCTTTGTAGGTAGTGTTTAATTTAAATATGTTCTTATAACAGTCTCTGGGCTGTTAAATTCTGTAGTTCAAGCATCTGTCATTCAGAGTTCACTCCCTGACAGAGCATATCTTAGGTAATGGAAGCATTTATGCTGTGGGCTAGAAGCAGCACTGTATTGATTAAGTCGGATGGTTTAAAGAATGGTAAATGAACTGTAACATGTAATTTGCCCCTTCTTTGCTATTTTAGTGGATTTTTGAATGATGTATAACAAAAGAATTATAATATTTATTGGGTGTTTCTGTATATGATACTGTTCATTCTAGAAGGAGTGATATGTTTCTGCAGGTGAACGTTCATAATATGTGTAACACAATATATGTAACATAATACATGTATCATAATGCACCTAACAGCCAGGGGATGGGAGAGCTCCTGGTTGTTCCTCTGTGTGCTTGGCTCCCTCGTGTAGGATCTCCCAATGCCATGACCACAGTCAGGTTAGTTTGGTCATCTCCTGGAGACCGAATCCAACAAGGTGATGCAGTTCATGCAGCTGCAGGAGGAGGAGGAATGAGTAGGGACCACCAATTTCAGCAGCAGTTGAGGGTAAAGGATTGAATGCAGTATGAAACAGTATAAGTTTTGTTCTTGTCTTACTTTGTGGTATGTTAATTCAGGGGAGAGTTTATTCTATCATAAAACGATCAAGAGCTGTAAATGTTATTGAGGTGACTTGTTTTAGCTAAATATCTAGATAACGCATCAGTTACAGAATTCTGAAACAAGCATGAGCAAAATATTATTTGTATCACAGCTGTAGATTTATTTGTCAAATCATGTAGAAAAGCTAAGCAACTTTTGTGTTTCTCATCATGGGAAGAACTAAATTGGAGCTCACAAAGACTTGTTAGCTGAATATTTATCTTTAAATGATGCTTTGCTTGAAATTCCTCCAAACTGCTGTACATGAGCAGGGTAGGGTAAACAGATGATGATTTATAGACCCCAGCATACAAATTTCCTAGGGTTATTCTATGAAACAGAGTAACATTTTGGTCATTTGTACTGGCTTGGTTGGGGGATTTTTTTGGAGGTGGTTTTTTTTGTTGTTGTTGTTGGTGGTTGGTTTTTGGTTTTGTTTTTGTTTTTTGGAGGTGTTTTTTTTTGGGGGGGGTGTTAGAATTTTTTGGTTGTTGGGGTTTGAAAAGCTTTTGCATCACACTTGTCTTCAAAATGTATCCAAGTTACATTGCAAGGTAGATGATTTATCATTGTTATTTGGAACAGAAGCTGAAGCTTGCTTTCTCTTAAAACTAAGCAAATGCAAATGCTCCCTTTGCCTCTCACTTGTCATTGTTTCGGAGGTGGTCACTTTCTTTATACATTCTTCTCCTGGAACCTTTCATCACTTTTTTGCAGAGTGTCAAGGAGTGGGACACAAGGCTGATATCAACACCTAATAATTTGGTATGCTTGGTATCGCAGTTCTGTTTCTGCATGATAGATTCTTGGTATTGTGCATGATTTATATCATGATATTACTCCCTTAACCACGTTTTCCATGGCCAGTTTTTAATCTCTCTTTTCCCTAGTTGACCACATTACGTTCATCTGTTACCTGGTTTTGTCTCATGCCTTTCATTAAGTACATGTAACATTTTTTTATTATTATTATATTAAAACTATTATGCAAAAGTAATGGGGATAAGAGGGCCCCATACTGAGAAAGTAGTCTACAACACATTTGGTTAATGTGTGGTCTTTTTGGTGGAAAAATGTCAGTGTTCCTATGATGGCATTAAACATTTTAATCACTTTTAGTTCTACTATGAAATTTTTATCCAGGAAAAATAAGTTTGGTCTGGATATCACTTCTTCATCTTCTAAGTTTCACTAACCAAGTGCCCACTGGGGCATTTATTCTTCTGAATTTTGTCCCAGGTTTGATGTTAGGATTGTTTAGTGACCAAGCTCTGTTTCCACTGTCAGTAATGTTCCTACCATTTATAACACTGTGTAAAATCCAGTCTCTCTTTCATCAGTACTAATGGAAGTGAATGATAGTATGAGGTGATGGAAACATTTTATTTCCTAAACACTTCTCAGTTTGCCGTTGATTTCAGTTACTCTGGAGGACTGATCTTTCACAGCTGTTGCAAAATGTAAGTGGGTTTTTTCCATGCTCTGCAGATATCTGCTTTTTTCTAAACTCCGTGGCACAAAAGGGTCTTTTAAAATGCCACAAATACTAAGCAATTCATGTTGGCATTAAATGTAAACATTTTGCTGTCATTGTTTATGGAACAAATTGAAAGTTTAGGATTGAATGGGTTAAAAAAAGATAAATACTGAGCAACCTTCTTAGAGGAAGAGGAATTCAAGTTACCTACTTTATTCCTTAGAAAGTATCTTGCATTCAGTTTTATCAGTTACTACTTGAAAATACTTGGGGCATCACTTTATATAATTACATTAGCTATGCTGTTTGTCTTCTACTCTTGTTTTTAATGAAAAGTTTTGTTAAATGTAATGATGTGTGGATGAATTAATTGTTGTAAGTTTGTAGTGTAAGACTAGTGAAAACTATATATGTATGTACATATATCTGGTTTTATCTAGATACATGCACTTATATATGTGTGTATATAAGTATGCCCGGGTAGGTGGCTGCATATGCATATAACTGCCTAACTCCCCCAATGATATAAAATAATCGGATAGGTTTTACATGAAAACTTTCCTTTAAGAAATTATTTACCACTGAGGATTACTGTTGGGCGTTAATGTATACATATGGAAGCACAATGTTGATTCAGATGGAAGAGGAAATATCAGTTTAGATTGAGGAATGTGTTCCCTATAATCCTCCCTGTTCTCAGTTATTCTTATAGAGCTTTGCATAGAGCTCGTAGCAGTGGTGCAGGAATACTAACTTCAGTAGCAGATGTGAGCCTGAAGCTTATTACATATTTCACCAGATGTTTCATTTATCTTTAGGGCAACCTTCTGGTTTGTTTTTTATATCAAACACTGTGAGAAATCAAAATTCAGAATGTATTTGAAACATGTTATGGGTATTTGGAGATAAAGGAACTCTTTCATAACCTGAAGAAGTATTGTAATATTTCATATTAAATATATTTTTGTTTTAAACTATACTTCAACAAGATACATTATAATTTCCTGTATTGATCCAATTTGATTTACATTAAGCTCACTTGTAAAGATAATATAACCTTAAACTGAGCAGGTTTTGTTTGTTTATGTAAGCTCATTTTCTACTTCTGTATTTCTTTATTAGTAGTTCATACAATTTAATATCTTTGTTTCCAGTTTACAGTAATCGTTGGTTGAAGAAACCTCAGCATTTTCAGAAGTAATTCTGAATCTCAAGAAGAGGTTCCTCAGAGAGGGTGATTCAATTGGTAGCTGTGGCAAGTAATTGATCTTTGGGGACAATTTTGTGGCTCATTGTTTTCACTCAGTGACTGTCACCTCTGTGCAGGGTAGCAGGTCAGAAATTCAGCTTCTGTGTTCCTGTACCTGCTCACATGTATAAAACCATGTGCTGTCCTTGTTATGTGTGAATTATGAGACTGCCAGAAAGCTGGTGTGTGTTTGGTGTGTAAATGAAAATTTCAATTGTGACTTGAAGTTCAGGAGTACAACAAAACCACATTTTGGAAAGATTTGCCACTGAAAATTGCAGGGGACGGGGAGTGAAATGTCTATTCAGTGCTTTTGTTCATCAAGCACATCTAATGGTGTTGCTAATCAGGTACAGTCTCTACCTTCTGTAATTGTTTTCAGGCTGTATCAGTTTAATGAAAAAAAAATACCCTGTTCATAAACTTGGCAAAAACCCTAGAAGGTAAGTAGGAATCAAGCAAACACTTAAATCTGACTTTTTTTAGTTGATCCAAATCTTACACTTGAGTTCTGCAGAAAGATTGTCAGACAAATCAAGCAAAGCAAGTACAATTCTTCCAATTGAGGCACAGCATTGGAAAACAACTTATTGCTCTTGTCCTTGAAAGAATAAGTAGAAGAGAGTAATTTTAAAAACACTTTGGATCAGGAGTTTTGTGAGCTCTTGTGTAGCATGGAGTAGGTCTTAACAAAGACTATTTTGTGTACATTCTCTTCTCTTTGTGGACCTCTCTTTTGTGGCTGTGCAAGAGTCCCTTTTTGGACTTAATTAGGTAGTCTCCTTGTAACAGCTACAATTGCTTACATAGAAAAGTAATTTTAGGAAAGTATTATATATACTTACAGCTATCTTTTAAAACAACAGCTGGCTACCAGAGTCATCATGGTGTGACCAGCATTTGCTCTCCAAAACAAAATCTTGGGGTCTATTTTAAAAGCTAATTGGCATATCGTTAAGGCTGCTGTAGTGTTTCTGTTCCTCCTCGTGCTTCCAAAGTAATGCCTAAGAAAGGATACCTCCAGGATAGACTTTCATTGCCACATGACCTTGTGGGGATAAATGAACAGAGAACAGCCTGGGCTCTACTTCTCCTTTCAAAGTCAGTAGTAGACCCAGCAAAGTTTCAGCTGTGTCAGAGTGATCATATAGCTGACCTAGCCAGCTGCCTAAAAATCTCACTGAAGGGTTGTCCATTGCAGAAATGGCATAGTTTGCTATGGACTGGTTCTGCCGAGTCCCTGGTGAAAGTCTCAATTTGTGAAATCCTTATGGATTCAACTTTCCCAAGGTGAGGTTTTGGTAGTGCATTTGTCACTTTGTCAAGTGTTTCTGACTGGTAGGGCTCTGCCAAGGCCATTTTTTGTGTGGAATCTTTTCTACCTGCCAAAGGAGTGGCATGTGGTTTCCAAGACCCCTCAACTGTTAAGTGTAAAAAGTCAATAAAGATTATTTGTAGAAAAAATGTTGTAAACTCTAAACCTAAAGACTTACTGAAATTACTTACTAAGAATAGAACAAATCTTCTTTTTTTTATTTTTAAGGACTTTGTGCACACACACGCCCACCACAACCTCTGTGTCTTGTGGATACCTTACTCTCTAATATACAGTGCTGTGGCTCACAGTCTTTGTACAGAGAGAAGGATGGTTTGTTGTTTTTTTTTTTTTCAGTTCCCTTGAGTATATTTTTACGATAAAATATGGAGGAGGTGTTGGAAACACAAAGTACAGTTTTTAAGCACTTGTTTGGAGACTCTGGGAACAGTATAAACATCTTTCTTCTTAGGCAGAGAAAACTTTCGACAGACTTTCCTGCTTGCACCTGATTCTGTGATTGTGATTCACAAAATAAATTAAACTGGGAAGTTTATTTATTTTTAATAAGCAGAAATTGAGCTTATTCTTCCTGAATAATACCTTTCCAGATCCCTCAAAGCTGCCACTGTTTAGCTCACTAAACTAATTTTTTTGTACTGCTTTTTGATATGTATGCATATCTGTGCATGTAAATATTTTGTTTTCAGGTTCTTGAAAAGCTCATCTAGATTTTGTTCTGTTTATAATATTATGCAAGAGAATTTACTGATTTTGCTGTTCATGGTACAACAGTATTACTCAGTATTCTTTATTGAAATGCAATTTTAAACAGAGCAGATTACGGGCAGTGTACTAAGATGCTTTTTAAATTTTTTTTTTCTGCAATGTTTCCCCATCTGTTGGAACAAAATTAATTCTCTAGGCCTCTCTTTTCATGTCCTCTTGACATTGCAGTTCAGTGTTATTCAGTCCCTGGCTTTGTTTCCTTTCTGTCCTTTGACAGTTTTGTATTTTCATGTTTGCTTACCATATTGAGATGCAGTCGCAAATCTAAGCAGTTTGTGAAACAAAATATTTTCGGACTGGCTTACCCATGTTAATTTTTTGAAACCATTTCTGGTGCATTTTTGACATTCAGTGAGAGTGGCTAAAATAAATATAGTCTGTGGCTGTTAACCAAAGATTTTGTACCTATTGTGACTCGTGTCTTGTTTGCATTTGAAAAAGTATTTAGGCTGAATCATTTGAGAACTATATAGTCCTCTGCATAATAGCTTTTAATGTTTTCAATGACTAACAAAAAGATGAATGCAGAATGAAAATAACTGCTTTTGAAGAGCAAAAAGTCTCCTTTCATGAAATTTCACACTATGGTGGTTTCTTTCTAAAAGCTTGTATTTTACTCAAACCAAACTTGGATTACTTAGATCACCATAACTTTTCTTCAGTATGTAGTAGAACTTCTGGGATCTTGACTCCTTAAAAAAAAAATAAAATAAATCGAACTGTAATATTTTGTGTGACTTGAATTAAAGGTTTGGTATTTTTTTTATTTTTTTTTCTTTACCATATTCTAACTTATTTAGCTATCTTTTCCAGTCATAGAGTCACTGAATAGCTAAGGGTGGAATGAATGTCTAGAGGTCTCTGGTCCAATCTCCCTGCTCAAAACAGCAGGGTTAACAGAACAGGTTGCTTAATGCCTTGTATGTTTGGGTTTTGATTATCTGCAAGGATGGAGGCCTAGCAGCTTCTCTGGACAGCCTGATCTGGAGTTTGTAGATTCTCACTGCCTTTTTTTTTTTTTTTTTCTTTAAAAAAAAGTACCTTCTAGTATGTTCAAGCTGAATTTCCTGTGCCTGTTACCTCTAATCCTATCTTTGGGCATCACTGAGAAGAGTCTAGTTCTTCCTTCTTGATATCCCTGCCTCTCCTTGCTTAAATATTTATGCACATGGATAAGATCCCCCTGAGCCACTTTTTCTTTAGGATGAACAGCCTCAGCTCTCTCAGCCTCTCCTCAGATGACAGGTACCTTTACTCCCCATTCATCTTTATGGCCTGTTCCTGAACGCTGTCTCCAAGTTCATGTCTCTCTTGTACTGGAGATCCCAGTGCTGGACACAGCACCTCAGGTATGTCCCACCAGCTCTCCTCGACCTACTGATAATGCTCTGCCTCGAAGAGACAGCTCATTGTCAACTTGGCTTCCCCTCTGGGTCTTTTCTGTGGAGTTTCAGTCCATCCAGTCAGTCCTAGCCTGTGCTGGTGCCTGGGTTTGTTCCTTCCCAGTGGCAGGTCTTTGCGTTTCCCGTTGCTGAACTTTGAGATTCCTGTCAGCCTGTTGAAGTCCCCCTGGATATCAGTACAAATCTCTGGTGTATCAACCACTCCTCCCAGTTCTGTACATTGTGAGTTTGTTGAGGGTGCACTCTGTCCCATCACCTAGGTCATTAATGAAGAGGACAGAATAGTATTGGACCCAGTATTGATCCCTGGGGCACACCACTAGTGACTGGCCTTCAGATAGACTTCATGCTGTTATTCTGCATGCCTCATCCATCATCTTTTATTGGAAATTGTTTGGGTAGTATTAATCTTGAGGAAGTCTTTTTCTTCAGCTATAATTTCGGTTTGTAAATAAAATTTAGTTATGAAGGCATTTTGGCAGTCAGTGAAGTATAGGTATCACCAAGTGATTCAGTGATTCATCTTTTCCTCAGATGGGGGCTCTTTTGTTTTGGGCTGTGTTCAAAATAAATGGTAAATGCTATCCCAAGGGCTTGTAATCTTCAGAGAAGAAGCAGGAACGGAAAGAATAGACTTGTCCAACCCTCATCAGGGAGTCCTTCAGCTGAATGAGCAGTGGAACCACAGCCTCCTGCCTCCAGCTCTGCTGCACTGCACATTACGCTATACTTTTTCTCTTACTCATTAGAGAATTGGAGTGGATCTGTCCCCCTGTTTCCCAACTTGTTTCCCATGTACAAAACCAACTTTTTATAACTTCCTTCTTGGCACATTGTGCTTTTTTCTGCCTATTTAAACAGGGTGTGAGTTTAGTTCTTGGCTACTTTAAAAGAACAATCCACACTTAGATATAAATGTTGTAAGTGCTATGTTGCTGAAATATTAGCTTTGGCTTGCAGAATCCTGCCATGTGATGTTACAAGCCCTAGAAAGGGGAGGAATTCACCCTTATTCTGCCTTGGGTAGCTTGATCTAAAAGCTATGAGCTTTATTTTCTAAATGTATCTTCATAAACTTTTGAGGGGTTTAGTTTTGTTTAAATCATTTGGTATCTTCTGCATTTAAACATAGTGCATGGTCTCAGGTTGTTAGATACCAGAGGCTGCTTATGAGAAGGCATGACTGTCTTTCACCTCAAATATCTAACTACTCCTGGTTTTATTGTTCCTCCTGCTGTGCTATGGGAAAGGCGTTTTTGAAGCTGGGCTGAATTAATTGTTTCTTTGAGGACGCACTGAAGAAGTTACACTAATAGCAAGCGTTGCTAGTGTTAGCCTGGGCTTTAGAAACTCTACCGAGTAATACCAATGGTAATGCCATTTAGTAGATACCTTGCAGTGTTACAGCTCCTAACCCCAGCACTAATACACAGTGAACTGGAGATTTTTATTTTGAGTTACTTTGGTTTGAATTTCCTAACTGTCAGGTTGTTATCTGGGCTGGGGTGTTAAATCGCAAGGTGGTTTGTTGTTGTTGTTTTTTTTAGGGGGTGGGGAGTAGTAGAGGGGTAGAGGTGAACTCTAATATTGCAAACAAAGGCATACTGTCAGGCTTCTGTGTATTTTTTGTTGTTGAGAAGTTGCCTTTGCATTTCTTATTGTTGAACTTGCTCTACCACCCTTTTCCCATGTATATAAGAGTATGGCCATGTGCGTTAGTGTTTACCATGGCGTCCATCTTGACTCTTGGTTAAATGTGTATTTAGATACAGGGGGTTGTGTATATCCTCATTCCTCCTCCTCCACCGATGTATGTGTGTGTAAATACATATACAGATACA
Source organism: Florisuga fusca (assembly GCA_038090715.1). NCBI lineage: Eukaryota > Metazoa > Chordata > Aves > Apodiformes > Trochilidae > Florisuga > Florisuga fusca. The sequence continues at coordinate 14,639,185 of JAAWXA010000015.1, read as the reverse complement.
TACACACACAAGTGAAAATAAAGAAGCAGTAAGTGGTGATGAGAAATCTGGTTTTCTTGGGAAGAAAATGGGATCTGTAACAGCTAACTATTCAGGTTGTCCAAGGCAGTGTTGGAAGTCTCATCTAACAGTGGTTTTGAAGACTGTTAATGCATCAACACAGTTGGGCTGGATCTGTCTTGGCCAGTTAAAATGTTATTTAGTAAACAATGCTTGTTTAAGTACTTCAGTCGATTCCTGTGTGTTAAAGAACGGGCATGTCCTGTCTCAGCCTGTCTTCCTCCTTCCTCAAATGTGGCATGCTAAATTGTTCTTTTCTCCCTCAGATTAAGGATTGAACATAAGATAGTGGAAACTGGAAAAAAATTACTATCCTAGACTGCCAGTGAGCCTTTCAGAACTCTCCCTGCTGGCTTTTTATGGCACCTGTGTTGTGAGCTGCTAGCCCTGTGTTACAGCATCATCTTGGAGTTCTCCATAAATCTGTAATGTTATGTCTGAAACCACAGACTTAAAATGTTCGGTACCTTAATACTGTATCACTAATTAAATGCTGCACATGCTTCTTAATCGATAGCTGTTGTGGCAGCAGTAATGCAGGGAGACAGCACAGTGATGTAGTAGTGATGTTCTTGAACATTCCTTTGATGAAATCCACATAAAAACAAGGTTTCAACACACAAAGTGCAGCATACTTCCTCCATTGATTAGCTCTAAAATTCTTAACACATTATTTTTCTTCTAAGATCAGTGTTAACCAGAGGAAATGGATGTAAGCTGTGCCAGGGGAGGTTTAAGCTGGATGTTAGGAAACATTTTTTCACTGAGAGGTTTGTCAGGCATTGGAATGTCCTGCCCAGGACAGTAGTGGAGTCACCATTCCTGGAGGGATTTAAAGGGCATTTGGACTTGGTGTTTAGGGTCATGGTTTAATATTTAGCTTATGGTGTTGGTCAAGGTTTGGACTGGATGATCTTGGAGGTCTCTTCCAGCCTAAAACATTCTGTCATTCTGTTTAGCTGTGTGTGACAAGATGCATTGAAAATTTGGATGCCATCAGTTGTGGATCATTATTTTCTGTTCAAAATGTCACGTGTAATGACTGTAAGCTTTTGCTGCCTGCTAATGTCCATGGCCACAAAATAACTTTTTGCATCTCCAGTACCCTGCTAGTGCTATAGCCTGTCATATTGACATTTACATAATATTATTTTTGCTTTACGAATCAAAGGAAAGTTTTTTTGCATTTTGTGGGGGGGTTTTATGCTTCACTGTTTGGACCACCATTTTTTGAGCCTGAAAATTAAGAACAGTGTAAGAGATTCTTCAAAAGAGACATGTAGGTATTTAATACTAAGGATTCAGAAAACCACTTGTTTTATGGTAGCTGGTAAGACAAGATAGTTGTTTTGGCTTTAAGTAAGCTGTTGAAGATGTCTCTTATCTTCCCCCTGCTCTTTGAATTTTTTGCAGTGCAAATACTAAGAATGGTACTAATTACCAAGACTTTGTAGCTTTATGAAAAATAAAATTATTTTTCTGCTTTTCAAGTCAATATGTGAAGTCTTTATTCTTTTTCAAAACCCCTTATGTGAAGTCTCTATTCTTCTTCACTTACAGAAAAGTTATTAACAAAAAAGAGACTTTTTTGTGATGTGTAATGTATGGCACTACGGATTTGCAAAGTGCAGTGGTTGCTAAGTTGTTTCCATTTCAGTGTCTGTCCCCCTTTCAAATTGTTGAATATGAGAATCTGTGTTAAATTAAAAAAGTAAGAATGACCATGTAATTCATTAATCTTTAAACATTTCCAAATTTTTTCCGGATAATTTAATAACGTCTCTGAGAGTTTATGTACCATAAAGCTTTATAAAAACACATTGGTCTGATTGACATTTACGTAGGAAAGGAATTAGATTTTCACCACACATTTTTGTGCTGTTGTGTTCTTAATGACTTTATAACTTGTAGCACTAAGGCAGGTAGACAGGTGTGTTGTTAATATTTTGTAAGACAGAGCTTAACTGTTAATGTAGCTTCACAAGAGTAAACAAGCAAAAACCAGTGTCCAGTAAAGTAACTTAAGGAAAACTTTTTTTTATTTTTTTTTTTTTAAATAAGGTGTTTAGTCACATCTGAGGTCATTGTAACATATGGTTGTTTATTGACCGTGTGGATTCCTTTCCGTGGCTTTAATCCTACTTTGCATTTTATCTGCTGGAGTGATACTCATTGGACAAAAATTGTGTAAATAAAGGCTTCATAGTGCTGAAGTTCATAGAAATGCGCTCCTAATAGAAAATATTAGATGCTTTCATTAGGTATTTGATGTTTACAAGGAAATATGATAGCATCTTCTTTTTTACAAGGTAAGCAAAACTCAAGTTGCTCAAATGGCATTTCTAGTAGGAAAATTTACTGCTGTCAGGAGAATGTAGGCTGACTGAAACTTTTTTTCTTTATAAAGATTTTATTCTCATAGCAAATCCATCTTCAGTCAACATAAAAATAGTAGTGTAGTAAGCCAAATGGATAATGTTTAACTGCTCTGTAGGAGAAGATTGCAGATTAAGTGATGACTGTCTATGAGATACTGAGAAGATGAAGCTTTCTGTATAAATGCCAAGAAAACTACTCCAAATATATGGTAGAAAACCTTCAAAATATGTTGTGTTTTCTTCTGTCAGTTGCTTCTTGTCAATAAAATAATGAAATTATATTTCTTGATTTCAACTTTAATTTCAAGATACTGGTTTAAAATGAATTAACCAATGCTTTTAGAATACTCAAGTGTTTTAATATTTCCAGAAGATAATATTATTATGCTTATAGAAGACAATTTTTCAAGAAGACAATCTTGACAAGTCCTGTCCATCCTCTATAGAGTATTCTTGAGGCTTATGTGTGTTCCTTTAAAAACAAAAAAAGTTTCCATTTTCATGACGTGTGTAGAGAATTGTGTGATCAGGGAGATTTATTTAGTTTGTCCAAAGGCTGATATGAGTGCTTGCTCATGTGTTAATAAAATGATATAATAACTTGATTGGTTTGATTAGCTCCTAATTTGGTGGTTGTGTGCTTAGACCAGAGCCCCAAGCTTGCTGTCAGAGAATACTGGGTGAGTGCCAGCACATGTGCAGGAAGTGGTTTGCTTCCATTTGCTGCTATCCCGTTGTCCTGTCACGCACATCCCCATGGACATCTCCATGCACCTTGTTTTACTCCTTTTCCCTGAAAGCTTGTCCTTATCCTCTATTTCTGCCAACAACAGAGCTGCCCTTTCCTACCTTGCCCTGCTTTGCCAGGAGGTGTCCTTGTGCTGGTCCATGTCTTGGAGCCTCCTCTGTAAAGCAGCAAGGTAGTGGAGGGCAGTTACTGCCTGCACTGGTGTCATGTCCCCAGCTCCAGGACAGTTCCTGCTGCCCACACTGCCAAGCCCCAAGTCATCAGCTCTGGTGGAGACTATGCCTGGACAGCTGCTGTCTAAAAACTGGTAATAAACAACAGTCTGGAGAAGCATGCTTACATCTTGGGTGTGCTATTCCAGACAGAAGCACTCCAAACATTGTGGGGTTTTTTGTGTTATGTTCCTTTTCACTGTTCACCTCCTGGTTGTGATACCTACTTTGGGTGTCCCTTGCTTTTTCTCTACAGCACAATTACGATCACACAGTGCTGTAGGAAAACAAACATTGACTTGTGATCAAAATTAAAAACTAATTAGTTCACTGAGCATAGACAATGAAAAGTTACTTTAGATTCTCTTCTTCTTTTCCATAAAATGAAGGACTTTTTGCTTTAGAAAGTACTGACACTAGCAAAGCCTCAGTTGCTGTAATGAGCTTCTACAAATGGAAGACAGTTGGGTTAGCTCTTCAAAAAGCACTAGTATTGATGGCATAGGTGGAGGTGATTGCTACAGATTTGCTTCCAATTTATCCCATAGCCTACAAGGAAAATGCAGATTTGTAAAGCATGCTTTTCAGATGTTGTGCAGTTTTTCCACCACAGTTGCTAGCTACTAAGATAAAAACAATTCTTCAAGAAAAAATTAATCCACTTTGGACAAATATGTTCTACCCTTTTTTTTCATCCTTGAATTTAGCAATTAAAATAGTTGAATTAGGTCTTTTGACTTGCTTTTGCTTTTGTGATCTTTTGAGTGACTATGAGTCCTGGACTTTTGCCTGTTTTCAGGTCATTTTTTTCCCCATCCAGCAATACAGGCTGTGGTCTGCTTAGCTTCCAAGCTGAGGAGATCAGGTGCTTTCAGACCAGTTTAGCAAAAGTGCATAAAATACAGTAGTGTTTTGTAACCCTGACTTGATATTCCGGAGAAGGAAATGAATATTACTGAGGAAGGCAATATTTACTTTTAATTTTTTTTCTCTGAATAGGAGAATTGTTGGGTTACTGAGCTTGTGCAGTTGTCTTGGGAGAAGTATGAGGGACTTGGATATAGATAAAAATCTGCAAATATGTGCATGCATATGGGTTGCATGCTTAAGGTTAAGCAATGTGTTTCAGCAGCATCTAGGGCTTTTTCAAATAAAGCAATGCCTTAGCTGGAGTTAACTGAATTCTTCTTTCTTTTTGTCCATCCTTTTTATTTGCATTTTTGAACCATAATAAGTTGGTTGTGGTACTAATTATATTTGCATCCCTGCAATTGGAATTGTTATCAGTAGATTCAGTCATTATGATTCATATTTTTTTTTTACAATAAATTGTGTGTGTGTATGGAGGGAAACAAATTAATCTGTTGTCTCCATAATTCTTTGTGCTTAATTAAGTTAAATAAATCAGTTTTCCTTCTTTTCAAATGCGTACACTGGTTCCTTGAACTAGCATCTGCTAATTTGTTTTAGTCATTGAAGATACTGTCTGAAGCATACATGTGGTTTGGCAAAGCTGAATATGTATAGAAAAAACAGAATTTTTTGTGCTGCTAAAAAGTACCATGTAGCGCCTAGCACTTGTTCAGTACGCATGCTACCACATGGTAACACTTCAAAAGATACAAATTATTGCCTTAAAAATATTATCCACATTAGCAGTGGTGTTATAAAAGGAATATTTTAGCTCTTTTTCAATATTGTTTGACCAGAAGAACTGAAATTTGCCATGTTTCAGTTAATTTCAGAGAAATGTTAGTGCGGTGGCTGGATGCTGTTTCTTCTGGTGGCCTTTGGTATCCCATGGAAAGTATGTCCAGTCTTAAGTAAATAATAGTTACTGACAATCCTAAGTTTAAGTTCATCTGTCTTGTTGAGTGCACTAGATTCTGCAGGGAATCAATATTCATCCTCAGATACTCCTGTGAGTCTCTGAGGAGGCTGTTGCTGGGGAGGAAGCAATAAAGGTCTGCCTTGTTCTTGAATCAGTGACCTGTCCTCGTGAAGACGTGTTAACTTCTGCTATGTGAGTTCATAGTTTAAGGACAAATTTGTGAAACGTGAGTCAAGACAAACACTTAATTGTGAAACCCAGGCTGAAGGCTCTGCAGATGTCAGTGGTTTGTAGCACAGAGATGGTTGTTACCTCCTTTGGCAGTGCTGCCCATGTCCAGTGTACATAGCAGAGAAGCAGCAACATAAAACCAGACTTTGACACGTGATACTGGGTACAGAGCACTTCCCCTTTGGTGGGGCTTGGCTTTTTAGGAGACATGTTGATTACAGATCTTAAAAACAGATTTTTAAGGCCTTAAAATACATGCTTGGAAATGAAGGCCTTGAGCATCTGAGGTGCCATCAAATGTATTGCCTCCAGGCCATCTTTGATCAGGGTTTCACGTCACAATATTTACCAGGAGTCTGAATGTGCCCAGGCTGAAATGCATCTCATCTGATGGTAACGATAACTAAGTACTAAATTTCATCAACACATACATTGATATGTGACCTCCTGAGAGCTGGATTTTAATGAATTGTTTATGAAGAAATAAAAATAATAGAGTTTTAATTATAAGTAAAGTTGTATCAGGTTCGTACAAGAACACTTGTTTCCACAATGTTTTAGAAATAAGCTGTTATTTCAAGAAGGATGTGAATATGCAAGTTGTAAACTTTAGATTTGTTGATTTGTTTCCATTTTAAAATAATCATATGGACTTGGTTCAGGGTTTTTTTTTGTTTGTTTGTTTTTTGTTTTCCTTGAGTGCCTCAGTTGATTTGACCTATCCCTAAATTAGGTTTTCAAATAATAATGCTAGTGACCAGGGATATTCTTAAGGTATTTAAAAAACGTTACCCAGTTGTTCTAGTGTTGAACAGTCATTACATTAGTCTTCAGTTCTTGTCTTTGTCTCTGGTTTATTGTGTAATTTTGTATATGTATTTTTCTTATTGGTAAGGTAGGCTATATAGCTCCTATATGTTAAAGCCTAGATAAAGTTTCTAATATTGCCAGTGCTCTTTAGCAAAGGGAAAGTGTTCATGTTATTTTAGTATTTTCTTTATTCTTTTTCAACAAGTTTATTAAAACATTGAATTCAGGGGGAGGGGAAATGCCTACAAAACTATGGTAATGTTTACTGTTTTCAGTCAAGGGATCTTGTTAGTACCAGTTCACAGGAGTCAGTCATATTCAAGTGAAATACTCAAACTGTTCAGTTTTGCATTTTTTCTGCTTTAGACAAATTGTAGTAACATTTTCTAGCTGCATTTATTTCCTTCCCCTCCCCCTGAACTCAATGTTTTAATAAACTTGTTGAA
>JAAWXA010000015.1:14460547-14632452 GCA_038090715.1 Florisuga fusca | reverse complement strand
CCCCCAGTTTGTTTGCAAGCTAAGGAAAAAAAATTGCGCTTTTAGAGCAAGGAGAGCTTTTTAATAATTAATTTTTAAAAATAATGACACAACAGAGAATCTTCTGTTAAAAGAAATACCTACCCTAGAGAGGTGCTCAGGAGCCAGAGGCTCTGTGTTCTTAATGTAAGAAGCACACTGAGAAGTGCAAGCGTAACTGGTGACTTTCCTTGACATAGGGACACTCCTGAACAAACCATTTGCTTAAAAATACAGATACTCTGTTTAAATGGGGGGATGGAAGCGTCCTGGTATGCCCGTTCTGCTGCCCTTTTCCTTGCTCACCTCAGTTCTGGGCACTTTCAGATCTCGTAGCACTTTTTAGCAGCACCTTTGTGGCGTGGCTTTGGAAGGACTATGACTGGAAGCAGTGAAGTCCTCGTTAGAAGCAGTGTGTGATTGTCCCAGGTCCTAGCAGATGAAGGACTCTGTAGGAGGAGAGAGCTTTTGCCTGGTTGGTGCTAAATATCTGTGTAAAAAGATGATGTTGTATAGATTGGGCAAAAGATGTAAAGAAACAGTGGCAACAATATCAACAAAAGCATCTTGGGGGCTGTTATCCATTTGTGCAAGTTGGCAGCTTGTTGGAGCTATCTAGCTACTAATATGTGTTATAAAGTATGTATGTTTGGTTAAAAGAGTTTCCATTTCTCCCTGGTGGGACTGCATCATGTTTTAATTTCTGCAGTTGTTTTCCCAAGGCAGAGATGTTAGCTATTGATGCTTTATTGGTTCTTTGAGATTTTTCCACTATTGCTTTCATTATCATCTAACTGTTAACAGTCATGAGAGAAGGAATTGCTGACTTGAGATCTGGATGGTTTTCAGCGAGTCCTTTTTTATCTAGATGATCTAGCTTACAATTGTGTTCAGTTACATATTGCTGGTTATATTGTGCTTAAGAAAAGAAATTGTTCTGGAACTTACTTACCAGATACCTCTCAGGTGAACACTTTTAAGAGCATGGTACACAGGTATTCAAGTTTTTAAAAGATCTGGTTTTTCTTAGGATATTCCTGCCTTTCATATTATACCTCTTAAGGAACAAACTATCTAAATGGGTCAACCATGTGATTTCATAGCAACCTCTATGATCACTATTACATGACCACCTCGACAGTATCCTTAATTACAAGAGAATTGGCACTTCAAGGAGCAATCTATCTCTGCCATCTCTAAATATCAACGTTTAAATTAATTCTCAAAAAATGTTCTATCCCCTTCAGCTCCTTACAAAATTCTCTTTCTAGTTTTTCCTTTTCGTGACTACATTTGGCTGGAAAAGATCTAGCCACAATTTCATGTTCTAGCATGTTGTAGCATGTCATATCAAAAGTAAATCTTGCTTTCTTTCTACACAGATATATCTTTGAGGAGCTTCTTTTAACCAAAATAGGTTGTTTTAGCTACATTTAATAAATGTATAATGTTTTTAAATTCGAAATTGTGGTCACAGCAAGAATCTTTTAGTTTGTTCTGGTGGTGGTCTGTATCCTTTGTCCTTAATTGTAAAATCTAGAACTTTAACATCTTGCATCCCAAAATCTCAGCAAAACTCTTATGTTTAGGGAATGAGCTTCTCTAATATTCTAGATCTTAACCTTTGCTTTTGTGGGAAACATTGAGATGCTACCTACTAAACATTGGGACTGCTCTGTTAGGAGTATGCTTGAAACTGGCCACTATTTCTGGAAGCTGTGCAATGCAAGCAGGATTAAAATTTATTTTTATTTGGCAGGTTCTTCTGCTTCAGAGGGAGAATTTTCATGCTGACTTTAAAATAGCTGTTTGATCCATTTTGCTACCTGGCTGTCCTATTGTGTGTAGTGGCATATTTAGATTTGCCTAGAGAGAGACAAAAGGTGCTGACTTTTTCTCTGATTGTAGTATATTGTGGGATTTCAGATTGTAGCCTGGATGTTCTTGCTATATTAGTTTTGGTGGTGTCCTGAGGAAACACAGATTGCAAGTAATTTCTATTAAGAAATTATTAAATAAAATGCAAGAACCACCATAGGCTGATATAAAAAAAAGTCTGCAAGGGTTTTTATATGTGTACACAGATTAGAAATACAGGCAGTAAGATATGGCAATTGAATGAAAAGAGCCAGGAGGCTGCAGAATGTAGTTTGTGCTGTAAGGGTGATAAGTTGGAAAAATATTTGTCCAATCTTGAAAAATGTATACTCGTATCTGTAAAAAATATGGTTGGTTTTGGTTGTTTTTCTCTTCAAAGAATACGAAGTGGGGTCTGAAAATGTAGCACATTCTGTCCTCCAATTGATTTCTGTTGTTTTCTTTTATAATGAGTATCATATTTTAGTATGTGCAAGGAGAAACCTTGAAGAAAAATTAACAAAAGATGAATGTGTCTTGTTTTAATCTTTGTAAATTTTGCAGCTGCAGACATAATTTAAGAATTATTTAGTGTTCTTGCATTTGATTTCCTATCAGTTGGCTATGAGTGTTGGTTCATCTGATATTCACACTGAAATCTGTTTCCTTAAATTTAACTGGCAGGCATAGTGCCTGTCTGTTTAAAAGATCTGATAAGTGATAAGTTGTGTTGATCTGCTTGATGGGATTATGTTAAACATTCCTGAATAGAATTTTGTTCCATCAAGACAATCTGTTTGAAGGAAGCATTTAGATGAAACAGAATGTATGCATTTGTACAAAGAAACATTACAGCTGTTGGTTTAAAAAGCCTGACAAAAATGTTCTTTATTGTCTAAGGTAACTTGCTGCATATGAATATGTGTGTGCCTTATGTATAATATATAATATATACATACATGCATATTTGCACACTTTTGTGCATCTAAAAGAAAGAAACTGTTGAAAAACTGAGTATAAGTGCTAAACTACCTGACAGCTACAGCTGGTCCTCCTAATTCTGATACTGAAAATGTTGTTTTGTGCTGCAGAAGAAGGCATAAAGAGTTTAGATTCTATTTCATGTACTCATTAGAAAGTTCTTCTTTTGATTAGAAAAATTCCAGACAGTATTACAATTTAAATCACAATATTTCTTTGTTACTAAATAGTAAAATGTTACTGCTTAATGAAACCCAGTATCAGGTGGGTTTTTTATGAATGATCCAGGTAATACATCCTGTAAATGATGTGTAACAGTTTGTTAATCACTTTAGCAATTAACTGCAGCTGAAAAATGTCTGCTTTCTCAGGCTAGTCTTCCTCACATTCTCTGAGAAAGCTCTGGATTTTACTGAAGATAGTCTAGCACTTAATAAACAAGCTTCTACACGGTTGCAAAAATGAAAATAAAATACAGTTTATTCATTCAGGCTCTCTCTCAAAATAGCCCAGATTGTGTAAGTTTACTTTTTAAACGTACTTTTTGTTTAATCTAGTTCAATACCAGATGGAAATGATGCGAAGCCTTCGCCACGTAAACATTGATCATCTTCACGTTGGCTGGTACCAGTCCACATACTATGGCTCTTTTGTCACTCGTGCCCTCCTGGACTCCCAGTTCAGTTACCAGCACGCAATTGAGGAGTCTGTAGTTCTCATTTACGGTTAGTATGAGGTTTCCTTTATTATTCTTTTCCCTTCTTAATATTATTACTACTATTTTTGTATTCTGTCTTTTGCCTGTAAGAGTAGCCTGGCAGGCCTTTTTGAGTAAATACCAACCCTGTGTCTACGGCAGCCTCAGCAGCAGCTAAGTCTAGACAGGGTTTCCTTCTTTCTGTTTATTTTTCTTGCTATCAGAGCCCTGATGTGTACGTTTTGGAATGCTGGAGTAGCTGCTTCATTTTTATTCCTTCATCTCCCCTCCCTCGTCGAAGGGGCTGGTGGAACCCGACCAGATGTCTAACAAACCCCTCTTGCTAGCGTGTCTGGCTCTGTACGTGACTGACCAATCATCGCACGAATTGCCAAGTTTTTTTTTTATACCTCTGACAGAAGCATACAAAACCTGGACTGTTTCTTAGCACAAAGATTTTTTTCTTTTCTGCCTATTTAATGGTGTTTCCTCAAGCTCTCCAGACCAGATGTTCTGTGCTGTATCAGAACCATAGGCAATTTAACAGCTTTATAGCCTCCCCCCTCCCCAAACACTCACAGTTTGCCATATCTGGCAGACTTGCATATAGTTTCCAGCTGAGAAGTAAATGTAACGTCCTGAGTATCTGTCAGAAAAAATACTAATGAATACGATCAATCTTATGAGCTGCCCCAAAATTGTTTCAGTATGTTAACAATTGGATTACAGTAAAGAACAAGTTGTTAAAGTCTACTTATATTGGCTGGAAACATTGCATCATCAGACCTTGATGAATTTTCCACTTGTTTCAGTCTATTTTGGTTTTCATTTTATCACCGATTGCTAAAAGTTTTACTGTGTTAAGTTTCAGACAACATGAATGTTAACACAGCTTTTATTCTCATGTTGGCATGCTTCAGCCGTTATCATGCCACAAGTGTTAAGCTTCTTTGTCCTAGGAATGTAACAGTTTGTTTAGAAAATTTCCCCCTAAATTCAGAAGAGTATGTCAAGACAAAACTAATTTTTTCGTACTCCAGGTACACTGTCATGCATGAAGCAGCAGGGCAACTTGATCTGAATGAGCTTATTGTTACTCTGAAATTACTTCGTTGTTGTTGTTGGATGAAATGTACTTTAATGAATATTTTAATTTACTGCATAATGGCTGGAGGAAAAAAAAATCTTTATTTAAATGGGGTAGCTCTTACATAACTTCTATGCATAGTTCATAGGAAATGAAAGAAAATGTGACTTAGAACTTTAATAGGAAAATAATGGGAGTAGAATGGGTCTAGATCCCACTGTGTTCTCCAAGTTGAGTTTATTAATTAGCTTCACTGTGTACAGTTGGATGTATTTAACGTTTCAGTACAATAGGATTACTTCTGCTATAGTGTCTTTTCTGTGCTAGTAGTTGGTTTTTGTTTAAATAGGAATACTTAGTTAATTTCCTCCTCTTTGTTATTCATATATTATTTAAAAAGTCAGTCTGGGCTTAGTAATGATATGCTTCCTCCATTTTTAATTATAGATCCTATTAAGACTGCCCAAGGGTCTTTGTCACTAAAGGCATATAGACTGACTCCCAAACTGATGGAAGTTTGTAAAGAAAAAGACTTCTCTCCAGAAGCGTAAGTAAACTAAAAGAATGTTTTGCTGGATTATGTGGGAGGCAGAAAGGTACATGTGATGATGAAATACTGTATTTTAAAATCCCATTTAACAGTGAGAATTGGGGAAACTGGATATATATGGGTAGCGATAGTCATGCACTGATACAGTGGGACTGAGAAGGCAGAAAACTTTCTTTGAGCATCTATATAAGGGTCCAAGTGGTGGAACTTGAATTGATTTTGGATGGATGGTCAGCAGGCTGGCTTTAAGGGCAACAGTGAGGATGACTGTATCTGGGAACAGAGTCAAAAATATAAAAAAAGAAACAGCGAAGGGGAAATAGCTGGTCTGTCTTTACACTCTTTTTTTCCAGAGGGAAAATTGAACAGGTATTCTGGAATAGCTGTTTTTCTGTATTTATTCAAAATTAACTCCCCTGTGTAGACACAATCTTGGAGGAAAGTAGAATAATTACTCTGTTTCAAAAGATTAGCCACTTGTAATACACGCTGGCCTTAGCGGTCATCTTTTTTTCTCAAACAGCTTGGTGTGACACATAAAAACCAAAAACAATTATTAAACTTTCTTCATTGAGGAAAAATGGAATAATTTCTAAACATTTCCATGATGAACAAACAATTCTGTTGACACAGCAACAAATAATCAGAAAAAGAACGAAACCAAAGACGTTAAGGATGTATATCCTTAGAAGATCAGAGCTCGTGGTTTGATTTCCAGATTTTATGAATGGTATTACTCTCTACTTTGTTATAAAGCAGCAACAATAGTTTTTTATGTATGTTGTAAAAAAAAAACCCCAAAAGCAAAAACAACCCCAAACAAACAAAAAACCCCTCTAAACTGGAACATTAGATTTTTATAAACACCATGGAATACAATTATTCCAAACCACACTATTTTGTCAATCTAATTTTTGGTCAGTAAAAATGGTAATTATTCAGATATTGGAGAAATTGTTTTTCATTGTAGTAGCTATGATTTTAAAGGCATTTCAGTGTCATGAGGTAACTATACACTTCAATTTAAGATATACTGATGGCAGGGAAATCAGTGAAGTATTTTGGAATGGGCAGAGTTAATCCTGTCAGTACAATCTTTTGCTGGAGGCTTTTTATGTAAGTACTGCATTAGCAAGCAAAGCGGCTGCTTGACTTCTGAGAGTTTTTCTTAAGGCACCTTTTCCTTTGTAAAAGTAAGGTTTTGCCATGCAAATGCTCTCTCACAGAAACCTGACTCTTGTTTGATTGTGGAACTGTGAAAATCAAGAATTTTTACCAAGTTGCCAATTGTTGTTGGAGCAACAATTCATCAAAAAGAACAAAAATCACTGGTTACATCAATAAATATTTTAAAACTTTTTTTTACAGCTTGAAAAAAGCTAATATTGCATATGAAAACATGTTTGAAGAAGTGCCCATTGTAATTAAGAATTCATACCTGATCAATGTGATGTTATGGGAACTGGAAAAGAAATCCGCAGTAGCCGATAGACATGAATTGCTCAGTCTGGCTAGCAGGTAAGTACTTGTTACAGTAATGGATGTATTTTTATTCACTTTCCCAAACCACAGTTTAACACCTTGGGTGAAATCCCAGTCTCATTACAGTTCATGGAAGCTTTTCCTTGACTTTTAATGGGGTTAAGACTTTACCCTTCATGTTCTTTCGTTGAAGGAAAAACTGCATGGTAAAACTATAACATTAGATTCAAGGACTGAATTCAGTCTGTAATCTGCATATACCTGTACTGTCACTTTTCACTAGTGAAAAGTGTTTCTTGAAGTATTTTCTTCAAGAAAATCGTGGCATTCTGAAAATTCAGGTAAATAGTTCTGGAAATAAGAAATTGTTTTCTTAAATATTCCTTAAATAATTCTGTAAATTATTTAATATAAATACATAATATTCGTTCTACTTTAACAGCAGCTTGAATTTGAAAATAAAATTAAGTTATAAACCCTCTGAGAAGTTGGCAAAATGCTCAGACTGATTGTCATGGCAGCCAGCTTTCATGATACCAGAAATAATTAAAGAGTTTCTATAATTATAACTTTATCTAAGAATAACTTTTTGTTCTGGTAACACTTTACCTTGAAAACACATTTATGATAGCAAACTAGCCACGATCTCTACCAGTACGATCAGAAATTTGGTGGTGATTAAATCTTAGACAACACAGTAAGGTTAAATGGATTATTTTGGGGTGGTCCAAAATAACCAGGTACACAAAATAATACAGTATCTTGTTCCATGTGGCAACTGGGATGTTTCCGCTAACAGATTTTTTGGATGTAACACTATTGTGGAGGTATTGGCTGCCAAGCTTCTGATCTCCTCTGACTTTTATAAGCAAGTTAGCTCAATACTAGTGGCCTCTTTTCCTTCTTCCCGTGCCACACACACCACCCCCCTTCACCCCTCCCCCCATCACATAAGGCAGCTGTTAATTGATCCATATTGCTAGTGGTCTATATGTTGCTTTAATTAGCAGAAATTTTCAACTCGATTTACTTTACTTGAGATTATGTGCATGTATTGAGGGTTCAAATAGCTTTTAGAGAAGTATGTCAAGAGAGAACAGGTAGAGGGTTGAACACTGCCAGGAAATTTACAACTATTGCAAGACATACTTAGTAATTTTGTCCAGTAAAGTTGTGAATTTAAACCTTGGAATTACCAAAGAGAAGAATATTTGACAAGGTGTGAAATCCATTGTACTTTGCAGGCTTTCTATCAGATTCTTTTCTTGGTCAAGGATTACAAAGCTTTTACCATCTGAGGGAGAGAGTGGACACTAGATGTAGGAGATGATAGTGATTCTTCATGTGTGAAAAGGAGGACTGTGCTGAAGATACGTTAGGTTTCCAGATGACCTGACAGCATTGTCCTTGGTTGTTTCTATGGGCTTAGTGCTTTAAAAAGGGTTGGGATTGCCCAGCACCCTGATTCCTAGCACAGGCTGATACTGCCCATTGGAGACAATTCTGGAAATTGAAATTAATTTGAACAGATCACAAACCACAGCTGGAGTTTTTCATCAGCTTTACATCTTAGGCAGTTGTCCTGGTTAGGCCAGGACAGAGCTAATTTTCTGTCTTGTAATTTTGCTTTCAGCTAAGTCTCTTGTATGTAGCTGCACTTGCTGAAATTAACAGCTAGTTTCTCAGTCAGTGACTGCTTCTAGGACTGATAATGCTCAATGTTTATAGTTAAGGCTAGAGAATGGTATGCAGAGCCAAGGCCACTGCTCAGTTCTGAGGAACATCTTGTGCTCTGGGAAGAGAAAAGGAGTAAGGAGGTCACACCTGCAAACCTCCTGTAGGGAGGAGCGGACAAAATAAATGTCCAAAATTGACCAGAGAATTCCATCCTGTACCTGTAATACTCAGTATAAATTTGAGGGATCACGAGGGTCAAACCCTTCCCCCTTCCTTTGGCCTTCCTCTTCACCCTTTGCTCTTCCCTTTGGCCCTTCTTCACCTGTTCCTTTTTGCTTCAGCACCCTGGGAGTATTCCATCCATTTGTCTGCCTGTGGTCCTGATCCCTGCCAGCCTGATTCTGTGTGTTCCTGCCTCCAGCTCCCTATTGCTGCTGACTCCAGGAGTCTAGCCTGAACTTTCCCAGGGCTGCCCTGCATAATTGGTTGTGACCTGAGCATTACTGGGGGAAAGGAGGGAGGAACATGGTATTGTTTTTTTCTGTATATATAAAAAAAATATATATTTTTTTATATATATATATATTATAAAATATAAAAAATTATACATATTTTATAATTTTTCCTTTTATCATTACTGTTTAATTAAAGTTGTGTAGTTTAGTTTCCAACCCGTAAGTCTTTCTCCCTTATTCTCATTTCTTTATCAGGGAGGGGGATTAATAGAGAGCATCTGTCATTAAGTAACTGCCAGCCCAGCATTAAACCGTGACTGTAGTAGCTGTTCATACCACTGCCCTGACTCAGGATAAAAGATAAAAAATGTCCAGATTAATTTCCTTTCTGGAATGATGCTGTTAATAGCCTGGTGCAAGACAGGCTTTTCTCATAATGGGATGAGAAGTGAACAAGAAAAACATGAGCCCAAAAGAAAACTTCATCATTTGTGTTTAGGAGTCCTTCATAATATGAAAAAAAAGGGACAGTTTTTTTCTTAGTGCATCAGTTTCTTTTCAGTGAGTGTTCCCTTGGAGCAGTGCAGCACTGCCCTTGACAATGACACAGGTAGAACTGGATTCTTGATAAACCAGGTTAAAAGTGCCTTTCAAATTAAGGGTTTTTCTTTGAATATACCCAGTTACTATCCTAATTTCAAGCAATTTCTTGAGCTATTTGAAGTCTAGAATTTCCCACTAATGGGGAATTAATTCAACATATTAATCAGTTTTCAGAGGTATTTCTGAGTTATGTCTCTTGAACTTACTTTCCTGGCAGCATTCCTTTGGCTCACCTGGTCTTTTTGAGGAATTTTGAGGAATGCTTAGTTTGGTTTCAAGGAGAGAAAGTTTTTTAAATTACCTCAGTGGATTTATTTGGAGGTTTTTATATGTGTCTTTTTGAAGAAATAATTGATAGGTGTTTTTAGTTACCAAGCAGGTTACAGTCAGTAGAACTGTATAACTCTGCAGCTGGCAAATTAAAACATTTTAAAGCTCATTTATTCAAGGTAGAGCGAATTATACAGCCTGCTGAAATATTTAAGTGTTTTTTACTTGTATTTTAACTATGAAGATGTCTCTGTCAAAGAATAGGTTGTCTGGAGAGGGGGGGTTCAAATCCCCACTGTTCCAGAGTTTTATTTATACTTTGCATTTCCTTATTATTGGTGCCTTCACTTTCCTGTTGTAGAATTAGTAGGCAGTAACTTAAAGCCTACCTTTTTTTTTTTTTTCTTTTTCTCTCTTAGGGTTGATTGGGCTTTTTTTGTTCTGTTTTCTTTTGTTTTTTTTGTCCTTTGGTCATTTGTTTAATCTTCTGAAGCAATGGTTTTGGCAATGAAATTATTTACCCATAGTTCTCTGGAGAGTTTGTTTCATCGAGATTCTCACATGTGCAGCCACCCACCTTGTCTGAGTTTCAAGTTGTACCTATTTAAGGTACTTTGTCTGCACCTTAATATCTTTCTCCTTTTAAAGTACACTTGTGACAATTGTATAGATTTCTTTTGGGGGCATAAATTTGTGTTTCCCCTTCTCTTGTGAAATCCGGATTGACTAGAATATTCTGGGGAAAGAATTTAAAGTCAGAATAGCACCAGGCTAGCAAGTAACAGCAAGTAAAGGCCTTCTGCTCAAACTGTTATCCTACTGCTACCCTCAAGGACCAAAATGTCTTGAAGACCTTGGAGTACTGCCAGCCTTTTGATAGAGACTCAAGAATTAAAATCCTGTCAGATAGTGTTCCAGATCTTTAGAGAAATAATTACAACCAACTTTCCCGTTCTCATCCATCTCTTTCCTATTCCACTGATGATCTAGTTTAAATTAAAAAAATCTTTTTTGTGGTCTAGCTTCATAATAGGGTTGTTCTATAATATCTCAATTTGTTTCAAGCAATTTTTCTAATAGTGTGCGTCAGTAGAAGCAAACATGTGCTGAACATTTACTGCAGTTACATCTACTTGGCAGATAGATTTTTCAGACATCAGATGCAGTATTTTTGCAAAAGTGACATAAGGAGGGTTACTCTGGCTTTTGAAAACAATGTTAACCTTTACACATTGTACTGTTTATTCAGAAATCTCAATGTGCTTAACAGATTATTAAGATAATTACGAAAATCTCTAATTTGCAGATGGGGAAAGCTGACACAGAGAGGGTAAATGTGTTGCCCAAAGGCACACATCAAAGTCTGAGTAGAAAAGGGAATGGAGTTCAAGATTCCTGACCTACATATCTCGTTCAGACAAAATCCTCTTAAAAAGAGCACAGGTTGAACTTGGGCTGAAATGCTGAGATGTAAACAAGTTCTGCTAAGCAGTGAGAACGTTCCTTGGAAATATTTAGTCAAAAAGATGTGCATTTCCCAGCAGTACCTCTCTAATTCACCCAAAGCTGTTCCCACCAGGAGGAGAAACACTACACAGGGTGGCATCTTTCCCATAAAAGTGACTCTCAGAGGGGCCTCAGTAGATCTGATGTAAAGTGGAATAACCAAGCAGCAGGTACAGCATTTTCATACACTTCTTCTTGGCTGCTTTTTGTTCTCATCTTCCTTAACCAGGGTGCAAGCAAAGTGAAATTAATGACAGGGTCTATTTATGGCAATTGTAGGCTAGCTTAGGGGAGTTTGGATACATCTAGCTTTGGAATTGTCACACCCAAAATTTAGGTGCCTGAGTACAGCACAGTGATTACGATCTCGGAGGCTGAGTGCCTCTGTTCCCTCCAGGGCCAGCACAGGCAGGTGGGCTTCTCCCAAGTTGCAAGCTAAGTCCCCTGAGCTGTGTGTAGAAACAGTTAAAACTGGAAGGAATGAAGCTGAGAACTGTGTGAATCACTGCCTCTCTTTGAAGATTTGATGTCTGACTCAAGGTTGCTTTTTGGGTATTTCAGATCTTAGTAGCAAGTGTGTGTCTGGAGTCCTTTCCTGTTTAAAGATGCTGAAGTAAATGTGGGCTTCATGTGTAGTTCCCCGTTACGAATCCTACAGAAGCGGAGCCAGCTGGAGGTTCCAGCCCCCAGCTGCTTGCATCATTTCTCCTCACTACCCCATTTCATCTCTACACTCCTCCTACCCTCAGATTTTTATTCCCTCATCTGTTTCAGAGTATGGCTGTACAAATAGCTGTATGGAATAGTCTGGTGGAAAAAACTCGGGCTCCCACTCTCCCCTTGTAGCTTTCCCTCAGTCTCACTAAAAAAAAATTAAAAAGAAGCCCTAACAGAGAGGGTTTTGCATTTGCAGTAGACTATTTCACTGGAAGAGTTTGAAGTGTGCCCACGCAAACAGCTGAAACCATACAGCTGAGAGTGCTGTAATCCCTGGGCAAAGAGGGAGGGAGAGGCAGGAAGATGCTGATGCTGGAACCTCTTAAACTGGGTTTGCTGGCAACGGCAAACTGTGCCTTTGCTCTAGAATCATAGAATCATAGAATCATAGAATTAGCCGGGTTGGAAGGGACCTCAGAGATCATCTAGTCCAACCCTTGACCCACCGGAGCAGTTGCTAGTCCATGGCACTGAGTGCCACATCCAGTCTCTTTTTAAATGTCTCCAGGGACGGAGAATCTACCACCTCACCGGGCAGTCCATTCCATAGCCTAATCACCCTCTCTGTGAAGAAATTCTTTCTAATATCTAACCTAAACTTCCCCTGGCACAACTTAAGACTGTGTCCTCTTGTCTTGTTGAAGGTCGTCTGTGAAAAGAGTCCAGCTCCCACCTCGCTACAGCCTCCTTTCAGGTAGTTGTAGACAGCAATGAGGTCTCCCCTGAGCCTCCTTTTCTTCAGGCTGAACAGCCCCAGCTCCCTCAGCCTCTCCTCATAGGGCCTGTGCTCGAGTCCCTTCACCAGCCTGGTTGCCCTCCTTTGGACCTGTTCCAGGACCTCTACATCCTTCTTAAACTGAGGGGCCCAGAACTGGACACAGTACTCGAGGTGTGGCCTAACCAGCGCCGAGTACAGGGGAAGAATCACCTCCCTGGACCTGCTGGTGATGCTGTTTCTGATACAGGCCAGGATGCCATTGGCCTTCTTGGCCACCTGGGCACACTGCTGGCTCATGTTCAGTTTCTTGTCAATGCAGACTCCCAGGTCCCTTTCTGCCTGGCTGCTCTCCAGCCACTCTGTCCCCAGCCTGTAGCGCTGCATGGGGTTGTTGTGGCCAAAGTGCAGGACCCGGCACTTGGCCTTGTTGAACCTCATCCCGTTGGAGTCGGCCCAGCTCTCTAGTCTGTCCAGGTCCCTCTGCAGAGCCCTCCTGCCTTCGAGTTGGTCCACACTTCCTCCCAGCTTGGTATCATCTGCGAATTTGCTGATGATGGACTCAATCCCTTCGTCTAAGTCGTCGATAAAGACATTAAACAGAACTGGGCCCAACACTGATCCCTGGGGGACACCACTAGTGACCGGCCGCCAACTGGATCAGCCCCGTTCACCACCACTCTCTGGGCCCGGCCCTCCAGCCAGTTCCTAACCCAGCACAGGGTGCTCCTGTCCAAGCTGTGGGCTGACAGCTTTTTCAGGAGAATGCTATGGGGGACGGTGTCAAAGGCTTTGCTGAAGTCCAGGTAGACCACATCCACAGCCTTCCCCTCATCCATCAGACGGGTCACCTGATCATAAAAGGAGATCAGGTTGGTCAGGCAGGACCTGCCCTTCCTAAACCCGTGCTGGCTGGGTCTGATCCCTTGCCCATCCTGCAGGTGCTGTGTGATTGCACTGAGGATGATCTGTTCCATAACCCTGCCAGGCACTGAGGTCAGACTGACGGGCTACTACTGTAGATATATCTGTAAATATATCTACTGTAAATATATCTGCAAAGGGAGGCCCTGGTGGTAGAAGCCTTCCCTCAGGAAGAAGGAGGCTTCCATTTGGGTCTCTTAGCCTGATCTGTATCCTAACAGGATGCCCTTGTTTAGGGAGTGATACCTGCTGAGTTTGAGTATAGTTGTTATTTTCCCCTTCTCTGGATGTTAGACTGTAAGACTGACAAAACATGAGGTACACCAGTGGGAAGAACAAGACAGACTGTTATCTGCAGGTTAGGCTACTTTGTTCACAGGTTTCTACCTCTCATCCTCAGAATTACTTGACCTTTGATTTGATAATTGTTAAAGAAGGAATCGGAGGTCATCCATGTGTCAAGGACTTGATTGTATATCTGTTCTTTATGGTGAAGGATTATACCCCATCAATATAAGGCTGTTACCACAAAAATGCACAGTATGAGCAATTACTTTGCAGAGTATACTTTCTAGTCTTCTGTGGGATTTTTTTTTGTTTTTGTTTGCTTGGGGCTTTGGTTTTTTATTTGTGGTTTTGTTTTTTTCTAAGCAGATATTTTGACCGTTTCTCTTTGATTGTTTGTGTTTGTCCTTTTCTTGGCATTCTTGATTATGTCATCCAAGTTGAACTTAAGTCTTAAATGATGAATTTCTGGAAGCTTTACAGATGAACAGGTATAGGTGAGTGGTCCTAAAATAATTCTGGTGAAGGATTGATTGCTTTCAGATTATTTCTTAATTCTTCTTACATACAAGTATGTAAGAATCCACATGACACATTTTGACTGTCCTAACTGCTAAAGCAGCTCCATTCATCTTTTTTTCCCCTTTTTAAAACCTATATTTCTCCCCAGAAAGAACACAGTCCCCAGGTATGGACTTTCTGATGCTTACTGGTTAGCAATTCTGCAGGAAATATTTTTGTCTCTCAAGGATTCACTGGTACCTGAGGTGTGGTTATCTCTTGATGTAGTCTTAGGGTACAGCTATATCTTTTACTTAAATGCAAGACTGTGCTCAGGTCATCAACACTGCATGATTTTAGACCAAGCTTGTTTCAGATGAAACTAAACTGAAAATAGGTTTAAGAGGATACCTGCTGTGCTTCAGCCACTAATGGATTTTCAGATCACTGGACCACATCAGAACTAGTGATAAGAAACCCCCCTGAAACACATGTGGCATGAACATTGGTTTCTCAGCACCAGCTGTTTTGCTTTGTAGATCTGTTCCTGTTAGTCTATGCCCCTTGCTAATCTACATGTAAACTCAATTTAATTGACTCCTCTGCTGAATCAGCTGACTGAAATGCATCCATTGAAAATGCAGTTTCTTTATTACTGATGCCCTCAGAACAACAACAAATTCAAGTACTGAGCTCTGTGTTGTCTGCATTTGACTATTAGTCTTGTGGGAAAGCAAGTCTCGATGGAGATGTAAGCAGCATTTACTCACACCCCCTTTTAAAAAAAAATGTTTAATTTTTTTCGTTGCATTGATGCATGGAGGGTATGTAGGGACCTAGCAGTGTGATCTTTGAGATCAGCTGTAGGGGAGTGCACAAGGTAAAGAGCCTAAGAGAACCTTTGGGCTAAGTAAGTGTGTGATGAGCCTTATGGGCTGGAACAATGCAATTTCACTTCCTAAATCTCACCAGAATTAATTTCAGCTGAATAAAACTTGCTTAAATATTGTATATATACATATTTACAAATTATTTCCTGTTGGTCTTTCTGATTTTTGTAAGACATGGAGAAAAAAAGGGCATGTAACGTGAGCACTGAGGAACAAGAAGCTGGTTCTGTATTTGCAGCATACTTATCACTTCATGTCTGAGTTCACATCTGTTTAAGTTATCTGGTTTTAGCTTTTTGTTTCCCTGGCAATGAGAGCAAACACTGTGTTACTGCAACTTCTAATAGAACTCTCTGTTTCTGTATTCTTCTGTACTAAGCTGCTCCCAAAGAGATTCACATAAAATCATTCTTTGTAACCAGCTATGTTTCATATAGATGCTATCTGTAAAAAAACTGTATTCCTCATGTCCACATACCCTACAAAGCTATTAGTGGATATTTACATAGGCATTTCTGATAATATCCAGTTCTACCACTAACTATGTATAATATAAACTCTATAAAAAAATAAAAATTTGCACATCCCTAGCCATGGCAATATTCCACTGTTTTAAATATCATGGGCTTGAAATGTCTAACAAATAAACCGCTAAGATTTTTAAAAATAATTATTATAGTGGCACGTTTCTTGCTGCTGTGTAGCAGCATCTGCCCCTGTACACATCTGAGATTTAAAACTTTCGCTTGTAAATAAATTTTGGTCTGAAGTTACTGGTACAGCCTTTTGTTGAGTGAGCAGGCAGCTCAGGTAGTGAAATAGGTGTCCTAGTACTTGGAGATACGGGTTTAGCTACATTCTCAGGAAGTATCCTCTAGTGCCTTAAGTACTTTACCAGCTTGTCTCCATCTTTGAGTTCTATGGATTTGGGGACTAATTTACACTTAAAAAGGAACGTTCATGGTATTTTCTATGTGGTTCCCTTTTCACTTTATGCCTCTGTCTTCCAGTTAGTTTCCTCAGTTCATAGACTGTAGGACACTGGGAATGCATTGTAAAAGGTAGACAGAATCCTGGATAGCATGAAGATGCAGTGGCTGAAGGATATGATTCTGACAGAAGTGCACCAAACTTTTTGTAAAAAAAAAAAACTTTCATGAATAGGAGTGGATTTCAGTTGAGGAGGAGAAGGATGGAGTCTAGCTTTTTGAATCTTCAGCCAGGTAGCAGTGGGTAAGGCTTAAATCAGAGCCAAAACACTGACTTCTGATCTACAGGATCAGTAGAGAGCAGTAAGTGTCCTTCTTTTACTGTACTACCCTGTAAACACAATTTTGGATGAATACTGTCTCCATGGGCACCAATCTAAAAACTTCCAAAACTTTAACTTGGAACCTATACCTTAAGTTGAACGTTCCTGCAAAATACTGAATCCATTGCTAAAAATGGTTACAATAAAAGTTGTTTAACAGACTGGTTTTGTCTGGCCAAGGGAGTAGGTTGCATAACTGGAACTGGACGCACCCAGCCTAGCTGCTGCCATGTTGCCTATGGTATGGAATGTGGAGCTGGCTGGACAGGACACAACACTCCTTCTCAACAGCAAAGATCAAGTGATACCTGCTGAACTGCCAGGCATGGTTTGATAGACTGCTTAATGAGATGGAGTTCTGAAGAATATTTCCCTCTGCAGAGGGATAGTTAAGTTTCCTTGAAAAAGCTAGCAGCAGCTTGAAACCAAACTCCTGGAACGTTGTTGGGGATTCCATGTTACAAAAGTTCAGACTTTTTCTTCGAAACATTTCACCTGCATCTGTAATTCATCCATATATTCACTCAAGACATTGGTTTTTTTCATAACTGTGAGGTTCTCTGTGAAGACCTAAACACTTAAGTATTTGCAGTGTGGCAAAGATGCTAAGGGAGGTGCCATGTAAGCTATCATCAAATAAAGGTATGAACAATGATAATCAGGAACATAAAAATTTACAAACTGTGCCATAAGTGCAGACACAGTGGTCAGGTGACTTGAAATGAATTTTAAATTTTAATTTTTTCAAAAAGAAATTCAGTCTTTCATGAATGTTTCTTTTATTTCAGTAATCACCTAGGGAAGAGTCTGCAGCTGCTAATGGACAGAGTGGATGAGATGAGCCAAGACATTGTTAAATACAATACTTACCTGAGGAATGTAAGCAAACAGCAGCAGCAGAAACACCAGGTTGGTAACATGGAGAGCCTGAATGAGAGGATTTTTTTCCACAAAATGTGGTTTGGGTGAACTCAAAGACAGATCAATTTGAAGCTAAGCAAGTAAAAATTCTTACAGAAATGTATCCATTAAGTAGATTCATAAAATGTGCTAATCAGTGGGGAATTATCAAATGAATTCACTTGTGCTGATATGTAGCATGGATTCATCTTCCATTGGCATTCTACATGTTTGTTAGTGATTTATGATAAAGCAAAAAATTTGATAAATATGCTGTGGACACAGGGATTAGAGGTTTAGTAAATTAAATGAAAGCTGAAACTACAAGTGAACTGTTCCAAAACAAACTGTGTTTTAATACCATCACATATAGTCATGCATCTAGAAATAAAGAAACATAGTCCACATTTGAAATACATATTTAAAATGGCATTTTTAGTCATGTTTTGTGTCAGTAGATAGTGAATACTGATCCGGTGATACTGACTTTAATTCCTGATGCCAAAGGGTCTTCTTTAAAATCCAAAATAATCTGATTAGAGAATACAGAGTATGGAAACTGGCTCTCAGTGGCTTTGCCTGAGCAAAGGGTTTGAACAAAGTGACCCCCAGAGATCCCTTCCAACCTCAACCGTTCTGCAGTTTGGAGATGGTATTACTTTATTTGCTGTAACTGCATTTGATAAAGCAGTACTGTGTCTAATTATAGAAGAATGCTGGTAAATTGCAAAAAAACACTTTGGGAATGATTTAACGGCCTGGAAAGCAGATCATAGTGAATGCAATTCACTTCACGTGATAAATTAAGTTAAGGAGTGGCTTGCTTACTCAAGAAGTACCTGCATGAAAAATAAATTTAAACTCTTAATCTAACAGGCAGAAGTACGACAAGATTCAGTACCAGCCAACTGAAAATGGGCCAGGCCACTTTAGAGATAAAATATTGCAGGCATAGCTACACGAAGTAGCTAATTATTAAAAAGAGTGCCTGTGGTTCATGTGAAGTGCTTTGTTACTGACTATTTTAAAATCAAAATTGGTATTTTTCACTTAAGTAAAGTGTAGCTTGAACAGAGGGTACTTTAGGGAAGCAGCTCATCGTCAGTGGTCTCTCCTGGCTTTGTAATTCCTGAGGACATAGCAGCTTCATGCATGTTATCTTCAGAAAATTTATTTTCCTTTGCTGTCAGTTTGAATAGAAAGATGGCATCTTCTTCAAAGGTTTTTGTTAATAATGAGCGGGTCTGTTTATTTTGAAAAGCAGAGCAAAGTAGGTTCCATGGTGCCTCTTAATTTCTTTGCTAACTATAGCTGCCTTAGTAGTGGCTCATTGTAGCATAGTTAGTGGTCTTAACTTCATTTTTAAAATGGAGCATTTGTGATTAAGAGCAATCCTTTTCAATAGAGAATAATAGGCAGACTGCTGAGAAGTGAATGGAGTAATGCAAAGAAAGAAGAAACTACATGCAATTCACATACAAATATGGGCATTTAAGATTTTATTTTTAACATTGTCCAAAAACATGGATTTGTCACTACTACTGGAAAAAAAATTACTTCGTTTGAGTATGCTACCAAGTATGAACTGTTTTCAGACTCTTATGCACAGATACATTTAAGTAAGTGAGAAAAAACACCCTGTACTTTCTGGTCTGTTTATTTTAAAGATTCCTTTTGTGTTGAATATGAAAACTTCGATAGACAAGCCTTACAGCTAATTCCTGGCTGTCATACTGACATACAGTATGAAATCTCACATATGTGTTTTTGAATGTATGCACTACTGCAAGAAAAAATGTTTTATCTGATAGCTGAAGAAATGGTCTTCCTTAATTTTGATGTCTCAGTAATCTACATAGCAAAAGGAAGCACTGAAAACAAATCCAATGTTTTTTAATGGCAGAATAATTTCTAGAAACTGCTACTCTAATAACCCACAAAGAAATGGCATAAAAATCATAGAATATCTAAATAACTGGAATGGAGAAACGAACCATTATACTTGTTTCAGCCACTACTTTGTTCTCATTTTAGTTAATTTTTGTTTTGGCTTAAAATACCTTGTTTAATCTCTTCCCCTCTCACAATACTGCTTTGAATTTTAACTTGCATAAAATTCAGTATTCTGACTTGCATAGCTATTTGAGTTAATGACTTCTCATACCTACACATTCCATCCTTGATTTCCTTTTTTGCTTGGGGAAATAGAGGCTTTTATCTAGATGATGTGTTCTTTCCATTAGATACTGTGTTTACCTCTGCTTAAAAAAAGAACACTTCAAAATGAACTGGACCACCTCAGTACCACGTAATTTTCTAGTACCTACAAGATGCCAGCTTGTGGAGGGAAGGGGGATTACTTGTTACCAGTGATTTTAAAATAAGCTGTGAATTGCATTTGCATTACTTGAAATAAGCTGAATTACATTGAATGAGTATATTTTTTTAAAACATACTTGCTGGTTAGGTAGAATATCTGAAAAGAAAAACTTTCCATTGCTTTGGTTGTCCTGTTGCTTTCAGTTTCTGTTTCTTTATTTTCAGTACCAGCAGAGACGGCAGCAAGAGAACATACAGCGTCAGAGCCGGGGAGAAGCCCCTCTGCCTGAGGAGGACATCAATAAACTTTTTAAACCACCACAGCCCCCTCCAAGAATGGAGTCACTCCTTATTGCAGGTAACATTCTAGCAGCCTCTTTAACTCACTTTTTTTGCAAATGAATGTTACCTGAAGGAAAAAGTGCAGTTCCTACCTTGGAAAGCACCTTCATTTTTCTTTACCTTTGCCATTATGGTGTGATATTTTTGCACTGGTAGTATTCCACACACTGTGCTTTGTTTGGTTGAAGGCAATGGTTTTAACCTGGGATCCACAGCCCACAGCAGTGTCTGAAGTATGGAGGTGGTGGGAAAACAAGGAAGAGAAACAACTCCTTGTTGCTAGGAGGCAGTCCATGTCTCTCTTAGAATATGAGCTTACACACATGGAAGTATTTTAAACAATCTAGGGAAGTAATAGAGCTGTTATTGCTACTGATATGGACATACACATTTTTCTGAAAGCAAGCCACTGGGATTGAACTGGAATAATTTTTTTCATCTCTATGGCCAGAGTTGTGGGGAAACTATCCCCATCTCCTTGCACCCCAAGGTGAATTAGAACATAAATGGTAACAAAGCATAGGTGGGTTTGGTCATGTTATTCAGTTTTCTGGTATGCTGCAGTATGTATCCACAGTTTGGTACAAAAGGTAGTGTGTGTCCTGTTCCTCCTGGAAGGGCATAAATACCTGGAACCTCACAATGGCAACAGAGAGCACAAAGCCTAGGTGCTGTGGTAACCATCTAGGTGTACCTAGATGCCAAATAACATTTGAAAATTTAATGAGAAAGGAAATTGTGTAATTATAGTGGGTTTTTTGGATGTTATCTATCAGCTTGTTTTGCACTAAGAGAAAATTAAATTGAGGGCCTGGTGCCTTAGCGTATAGAAAAGAATGATTTGACATCTAGAAAGAAAAAAGTTGATTTGAACTACTACTTAAATTTTGGAGTATCTACGAGATTATTGTTTAAATATTAATATTTTTTCTTACTGCTAATAAGTACTGCTTTTAGAAGAAATAATGTTCTTGATTTATTATTCCTTCTAGAGTCTTTAAAAGAAATTATTAGTTTCACAGTCTTTACCAGTTAATGAATCCTAGCAGTATTTAAGTTTTTAAACTTCCAG
This sequence comes from Florisuga fusca, assembly GCA_038090715.1. Lineage (NCBI taxonomy): Eukaryota > Metazoa > Chordata > Aves > Apodiformes > Trochilidae > Florisuga > Florisuga fusca. The sequence goes on along the minus strand of JAAWXA010000015.1, from coordinate 14,611,292 downwards.
CTTTAGCATAGCTTAAAACTGCAATAGAAGTGAGTATGTGTGTACATCTGTGTTATATGTGGAATGAATCATCCCTTATAAGAGAGGATTGAAGACTTAAAGGGAAAAACAGTTTTCAGACAGAGCACTCTGTTTGTTATTTTACCATAGTCAGAGGAAGAGTTGAAAGCATCCACTTCAAGTTAAATGAAGTAAAGTTTGTGGAACAAAACTTAGCTCTTTTGTCTCTGAGGCATTTAAAAACTTCTAAAACAGAGCATTAAATTGAGAGTTTATAGGCCTTCTAAACAGTCTTAATTTTGATTAAACTGTCTTCATGTTTTGCTATTCCTAGCTAACAAAGGAAATAACTTTTAGCAGTACTTATACAAATATGTTTTGATGAACACATTTGATTTGTAAAGCACTGACAAATCTTCATGCCCTGATGATTTCTGAAAGAGCTAATAAAGTAAAATACTAGGTGGAAAAAAAGGCTAGCAAAATATGAAAAAGGTGTCCCACAATATTCAGTCTGCTACTGGAAAATATTACATATATTTTAACAGGGACAGCAGATGCATAAGAACAGAACTGAAGTTCAGTCTTGTAATATTTTTAGGCCACTAAATGGAACAATTAATGTGATTAACCATTCGGTACAGTAGCAAGAATTTTTCATTCTTTTTATTGTCATAAATCTTTTCAGAAATTTTACATAATAGAATTGTAGGAAAATTAAGGGGGGTTGAGTATACCAGTTCACTCATTCATTTAGTTTCTTCTTACCAAATCTGTTGGTGAATACTGAAAATGTAATTCCTAAGTGTAGAGTAGCCAAGCTGTTTGGTTGCTCCTCTGTATAAATCCTGAATGATTCACGCACAGTTGGCTTTTTAAAAAGTATGTTCTACAGTGTCTTTCTAAATTTTAAAACTGACAAGGGTTTACTCTCCTTTCCTATTGACAGGTCAAATTAATACCTACTGCCAGAATATCAAGGAGTTCAATGCACAGAACCTGGGCAAGCTCTTCATGGCTCAGGCTCTCCAAGATTACAACAACTAAAGAAACTTTGATGTAGTCCTCATCAGAAAAAGTTATTTACAGTTTTATGCTGTTCATGATCCTCTTGAAAATTTAGTACATTGGGTAAAAATTCTTGTAAAAGAGTCACCTTGGATTGTGTAGAATTCTCCTGTAAGAAAAATAAAAGTTGAATTTTAATGATATTTTACTATTTCCTTATTTATTGGCAGTATAAGACTGGAATTTTCTGTGGTCAATCAAGTTTTCTGAATGCTTGGCAATTATTTGTGTTTAGTCATAGCAAATAATACAGGTTTTATTTAACTTAACATCATGGAATCACTGAATGATTTCAATAGGAAGGGACCTTAAAGATCATCTAGTTACCCCTTGCTTGGTCAGGGACACTTACCACTAGACCCGGTTGCTCAAAGCCCCATCCAACCTGGCCTTGAACACTTCCAGGGAAGGGGCATCCATAACGTTCCTGGGCAACCTGTTCCTTTGTCTCACCACCCTCACACTGAAGAATTTCTTCCTAATGTCTAACCTGACTCTTACCCTGTTCCAGCTTAAAACCATTACCCCTTGTCCTGTCACTACACAGCCTTGTGAAAAACCCCTCCCCACCTTTCCTGTAGGTCCCCTTCTGGTACTGGAAGGCTGCTATGAGGTCTCCCTGGAGCCTCCTCTTCTCCAAGCTGAACAATCCCAACTTTCTCAGCCTGTCTTAGGAGAGGTACTCCAGCCCTCTGATCATCTTCATGGCCCCCTCTGGTGTTGCTTCAACAGCTCTGTGGCCTTCTGTTGGAGACCTCAGATCTGGACATAGTATTCCAGGTGGGGTCTTATGGCAGTGGAGTAGAGAGGGTAGAATTACCTTCCTTGACCTGCTGGCCATGCTTCTTTTCATGCAGCCCAGGACATGGTTGACTTTCTGGGGTGCAAATGCACATTGCTGACTCATGTTGAGCTTCTTATCAACCAACACGGCCAAGTCCTCCTGAAGGCTGTTCTCAATCCATTCTCTGCCCAACCTGTATTCATGCTTGGGATTGCCCTTACCCAGGTGCAGGACTTGGTCTTGTTGAACCTCATGTGGTTGGTATAGGCCCACTTCTCAAGTCTGTCAAGACCCCTCTGGATGACATCCCTTCCCTTCAGTGTGTCAACCACACCACACAACTTGTTGTCGTCAGCAAACTTGCTGAGGGTGCACTCAATCCATGTCTCAGACGAAGATGTCAAACAGCACCAGTCCTAGTTCCAGCCCCTGGGGAATGCCACTCATCACTGGTCTTCCTTTGGACACTGAGCCATTGACCACTACTCTTGGACCGTCCAGCCAAATCCTTATCCACCAAGTGCTCCATCTGTCAAATCTCTATCCTTGGAATAGGGAGACCACGATGTGTGGACAGTGTTGAATGCTTTGTACAAGTCCAGGTAGATGGCATTAGCTGCTCTTCCCTGGTCCACTGACACTGTGACCCCATCATAAAAGGGACACCACATTTGTGTCAAGCACAATTTGTCCTTAGTGAAGCAATGTTGATAGCTACCAACCAGCTACATATTTTCCATGTGCCTTAGCAGAGCCTTCAGGACCTGCTCCACGATCTTGCCAGGTATGGAGGTGAGACTGACTGGCCTGTAATTCCCTGGGTCTTATTTCCTTTTGTTTTTGAAAATGGGGGTTATGTTTTCCCTTTTCGAGTAAGGGGAACTTTGCCCACTGTGGGAACTTGGAATCTGAAATGAAAACAATTTATTACAAATGTTCATTATAGCTATCTTCTCAGACAAAACGTAATTCCCAGTTTTGGTTGAGAACTTACAACCATAATGTGCTAATCACTTGGACCAGTTGCTCATTTTTCAATCTGGTGTGATGGACCTTCTGTATGACAAATATTTTATGGATTTATTTGGAACATACAAAACCAGTGTTTTGCCTCTAGAGACTAATTCCCACCATCTCATGCTAAGCTGTGTTCCCATTTTCCATTGCCGCCACCAATTCCATTGAAATCCGGTGGTGCTGCTGAAGTCCTTGTGACAGAAACTGTAGAATTAGTTAACCTGGAGCAACTAGTGGGGTGTAAATGGACACTGTGGCTACTCTGCATTAACTTTGCCATCTGGACAAAGTTGAACTTTGAAGAATAAAGTCAAGAACTTTATTCTTGAACTTGGGTGTCTTAGGTTAGTGTGTCAGGGTTTTGCAGGTGGGGGTGACACAGGGTGGCACCTTGTGAGGCTGCTGGAAGATCCCCTGGCTTCAATTCTGGCCCCACTCAGAGGCCAAGGCCTGAGCAGATATGAGAAACTGGATGTGCCTTTGAGAGAAACATATTCAAGAAAGGGACAACAAAACTGCAAAGAAAATGACCTGCAGAGGAGAGGAGGAGGTGATAGCAATGCCAGCACTGAGATACCAAGGACTGGGAGCAGGTGCCCAGCAGAGATTTCCCCACAGCCCATGGCAGATGACTCCCTGTGATCCACGGAGGAACACGGTGGAGCAGACATGGAGCTGCAGCTTGTGCAGGATCACAGAGGAGCAGATGTGGATCTGCAGCTTTGGAGGACCCCGTGCCAGAGGAGGCGAGTGTTCCCGCAGCAGCCGTGACTCTGTGGGCAGCCCGGGCTGGAGCAGTTCCTGAGGGACTGCACCTCCTGGGAGGGACTCATGTCCCAGGGGTTCCTGAAGGACTCTCTCTCATGAGACCTCTTGTTGGAGCAGGCAAAGGACACCGTGTGATGACCTGACCCCAGGGCGAGGCAGCAGTGAAGCAATTTACACCCAGGAAGAAGGGAGGGGTGGGAGGAAGGTATTAAGATCTGATCATGTTTTCTCTTTCTCCTGATAGATTAAATTAATATTTTTTTGCTCTGCAAGTTGAGTCTCTGGTTTTGCCTGCTGCCGTAACTGGGGAGTGAAAACCTCCCTATCCTTATCTCCATTAAGGAATCTTTGGGTGGATTTTCTCCTCCCTGTCCCACACTTGGAGTGAGGTATGAGTGAGCAGAAGACTGGTTGTTAACAGCTGGGCCTAAACCGTGACATTGGGCTACTTACCTTTATAGCAAGGATGTAAGTTTAAATGTTTAATAAGTGGCAACTCACGTATGTCACTGTCATTGATTTCTTTTTTTGTTGAGTTCTTTCATGTCATTGTGTGATGACCTCTGAGAGCTTAAAATGGCTGAAGGAATGTGGTTTGGTCTTCTAAAATTAATGACATCCTCTAAGTATGGACCTAGCATGGAATATTTCGGCTTCTAAGGTGACAGTTTTGGAAAGTCAGAAGTGTGTGAAAACTGGAAGTGAGAGAAAGAACTAGTTCTTTTCTGGTCTTAAACTGTAGTGATTGCAGTATTTATGTAAATGAAGATGCAAATTTTGTTCAGCCATGACATATATAGCAAATTGCCAGCCTGATGTTTTGCCTTGGAAAGTTTGGGCACCCTTACGTTAGCTCTGATACAATGAATTTCACTGAAATCAAAGATTTGTTAAGTATCCTGCTACAGTGCTTCATAATTGAGTATCATTTCCTATACAGATAATAATCTGTGTTAATTTTCTAATTTATAAAGGACCAAAATAACCACCAGGGAAAAAAGGTAGGAGCAGATAATTCGACTAAGACATTTGATACTAAAAAAATGATCTTCTGGATAACTGGGAACAAAAGACTGGCTATGTAGTGACTGTGTATGGAAGGAACCAGCAGTAACATTATAGATGCTGGAGGGTCTGCAAAGGAGGTATTAGCAGAACAAATACTGGGAATTGGTTAAAAACAATGTGTATTTTGAAGGAATCCTTTAAGATTAAGGATGTAAATGTGAGAAAGAGGGCTGTAATATTCTGTTGTGTTGGAGTGCAGCAAGATTGGGGAATTTTACATAGCTAGATTAAACAGGCTTATTAAATGTCAATTGAAGTCCATGAAGAAGTAAGGAAGGCTTTGGTTAAGATTTGTGCCTTCTAAAACTATGGATTTGAGTCAGGGAAATGAGATACAAAGTAGACTTTGGTGTTGTTTTTGACTGTTGTGTTCAGAATCACACTTTGTTTTGTCATGGTGAAAATCATTAGAGGGAGCCTCCCCGGGTGAGGAAGGTGGAGTCAGATGAAGCTGCTGGCCTGTAAATGAGAATCAACAGCTGTGGACATGAGGATTTAAAAGGGCTTGATGGGGCTGTGTCTTCATGTTGGGTGTGGTGTGAGCCTTCCCCGTTATCTCTAATTTCCTGGAAATTTGCTTTTACATTTTCTCGTCCTAATGTGAATGATCTGGCAGCTCATTTACCATAAGACATGACCTTTCCATTTCTAATTATCATAGCACTACCTAATTTTTCTCCTTCCTTGGCTGTGAAAGGCTTTTCTCTATACTAATAAAAATATAGTGACATTAGAGTCTTTAAAAATCACCTGTAAAATAATTAGAACTTCTTTTTGGTCAGCAAGCCTATTGTCAGTACCAAAGCAAGCAAGGCCTCTGCCCTGTGCTTCTCTCTCTTACTATGTGTCCACGGGTAATGCCCATGCACACAGGAGACAAAACGTGAGTGTAAGAAAAAGCCTTCCCTGCAATCATTAGTTATACATATAGTCCACATCTGTACATCATCTCTCCTGCCACACTCCTAACCCTGCATGTGTGTGTGACATAACTGTTTTGTAAATAATTTTTTTTGTGTGTAGAACTTTTAAGAGAAAATGTTACTGTGGAATCCGGTTCTGACTGGCCTGAATTTTACAGACAGATCTTCTAAGCTAGATTTTATATGACTCTTTTACAGTTATAAGATTGAAAGAAAAGGGAAGGAGATAATTATTTTCATTTTAACGTTCAACAAAAGCCACTATTTCTTCCAGTTGGTCAATACCAGGGATCTTCACCACTATAGCTCAATTTTTTCTGTGGTGTTCACTACCTTTGCTCCACTGCTACTTGTCCAGTCCTTTAATTGGACTGGTAAATGAGCCTCCTTTTATCAGGGCACTAGCTTGGTCATACTGCCATGACTGCCTGCTTATGGGAGGGTGTGGTCCTCTGTCCCAACACTTTTTAATGAGTAGACAAAACAAATGAGCTTTGCTGGTGCAAGGTGGGGTGGATACAAGTCGGTGTTGGATACATGGTGGAAAGGTGTACATGGTGGAAAGGTTAGTGCTCCCACAGTTTGCAGTGACACTAGCTGAGGAGTCACAGTACTGGATGGTGCGTGCATGTGCTCCTGCTTGGTCACAATGTGAATTGGAATAGGCTCATCTCTGAGCTTTTCAAACAATCTGACAGCCCTGACATTCAGGGCAGGCAGTAGGAAAGGATGCTAAACTTTGGACCACCTATTTGCGTAAGTAAAAAAACAGTAAGTGTAATTCCTCAGATACAGTTAACTGCCACACTTGTTGTCAGAGACTAAGCCTTAACATTATTTTTTTAAGGAAAATGAAACTAAACAAGAGAGCTTTTCTGTAATCCAGACATATTTGATGTGGCCTTATCTTGACATCAAGATATGATGCCCTATTTCAATTTTCCTTTTGGTGTTCCCAAACTTGGATCAAACTCCATCTAAACTGTGAAGCATCCTGCAGCTGACTGCCCACATGGAGGAAACCTGGAGTGCTTTCTTCTCTTCTTGACAGGTTATCATGCCCTTTCTCTTCTCAGCTCCACATGATGTTCCCCCCAAGTACTTACACATTTTAGGGGCTGAGTTTTTACTCCTCTGCATTCTGTCAAAGTTTGGACTTGTGTGCAGAGCTGAACAGTTTGGGTGTAAGATACTGGCAGGTAAGAACGGAGAGTTTTTGTGCTGATGTAAACAACTGCACAGAGTACAGGAAGTCTGAGTGAGGTGGCAGATGTGCTTTTTGGTGCTAGGTAAGATGTTGGATAGGATCAGCAGTGGCAAACAGCAACACTTGTAAAGAACATCTGACAGCTTTGTGATTGTGCTCTCTGTGCTTTGGAAATTCCTGAGCACAGAGTCATTCATTAATCTTCTTGATCGTCAGTCTTGCTTGGTTTTTTGCCTTCTGATAAATCTCTGATATGCTAAATCAGTGGTGACAATCAGAGAAGAATCTTTAAGAAGCAAGCACTATTTAATGATTCTTGCTTGGTAGTCAAAAGATTCCTGGTGCTCTGTTAAGAAGTCGTAAAGATTCCATGAATTCTTCTGGAAATCTTTGTCTCAACTGGAAAGATGTTTTAAATTTTGCGAGCTGAACGTCAGATTCACAGTGGAAGTTTCAGTTTCTCAGGTGTCAGATATTGCCCTGAGTTTAACAGCTTTCTCATGCCCCTGGTGTTCAGCTGCAGGGGACTGAGTGCATTGGCACTGCTCAAGAGCTGCTGGTGCTGCTTCTTGGGACTAATCCACAGGGAGTGATTCAAAAGCTTTTCATACCAACTTTACAACTGGAAAGAGGTTTACACAAAGTTGTGCCTGTGTTTTGTTTTTTTTATCTTTTACTTGGCAGACCAGGTTGCTGTTGACACAACTCATCATATGCTGAGAAGTAGCGAATTGCACAGAGCTGTAGAGGATGTCTTTAAAAACAACAGCTTTGGCAAAAGGCTCTTTAGTGAGAGAAAAGTTAAGGTCTTATTTCAATTAAAGCAAACATTTATATGCAGGGAAAAATGGGCAGATCCGTTTTATGATGATACTAAAAGACATTAGGTTGTCAGTAAAATAAAAAAGAAAGGGTAGCTATGTATTTATCCATGGAAAACACAGCTAAAGACTTCAAAGGCTTTTATAAGATGAAGAGAATGTGTGCAATGAGGATTTACATTCTGGTTTAAATGAACAATTTATTAATCTCTTACCATTACTGTCGATGGTCTTCCTTAACTATTGTATAGTATGTCGTTTGATCTTTTTTTATTTTCTGAATTTGAACAATGCAAATTTAGTCTTACATGTAAAGAAGTGTCTCTTTTTCACTGTTCAGTGCATGTTTTCATCTTCTCTCTCTCAGTAAACTGATGTAGTGGGAGTCATATCCAACAGGTCAGAAAGCTGATTGAAGGATTCAGAGATTTCATCTCACATGCAATATTTGCTTGTTTGCATATGCTGATGTTTGAAAACAAATCACTGAAGAATTTAAAGTAAGTTTTGTCTGTCACATAATCAGTTAATATTTGTTCTGAAATCTTTCACTTAACATTAGTGATTTAATTATTAACTTGCAGATTGCATCTAAGGCTGAAAAACATATTTTAGAACTGGCATGCACCAGTGGCAACAGGCTTTCGTGTTTCAAGCTGTGGTAATAAATATAACTGAAAGTGAAGTCTAATAATGACCAATTTATATATTTTAGGAGAAGTAGTAAACAATATGATGATCAAGGCTGGTCTGTCTTAGAACAGATTGTAACACTTGAGCAGTTTCTGCTTTGGAACAAATGTGTGATTTCCACACTAATTTTTTTTTCTTTTTAGCTTAATATTAGTTGCTGTAACATTTACTGTAGCACAGTAGTCAAGCAAATCTGCTCTTATTATTTGTGAAAAAATCAGTTCCAAAAGCTTCAATGTTGTTAACAACATGTTTATGTGAACTGCAAGGTTATATTCAGTTTAATAATTTTTAACGTGGCTCCTGAAGTCATATCTATCTAGGACTATCTAGGTTTCTAGTACAATTAGTTTTTTAATCTGGGATAAACCCCAACAACTTTCTTTGTAGAAGAGCACTTCCTACAGTTATGTATATGAGCACAAGCAGTCATGGGCTTGGTTTTTTGTCTTTTAGGTCTTTTTAGTTCAACTACAAATATTTGTTCACAATGACTCCTGCATGCAACTGCCCCATATATCTTCAGGTCACCACAGGAGTTTCTTGCTCTTCCCCCTTCTGACTGGGTGCTGGTCCAGCTTTTCACCTTGGCTGCCTGGCCCTGGGCAGGCCACCCTGGAGGCTCTGTATTGCTGCTTGCTCCCAGTCCCTCTTGGGCTGCTGGTTGTACAGGTTGGCTCTCAGTGGCTCAGCCCACCCATCTGTCAGCTCGTTCAACTTGGCCAATGAGTTTTGAAGTTATCAGAGTGGAGTTTAGGCAACAGTATTACTACATTTGACCTGGTTCCTTAAAAAAAGCTCAACAGAATCCTTTTCTTATGCTGTTATCAACACCTGTGGATAGCATGCGTGTGTGTGTGTGTGTGTTTGTGAAGAGGCAGCTGTACAGATTTGGAGTTGCATGGACCACCAGCATCCATCCTGGGGTGTATAACACAGATCACAGTCAAACAACCTACTTGGAAATAAAAACTTTCCTGTTTGGTAATTGATTTTCATAAAACTTTAATGAATCTTTAATGAATCCCCACTCTCAAAGGAAATTTTTTTACTTGGGAAGGGTACCCAGATGTTTTAACTTTACAGATCTGCAGAAGGGAAGTAAGGTGCTCTATGAGAAGAAAAGAAGTTTCTGAATTTAGCATGAGGCCAGTTACATGGTCATGAAGTGACTGGATTGTGGCTGTCTGCAAATCACAGTTGCTGGCATAAAAGTCAAATCCTATAGCATTTGTTGGTGCATTTATGAATGTGCTTTTTACTGGATCATAACATTATTAGAAGTAATTTCTTTTATATATTTATGGTATTTTTCAGCTGTCTTAAAATAAATGACTGAAGTGGTATGAATCAGGAATCTGTCTGGAATTTCTCATTCCCTTTGTAGACAGCTGCTTCTTCCTCTCTTGGGACAACTGGAGCTTTGCTTTTCTCCTACAAAATGTAGGAGGGCTTTCCTCACTGAAAGAGGCAAAAGGGGACTCAGACTAAGGGCTGAGTAGTCCCAGAGGGGGACCGTGTCATGCCTGGAGAGAAGCCTGTCCCTGTCTTGTGGCCTGCAAGCCACGAGCTGGCCTTGTCACCATCTTTACCTGCCACACAGGCAATAGCTGTGAACTTGCCAGTTCTGTTACTAGAGTGTCAGTAGCAATGTTGGTAGGCAAAGGTGAATAATTTCCTTGTGTAAACAGCAGTTCTTGATAGGAAACACAAGAGCTGCTTTGTCCTTCACAACTGCCTGGCAATGCAGACATCGGCCTAGTAGCGAATCCTGTGTCTAAACCTGGATTTGGTAGATCTGGCTAAACATCCTGAGCAGGTCCTGGCATTCCAGCACTTCATTTCTCCATGGTACTAAGGAGCAATTCAGTCTCTTCTGTGTTTTCAGACATTAAGATTCTTAAGACAGATGTTGTGTGTGCCATATGCATTTTAAGTGCTTCATGTGCTCCATCCAGCCCATGCTCAGCAAGTCCTTGATACCATTTGGAGAATCCAAGTACAATTGCCTGATTGTTACATCATATGGAGAAAATAGTACATGATTAGGCCATTTAAAGGTTGTGTGCTGAGTAATTGGATGAAGATTCCACTGACAAGTCAAGTTTTCCTCTCTCCTCAGAGGGCTCAGATTTCCAGAGTTTAGTGAAGCAGATTTTGTCATACGAAAATGGTGCCAGCTGCCATGCTGGCTGTGTTTTGAGGCTGCATTGGAAGCACAGTTACCCTCTCTCCAAGCTAAGAGAGTGGAAAGCAGTAGCACAATGCAATTACCTGCTATATGTGCCTGACACGGAGAGGTGTTAATAGGTTTCTTTGCCACTTGCCAAACAGCAAAGCAGTAGTTGAGGCCAAAATGCATGGATGTGATGAACACTCCTAGACTTGTAACACTACCAGCCAAAGTTGTTCTGCCTAGTGTCTTCTTAGCACCTGCAATTTATTTCTAACATCTCTAAACTCTGTAATCAGTTCATCGTATTCTTTCTTTCCAGCCATAGTCTGCTCTTTTTCAGCCTTCCTCCTTGGTCATTTCCTGCATTTTCAGCAGGTTTGGGATCAAAATTCTTGTTATACTTCATGGAAGCACCAGAGCTTTTCGTGTTCTACTCTAGTTTTTCTCCTTGTTTCCTTGTTTTGTTTTGTTTTTAATTTTTTGTAACCTCAGTCTTGGATGTAGCTGAATCCCTTGAGCAAAAGCTTCCCAAAAAAGATCCTATTAGTCAGACAGCTAACATCAGGAATTTTTAGCCTGAATTGTTCAAAGTTATCCTGAAGCAGAGTATTACAATGGAAAATGTTAAATAGCCTCCACATAAATGCGGCTACTTGTGCTGCCATTAATAACCTTGGCCTTGTAGAGAATGTTCTTGTGCTACCTAATTAGATTAACCAGTAAATATTCTCTGTCTTTAAGGTCTATCAGAATTATGACTTCTGGGCTTATGCCTGCTGCCGCTAAAGCTGATGGGTTCTGAGTGAATGCAGACTTTTCAGGAATGATGTAAAAATTTTATACTGTTGAAATCTGTGAGTATTAAGAATACAAGAATATAGACATTACAATGCAAAACTAAGGTGGATGGCTTTCAGATCAGATTTAAGGGTGGGCAAGAATGTATATGACTTTTCAGTCAGTTTTAACATTAGCTTGTAAAAATCTTTAAGTATATTAAGAATATAGGAGTCCCCATGGCTTCTGGTAAAATTACATTTTAATATTGCAGAAAAATGCATGATGAAGGGTTCAATTCCATTCTTCTGAATGCTTCATATATCTGAAGAATTACAGCTCTTGTGAGAGCATAATATAATAGCTAAAGTCATATTGGTATTTAATGTTTTATCATTGTAGTTCTGTTTGCAGCCTCTGCACCTTACTCCATCGCCCTCAGATATACTGTGACATTATTCTGATTTAAAGAGCTTTTACCACTCACTGGCAAGGAAACCATTCCAAGAATATTGCATGCATTGCTTCCTAAAAAGCCTGATGTTCTAAGCTCCTGCCCTTTTCAACTGGTGATCGTTGCCTGGTGTCATTATTACATAGCAGGTAAACAAGCAGCATCCCAAGGTCTCAGCTGGTGTATTGCCACCTGGGCATAGTAGTGTGTGCTGTACTCCTAAATACAGGTGAGACATTTACAGGTGTAAAACACTGAGCTATTTTGTCCTGTATTTTGTATGTGGTAGGCAATTTTTGCGTCTCCGTGGAAGTCTAGATTATCTTCAATGCTCTTTCATGTTAGTTTTGAGTTCCAAGAGGTTTTTTTTCAGAGCTAAATCATGCCAGGCCAGATTGTGAGCCAGACCAGAACTGGCTTTGAAAGCAAGTAGTTCAGTGGGTGAATCTTTGCCTGAGATAACTCACCTTACTGAACCACTGTGATGTCCCAGCTGGCTGGAGTAGTTTCACACTGTTTTACCAGGCACAGTATAAGCAGTCTTCAGTGGGGAGCCCTGCAGTCAAAATAAGATGTATGTGTGAGCTGAGCCACCCTGCTCCCTGTAAGATGCCAGGAAGAGAGAGATGAGAAGTCTCAGTATGTCTGGGGCAGGAGATCTGTGCTACCTGGTCTCCAGTTTGAAAGTGAGAAGTGTCAGTGACTGGAGTAGAGAGTTTACTGACTGCATGGAGGGCAGGAGCCTGTCCCTGGCAGAGAAGAGTTGATGTCCCAGAAACCGTGCAGGGACAGGAGTGACATCTAACCTCCAAAAGACAGACTGGCCCCACATTTGTATCCATGCTACTGAGAATCTTCAGTGAGGGCTCATATTTAACCATCTTGCAAAGTGACCAGATCAGCTACAGATGAGCCTCTCTCTTTCGAAGTGTTCTGCTTAGCTAAATGGGAACCCCTCTGAAGCAGCTTCATGCCTAATTTTAATAGTTACAGTCTCATCTTAGTTTGTGGGCATTTAATTGTGCACGTCCCATTAGTGCTAATGGAATGATGGCACCTGAAGTCCTCCTGTGGATGGAGATGACACTATAAATCCAGGGTTACAACCTCATTAAAGTTGTTTATTTCATATGTAATAGCCCTTTTGCCACCAGGATACCTTAATTCATTACTTTATTTGTCCCTCTGAATGAAGTCTCCTCATCTAAGGATTGTAAGTGCCTCTTCTGCGCCATGCCCTGAGATGACCACTCATACTTTTCTCCATCCCTATTGCTCAGCATGGCAAAAAAAGCCAGGACTCATGTTCCAGCAGTTATTGGGAGGCTGATACAGAGATTTTCCCCCCCTCTTTTTTTTTTTTTTTTTTAATATCTTTTAGGCCTCACCAGTTTCTGTATTGTTCTTCACTATGAGTGCTGAAAGGGCCTGCTAGGCTATGCCATTTCTCAGCATTTTTTACACCATTGCTTTTGGAAATCCAGCTGTACTCAGAACTTTCCTAAGGGCAGGCAGTGCTGGGGAAAGCGAGGTGCAGCAGCTGGGCTTGGCCTGAACAAAATGCATAAGCACATCAAGAAATGAACTGCTGGGGCACAGGAGAAGGAAAGGCTCTTAGATATGAGCAGGGAAAGGGTGGGAAAGCTGGGAGGGGAGTGGGACTGGCAGAGCTGAGAAGAGCTCTCTTTCCTTAAGAACAAGTGCCATCAACTGCTGGGATAAAAAAATGAGTTTCCCTAAGTGTCAAAAGCAGGGCCAGGCCAGGCAGTTTATAAAAGAGGGTGTTTCGTGGAGGGACAGAGTGTGCTGAGGGCAGGAAACCTATGAGAGGCATTGGGCAGAGAAGATGTCTGCTCCTGTCCCATGGGAGAAGAAACCTCTGACAAGTCACATCTCTTTTATCCATCTTATGAAGGTGGTTACCTTAATCTTCTGCTGTCTTGTGGTATTTTATGCCCCGAGTCCTGCATGTTTCTCAAGTGCAATATTTACAGGCATAACAGGGCCCTTTTTAATCTATCACAACTAGCAGATGAAAAAAAAAAAAAAAGAATAAAAAAGATGTTTTATTCTTTGTTTTGAACTTCTCATTTATTCAGCAAGGGATATTTTCCCTCAGTAGTTTTGAAAACATTTGCCATATCCAAGCCAAGACTTCCTACAGTGGTTAATAAGCTGAGTGCTCATCACGGGTTGTCTTAAAAAGACTCATTTGCCAAAGACATGAAGTGACAGATGAGCACTATAAAAAGGGTATAAGAAGGTTAATGATCATTTGAGAATATTGGTCTTTTCTGGCATGGAAGGGTTGACAAACCTGCTTTAGGCCCATTTTTCTGGAATTTGGAGTTTCACAAGTGTTGTGTTTTTGGCAGAGGGACACAGAGGTTACAGTGACGACTTGAAGGAGGCAAGTAAGCCAGTATGTTGGTGGGAAGCAAAGATGAGGGTGCAGGGCCAGCTCCCAAACATGTTGTGTTTCAAAAGCATGTGTAGAAACATGACCATTTAGAAGACAACCAAAGGATGGATAATTTAGAAATGTCTTTCAGTGGGGAAGAGGAAAGAGGAGGAATGAGAGCTGCAGAGCAATTTGCCTTAGCAAAGTAGCAGACTTGAAGAAATGGCCGTGTGTGAGGAAGACATTAAAGGCAGATGCAAATGTGGATTTTCCTACTGTTGAGTGGGAGGAGTGCTGCATGGAGGAAGCTGAAACTAGGTAGAACAATCACGAATGTGAACAGACTTCAGTCAGTGATGAGCAGCCTGCTGCAAGGAGAGAAATGATGTTTGGTGAGCTGGGAAGAGAAAATAGAGATTTGAGCAAATGTAATGCTAAATGGAAATTTTTCCCAAGTAGTAGTTACTTAGTTCATTGATGACACTTTCTTCTGGAGAATCAGGGGTTGTCCTTGCTGGTCACATCTGCAAAAGTGGAGCCCAACCCCTTCACCAAGGTCACTGTGTACATCGCAGCCCCTGGCACCATGCTGTGCTGTCCACTGAGTGCTGATCCCCTTCATGTGTGTGTGAGTCCCTTTCTAAATAAGCTTTAATGGCATTGCAGAGCTTTCACTTCACTTTTGCCCTCCACTTTTCAGTATCCAGCTCACTGAATTAATTTTCAAGAGTAGTTACCATGTTTTGAAGCACCTCATTTGGAAATGGATCCAGATGAGACAGCAGCAGGTATTGAAATCTGTGTTGTGCATTGAAATAATTACTAAAATGGAACTTTACCTTATTCATTCCATTTCCATTTTATTTTCTTGACCATTTAAGTGAGTTATTAAGATGCATGTTGTCCCCACATAGCTGATTCACCTGAGTATCCTGGTACCTTTCCCATGGTACCCTGGGAAACTGGACCCACAGAAGCCACATTAGGGGTGTTTTAAATTTATCTAAAGATTTGTTTATTTGAGACAGCTCTGATATTTCAGGTGTACTGAATGTTTTTTGTCTGCCCCAGTGGGATAAAGGTTTGCCTGCAATTGGTACACAAGCAAGCTACAGTATCACAAACCCAGTTCCAGGCACAGTTTGTCCCCTCCCCATCCATAGCCAAGACCATCACTTCTCAGCCATCCCTCAGTGCCCCTCTGGCATGACAAGCAGCTAAGCTGGCGTTGCAGTCATTCAAATTGTGCAAGCCTAGGGAGATAGTGAGAGCTCTTCAGTTGAGGGCTCTTCAGTGGAAATGCTGGCTTTACCCCTTCTGTGATAATCAGAGACATTTATCTATTAAAGGAAACAAATTCAGACACTGTCTGAACCAGCTTTTAGTTCTTCTGCATTGATATGTTTTGTTGTACCAAAGCTGTACAGTTTTCTGTTGTTTTGGGGTTTTTTGTCTTTTAACAAATCAGCACAAAGTAGTAGTGGCAGTAAAAATCAGCACATTTTATTTTAGCATCTGGCTTTGAGCTGTGTTTGACATTGGAAGGGAATAAATAAAGGTGTTCTTTGCTTTCCTTGTGAAATGAGATTTTTTCTTTCTGGGCAGCTAGGTGTGTACTGTGCTCTGCAGAAAGCACATCCCATAGTTCCTCATGAAACTTTCTTAATTTCTTAAATGAAACTTTCTATCCTCTGGGTAGGATAAATGTTTAGCAATTGACTTGGCAGAAGCAGCACTGCTGGGAGCCACCACCCAGGGAGCACCTTACCACCTCCTCCTCAGTTAGATCCAGCAGTACCAGTACCACCAAGATCCTGGCTGCCGTGCCACCCTAGTTGTTGGTTGCTGGCCTGGGCAAGCCCTTGATGAGGCCACACAAGCTGGCTTTTACCTATAGGCTACCACCTGCTAAAGGCTCTTGTGTATCACATTCCCAGGGCACGATTCATCTCAGATGGCTTCTGCTGCCTGTGTTGGACCTGGGTTGGAAGGGACCTCAGAGATCATCAAGTCCAACCCTTGACCCACTACCGCTGCAGTTACCAGCCCATGGCACTGAGTGCCACATCCAGTCTCTTTTTAAATATCTCCAGGGATGGAGAATCCACTACGTCTCTGGGCAGCCCATTCCAATGTCTGATCACCCTCTCCGTAAAGAAATTCTTTCTAATATCCAACCTAAACCTCCCCCGGCACAACTTAAGACTGTGTCCTCTTGTCTTGCTGGTAGTTGCCTGGGAAAAGAGACCAACCCCCACCTGGCTACAACCTCCTTTCTGGTAGTTGTAGAGAGTGATGAGGTCTCTCCTGAGCCTCCTCTTCTCCAGGCTGAACAGCCTCAGCCTCTCCTCATAGGATCTGTGCTCGAGTCCCTTCACCAGCCTGGTTGCCCTCCTTTGGACCTGCTCCAGGACCTCAATCTCCTTCCTGAACTGAGGGGCCCAGAACTGGACACAGTACTCGAGGTGTGGCCTCACCAGCACTGAGTACAGGGGCAGAATCACTTCCTTGGTCCTGCTGGCCACACTGTTCCTGATCCAGGCCAGGATGCCATTGGCCTTCTTGGCCACCTGGGCACACTGTTGGCTCATCTTCAGCTTCCTGTCAATCCAAACCCCCAGGTCCCTCTCTGTCTGGCTGCTCTCAGCCACTCTGTGCCCAGCCTGGAGCTCCCCATGGGGTTGTTGTGGCCAAAGTGCAGGACCCGGCACTTGGCCGTGTTGAACCTCATCCTGTTGGAATCAGCCCAACTCTCCAGTCTGTCCAGGTCCCTCTGAACATTCAAATGAATGTAACCTCCAAGTGAGACCATGTTAGGGCTGAAGATCCCACTTGGTTTGTTCTGCCTCATTCATGAGTTCTTCATGCCCTTTATATCTAGACAAGATCTATATCTTCATCCTGCATATGTGCTACTCTGCATTTCCACCTGGAAATGGCAATAGAGCAACTCTGTGTGCCAGGAGTCCTCGCTGAGCTGTGCCACCCTCAGCTGTGCCATCAGCTGTGCCTGCCAGCAGGTGCTTCGTGTGTGTGCTGCTGCATGCTCTGAAAATTGAGTCCTCATTGATAATCAGTCTTCAAAGTATGGGATTTGCCTGTCCTAGGGAGAGAATTGTGTTGGTTACACAAAGTGTATCATGTTGCCGCCTTTGTCGATACTTTTGTATAGTTACAAATATTTTCTATCAAGTTTTATTAAGTGAGACCCACATACTTCTTCCAGCTGTGACCATGCGGTCTGTTCCTACATAACTGTTCGCCCCGCCCTTGCTCAGCAACACTTCACAGTCATGCTGTGGTGCAGATGAAGAATTTGGGTTTGAAGCTGGCAATCTGATTCCCATTAAAGCTGTATGGAAATTTGCCACACACCTGCCTAGGAAGCTGGAATAAATAATTCAGTGCTGTACAGTGATGCTTAATAGCAAGCAGATAACTTGAATGACCTTGTACTGGGTTAAGCTCCTCACTGTTCTGTCCTTTCATGACAAGCAAAGGAAAAAAAATACCTCAAGACAGACGTGGAGAGGTTAAAAAGGGCTGTGGACTTTCTCTCTCTTGGAATGAGCTTTCAGCCCTTCTGAAAAGAAGGGGCTGACATCTGGTACAGCTGAAAAATGCAGCAATCGGAGCGAACTGAGAGAGACCCAATAACACTTGCTGGGGGTAGCAAGGAGAATATGGCTGCGTTAGTTGCTAGATGTCAATAACCATACAGGGAAAAAAGAAAATGTACAAGTCTTAGTGTCTGACTTCAATTTTCAGAAGTACCTTTGGACTTTAGGATCAAGTATCATAAGTACAATTTGGATGCTATGCCTGGATCACTTTTTGCAAGGGAGGTCACCTTCATTACAGACATCTGTTGACTGTGGGAGCAAGTGTCCTATAAGCATGACTGATCTGCTCTCACTTGGATGCATCTGCAGAGAGCTCCTCTGAAAGCAAGGCATGCAGGAGCTCTGGGCAGAAACTTCTAGGTTTAGGTCTGGTGCTTCTTAGGAAGTTGGTTGGCTGTGCTGGTTTCTTAGTGATTTCTCACTTGTTTTTGCTTATCTACCTGCCCAAGGACAGCTGGTGATTTATATCTGGAGTTAGAAGTGCCATCATTTCTAACTGTTGTTGTTTCATTTTGTATTTTGAAGCTCTAAAAGGTTAAGCATCTCATGTGAGAGGTGAAGACCTTTTCTTCTCAAAGAAAAGTTACAAGATAACCTATGAGAAAATCTTAACAAATACTGGTTTACATTAAAAACCACCAAACTGGATTTGCAAAAAATCACATTAGCTATTTGTCTGCAACACCTTTAATTGTAATTGTTTTTTATTCTTGTAAGTGAAATAATTCCTGCCTCCAGGCTGTTGGTGATCCGTAAATTACATTGGAGACAATATTTTTAATTCAGCAAGAATGATGCACTAAATCCAATACATGGTGCAGCCTGTTGAAGAAGATAACCTAATCTTGTTAAATGTACGACTAGGTTAATTTTAACAATGGAAGTTTTTGACTCTGGGCTCCTGGGCTTGAATGACATCTCTCTCCCTCCTGCCCTGTTGCAAAGCCTACATCTGTGCCTAAGGTATAGCAGATTACTTATGTTCATTATCACCAGAAGCTAAAACTCTACTGGATGCATAGAGACACCTGTTAGTTCTCTGCAACCCTTTTATCTACAAACTTGTCATCACAGGCCTGGTCTGGAGTAGAGGGGGGGAAAAATAAATCTTGGATGTCATCAGATATGCCAGCCCAAGCGGAAGAGGTGCCTCATTGCAGACCCAACCAGTTGCCTGGCCCTGGTGGTGCTGGGCTCCCATCCCCCTGCTCTGGGGATCTGCTGCACAAGAGGGTGTCATTCTCTTATGGTCACTTTCCAGTGCTGTAAACTCTCTAGGCAGATGTAAATAATGTCAGCAGATTAAACAGAAGTGGTTTCTACTATTACATAGGTATTATAATTATTTCCAAGCTGTATGGCCAAGAGATTTTCCTGGCATGTCTGTGCTCAGAGGGAAACTCTAGGTCTGTGTGTTCAGTTTCAGCATTTCATCTTGGGACAAGTAGGTTAACAAGTAGTCTCTCAATGACATTACAGTATATTGTATTTACGATGTCAAACTAAGGCCATTCTGATTTTTTGACTTCTATAAAACACCCCATATACTGTAGTAGGAAATAGTCACTTTCTTACATATGATGTGCCAGGTTGGTATAGTGAGACAGTTTTGGTACATTTCCAAAGAAACTAGACTTCTGGGATTTTTTATTTCATTCTGTCCAATGCAATCTGATCTACTGTGGGCCCCATGTGAAGTCAGTTTATGTACCTTTGGCCACACAGCCCCACATGATTACTAGCTGACTTTCTTGGCTCTTAGAAAAACCATCAGGCAATTTTTTGATGTTAGCTCCAATCAAGGAGAAGGAGGGAACTTGCTGGTCCTGGTTCTGCACACAAATGATGTGGGGGAGAGCACATCTTTCCTTTAAATGAAGGGTCATTTAAAAAGAAGAAATCCCTAAACTACATTTTTCTTCTCTGTTAGCAATTATAAATGCTGCTTTCTTTATTCAGGAGAAGCAACATTCTTGTACTCATAATTGCAAACTGGAATAGATCTTGAAACAGAAAAATCTGCTTTACTAATAAAATCTATCAGTCAGATAAACATGCATACCCAATAATTCCTAGCAGGTCATGCTAACTGCTTATTGAAAAACTGTTGGGTCTGTAGCACTTGAAAATATTTTTTGTAATATGTTAGAATATCTCAGTGATTGTTTCCATTTGTTGATGTCAGGATAGCAAATTTTAAAATATTGGGGTAGTTTCACCACCCATTTACCTACTGGATGAGCAAGGGTCCTCTTTCTCATTTCAACTGTTGTGCTTGAGTGACCCTTCTGGGCCAGACTGTTCTTGCCCTGCTCCACTGCAGGTGACCATGGCTGGGCTGATCCCACAGAGAGCAGATGAAGTAGAATTGCTGCTGAAGTGATAACACTGCCCATCAGGCAGCTCAGCACATCAGGGTCCAGTCCTGCCCCCACGCTGATGTGGCCAACAGGGGGGTGTGGGTGTAGGGAGGGGAAGAGTTTTGAGGAAATTTGACTTCAAGATGCAGGTTGCTGGACAGGGAAAATCCTGCTGGTAGTTTTTGCCTGGTGGAGGGACAGTAGAGAGGAGGTGGCACATTCCTGACTGCAGTGGGAAAAGGTGCAGCCTTTGGGAGCTGAAGTCACAGCTCTGCCCTATTTCGCAGAAGCTAAATGAGTGTTTCTCAGTCTTTAAAATCAAAGGACCAATAAGCCTTTTTGATCTGAGCACCAGCAGGCAAGGAGCAAACGGTGCCCGTGGGCAGGCACTGACATAAGCAGCTGCCAACTGCGTAGGATGGTGCGTGTATGTTTTGCTTTAGTTTCTTAATTATTTTTCTGCAATCAGTTCACGGACCACCTTCTGGTATCTGATGGATTGTGAGCTGCTCATGGGCCCCACAGAGCAATGCTGAGCTGGATGACTGTTACTTATGAACTTAGGCTGCACTGGAAGCATTATAGAGGAGGGATTTATGTGCTGTTACATATATTCCCTGAAATAATTGCCTCTGTCTCAAGCACTTTGATATTGATAAGTGACTCAAGTAGAATCTGTGGTTCCTATCTACACGCCTTGTTTTTCAATAATCCAGCTTCACTGAATAGTTTCCTCATTTAAAATTAAATTTAGCAATTACTTCTTGACAATGATCTACAGTAATTCAGACATTCCATCCCAGGGTTTAATCTAATGTCTGCATTTCAGGTGAAACATTAGAAGCCTTGCAGCATCTGTAATAATTTTTGTATATTAAATGAAGGATTTAAAAATTTAACATTAAAAAAGTACACTTAAATTGTATGGACCAGCTGCAAAAGGGTTGTAGACAGGAAACTGGAAGGTGGATCACAGGATATTAGGGGTTGGAAGGGACCTCTGGAGAATATCTAGTCCAACCCCTCCACCAGAGCAGGCTGCACAGGATGGTGTCCAGGCAGGTTTTGAATGCCTTCAGAGACAGAGACTCCACCACGTCTCTGGGCTGCCTGTTCCAGTGCTCTGCTACCCTAAAAGTAGATTCTCCTCATGATTAGGTGGAACTTTCTGTGTTCAAGTTTGTGCTCATTACTTCTTCTTCTGTCACTGGGTTCCAATGAAAAAAGACTGATCCCATTCTCCAGACACCCACCCTTTAATATTTCAAGTGCTGATAAGATCCCTCTCTCAGTCTTTTCCAGACTAGAAAGTCCCAAGTCTCTCGGCCTTTCCTCATATATGAGATGTCCTAGTCCCCTAATTCTCATCCTCTTTGTACCCCTTTGCTGTAAGGTCTCTGTCAATTCCCTGTCCTTGAACAGGGGACCCCAGCACTCTCTCTTTTAGCCCACGTGAACATAGAAATAACATTTCACAGGAGCTGGACTTTAAGGCCATCTCAGTGTCGTCTTGGTTTGCTGAGCTTGCTGCTTCCCAGAAAATGTGAGGGCCTTCCTGGGAAGGGATGAAATTCTGGCAGGAGACTGGCAAGCACACCTGAGTGACTGTCCAGCAGAGAGCTCTGTGATTCTGCCACCCTGTGTCCCTGTTATTTGGGCTCCTACTGCAAGTTGCTGGTTTCTGTGTGTTAAAATCAGTGAGAGCCTGAGGACATTGGAGCTGGTTGTTATTAGCTGGTGGTCACCATGTTAAACTGATAACACAGGTGTGAAAATCTCATCATTCCCTGAGGAGGAGTCAGCAGGTACATCAGGGGGCTGGCAGGAGGATGTGTGACCAGAATGGAGCACAAGAAGGGCCCAGTTTCCATCACTGCCTTAACCACTGTTAATTCCTGTGACTGAGGCCTTGTGCAAACACCGGGAAAAAGCTGCATTTGCCACAAAAAGGCATCATATTCCCATGTTTAATGCACATCTTATGGCTTTAGGCTGAGACCTGGAGGTCCTGTAGTAGTGGTGGGTTCCTGCTCCCCACATCCATCTCCACGTGGGGCAGTCCCCAGAGAAAGAGAAGGCACAAGTAGCCCAGTGAAGGTAGGTAGTGTTATGATATTTAAAAGGTAGATCAATTATTATTATGTGAAAAGGGTAATTAGTGAGCAGGTTACTGATTAGCACCTGAACTTTTTATCTGTTTGGTCAGGCCAATTTTTTCAGGGGTGGCTGATAGACTGTAATACTTGATCTCTTGGGTACATAGATCTCATTCTGTGGGTAACTGGCTGAAGTGATAAATCTGGCTACGCTGCAGCAGAGCTTAACCCTGCTTCTGAACAGCCACTGTAAAAACATCAAGGGCATGTGCTGCATTTTAAACATTGATGTCGCTTTTGTTGCTGTTTCAAAACACTAGAAGAGACATGGCAACAGGATTATATAGTTCTCTGACTCTCTTTTGCTTGTTCTTAATCTTAAAGTGATTTTTTTCAGTCATAAATAGCATTCTTTTCATTTTCTTTTGATATTGTCTGCCACTTTGGATGTCAGATCTGGTTTATAAACTCACCGTACACACACGTTCCTTAAAATAGAAGGATCTTGCTATTTTGCCTCAGGCACTTTGCAGTCCATTCCTGGTTATAGCAACAGCAAATCTACTTGAAGAGCAATATCCTTCTGCCCTGCCAAGTACATGACTCAAAGCAGAGTTGGTGCAGGCAGCATTGGACCTCTGTGCTCTCCTTATACCCTGACAGTCCCACAGCTAAGAAAAGCTCAAACTTCCCTCACAGCTGAGCAGTTTGGATTTTTTCGGGGGGCCAAAGGAGAGGATGGAGAAGGGAAATCTGCTCACCTGTCCTATAGGAACATTTACTCTCCTGTAGTGACTTAGAAAAGTGATGGTGCATCATTTTTCTTGTGTGGCCCTTGGTGCTTATATCTTCTTTGTTATTCCCTGTGAGCACAGGGAACCTCAGGTTTCATTTTGTATTACAAGCAGGTATTTTTTAAAATAATGCTTTAAGTTTGTTGAAGAAAAGCTTGAGAAGAAAACTTCAAGGCTCAAAACCCAAAAGGTGAATGAGAAGAAACCCACAGGGTATTATTAATTAAGACAAGCATACAAGCCCAACCAACCCTAAAAAGAAAGACCAATTTCTGATTGAAATTGGTGTGCTGTGCATTTCTGTCTGTTGTACTGATGTTGTCAATATTCCCTTTGTTCCTACTCCTCACCCGATCTTCTAATTTTGTGAACGTGGTTTTTATAAATACCTCTTCTTGGAAGTGTTTGATGTTGGTGAAAGGAGAGATCAGGAGAAAAGCCATTGTCCAATCTGCTCGGGGCTTGGTTGTGTATTTCCATGCACATTTCTTGCTTGCTGGCTCTGCTTCTTGCCTCCCTGATTGCCTCTGTTCTGGGTCAGCGAGTGTCAGCAGGTTGGGAGGGTGCCAGGCCCTGGTAAAGCTGATCTGCTTGGTCAGGACACTTAAAATTATTCCTTACATCGATCTAATTGTCCTCTGCTCTGACAGAGCTGACAGCCTTCAGACCTCCCAGGATGCCCTCTACTTTTTGGCTGTCCCTTCATCATTTTCCACACAGTGCATCTCTTTCACTGAACTGGACTGGGCTGGAAATGGAGATACTATGGCTTTACTAAGAGGATCTGCTATTGGTATTTACTTTTCCCATGGTTCCTGTACTAATGGCCACCACAGCTCATGTTTTATTTCAGTCTGCCGTTTGACAATTCATTTAAGAATAATGGATGCTTAATTTCAAACTTTGCCTGAAAATCTTCACAAGGATCATGTTAGGAGTTACCAAAAACAGTAGCTCCAATGAGGGGAGGCTGCTGCAGTTCTGCATCCCCCTTCCCAGCCAACAACAAGACTGATTACATGTGCCAGCAGGCACATGTGTGCCCACACATACACCTATGTCCACAGCCTAAAAGTAACGTGAAGTAAAGCAGACAGAAATACACAAACACAGATGGCACAAATGACCTAATCCTGTCCCCTTCTTTGGCTCAGCAGCATGGAGGTTGGTTAGAAATATTTAGACATTCTTATCCACAAGGTGGATCCCTACAACAGCTGTGCTCAGGCTGGTTTTCAGTCTACCCAGCTGCTGGCACCTACACAAGAGAAGTCCCAAGGCCACAGCCCCACTCCAGTTAATGTGTTCAGACCCCACTGTGCACACATGCACAGAGAAGAGAGTGCCCCACTCACAGAAGAAGTTAGCAATGGAGTTGTTTAAGATGAAAGGACAGACTGCTGCACAAACATATTGACCAGACACCTTTTTATGTGCAGATGGCCCCTCTATGCCCTTCTGTCCTCTATTTCCCACATTTATTTCTTCCTACACCACATCAGTCCTTCATTTCCTAGCCTTTGATTCCTTCCTTAAGCATCCCATAAGAAGTCTCACAAGATTCCAGAACACTCTTCCCCAAACATCCCATAATGAGTTCTGTCCTCCGGGATGGGGACCCTCCAGTCTGCAGTGCCTCAGAGAGCTGTCCCCAGGGCCCCAGGGTTCTGGGTCTTACCCAACCCTGATGCTCCCTTGAGATAGCCCTGGAAGAGCTCAGAGATACTTTTGTGCCTATGATTGGAGCACTGGGGCTTCCCTGGTGTCTCTGTGCTCTCCTGTGTGGGTGGGGTTGAGACTTTCATCATATAACTTAGCAGGTTATTTCTGGAAGAAGAAATTGTCCAGAAACACTAGAGATTACCCCTAGGTCAGATTCAACTCAAGCATGTTCTGAAATGCCCAAGTGAGTTAACAGCCTTGTGCCCTCAGTTCATACTTAGGAACTCATAAAGTATGGCTGCTGCTTCTAGTCCCAGGTTGCTTCCAAACAGGGGGCTGAGGCTTTTCTCTGTAATATTTACTCCTGTTTTGACTAGTATTGCACAAGCCATAGATTTTGTACTGTGAAAACTGCTCACAACATAACAATATATGGTGAAAGTGCAGCACATATTTTAGAAAGATAGAGATTTTGAGTCAGGACTGGATAAATAATGGAAAATGCATCACACCATTTAGCAACTTGTTCCAATAGCAGCTTTTTTCTAACAGACAATGATTTATCAAAATCTGCTGTCTAAAACCTAATTGAAATGGGTTGCACTGATTGACAGAGCTGTAGTCAACAACTTTAAATGCAGAAATAAGCAGGATATTTTCTTCCCTGTGTGCTTGTTAGATTAAAGAGCTCTCAAGGATCAGAAGACATGTCTCTGTCTAAGGAACAGAGGCATCTGTGAATGGTAGGGGTGTAATTTCCTACCCACCTCCAATTACACTCTCTTGTGATCCATCTGTCGGGGAAGCTCTCAGGTATTGTGTTTTATAATTACTGCTTGTTAAAAATATCATCTTTGTTGGAAGTTTAAAAAAGGAAATCTCAAAAGACCCTCAAAAGAAATGAAAGCAAAGCTACTTTTAGAAAAAAAATTAATGAGAAAGAGATAAAAAATGGGAACACGTTACACAAGGATTTGAATTGAAAAAAACACCAAGAACTCTTGTAGAGTATTTCAGTGATAAAAGTAATGTATGTGGTTATGACAATGTTTTCTGTCAAGAAAGTGCATTAAAATGTTTAGATGAAGATGTCTCAGTAGTGTTGTAGGATTGCATCAAGATGTGTCCTTTGCCTGTTCAGGTGCAAGACTGAAGTCTGATTTTGGTCCTTTAAGGTAACAACTGTGCTTAGCTCCCTTAACTGGGGAGCAAAGTGGTTGGATGGATTTGCTAATGGGATCTGGGTCTCCTTAACAAAGTGTCTGATTTCCCCATAGATCAGAATTTGTGCAGGTAGAACAGGTGCCTCCCAACACCAGTGTTCTGAGGTTAGAGGGGACACTTCTAGCCCCCTTCCAACCTACATATCTGGACTTCCTTCCCACAAAAAGAGAAGGTTGTGACTGAGTTCTACATCTAGACTTAGGATCTGGAAGCTCTTCCTAGGCTCCTGTTACAGATTTAGCCAGCACGCGTGCTCTGCAGTACTCTGAAGACACTTCATTCCATAATGAATATGCAAGAAGTTAGGAGAACCATTGCATTAAGAGTTAGAGGTGCCCTAATCAAGTGGATTTGATCCCACCTGGACCAATCCTCATCTCAGTGCCACTGTGAACTGTTTAAGCAAGAGAGAGCATTATCACGTAGTGGGGATGGAAAACTCATGCGTAATCCTAGTGATTGAGGTAACATGACTCAGTATGTACACGGATTTAACAAAACAATTTGACCTCTATTAATGAAATTATGGCATTTCGATACATATATCATGCCTTGTGCTTGACCTGATATGACCATTTTCTTTATGGAAAGCTAAATGACCACATCCCGGCTGAACCATTTGTTTGAGAACACCGGTCCAGATACTATCTACTCTTTCCAGGTTATTCCCAATTGCTTCCCATTTCATTTTCTTGCTTCCTGGTCATTCAGATTAGGAATCAATCTTCTAGAGTTGCAGAATTGCAACATTTACTTGTGAGCCCCCTATTACAGGAGCTGAAGCATCTATATCAGCAAAAGTATGAGAGTCCACCTAAATGGAGCTGGACTTGCCCCTGATTCCCATGGTACATGCCAAGGATGCTCACAGGAGCAATCAAACTCACTCCTCATGTCCAGGCACATATAGACAGACTGGAAGATGCTGGGCTAACCTATGCTGCACCTATACGTGGTCTTGGATTTATGCAGCCAAAACTGGGAGACAAGAAAGGGAAATGGCCAGCTGTAGTTCATGAACATGGACTAATGGTTATTTTGGAACTAATGCCAGAAGCCCTGATCTTGGATATCTTCAGCATGACACCTTCAGTGAAGTCATACCAATTTCTGTGGGCTGGCGATGCAGCTTAGTAACTGTGTGATTATTTCTTCTGCAGATGGCCAACCTGGGAGGAAAAACATGGGGTGGGTTCTCAGACTGCAGTTCAAATTGACCAGTCAGCATCAGGAAAGATAACTCTAAGACTGCACAGGAAGGGAAAGAGTTAAAATCCTCAATTCCACTTTGGACAATTAGGGGAATCATGACTTTTACTATGTCCCTCTGCCTAGCAAGTATAGTAACAAACTGGGTGGATGAGGATCTCACTCTGTTTGTAGAGACTGGAAATTATGGTATTTGCACAGCAATAAACTGCTGCAGGAATAAAAACAGCTCTCAGATGTTTACTGCTGGCAAACAGGGAGATCCTGAAAAAAAGGATCACGTAAGGATTTACGTTTTGTGGTGGAGACACAAACAGTAAAATATATTTTAAAAAAAGCCAGTATTCTTACCTGATACCATGGTCAGGCTCTGTTTCTTCATGGTTTTACCCTGCTGGACAGTATTTCACACTCTCTGCAGAGGCAATGCACTTTCTTTTCTAATGAGAGCATGACAACTCCTCTCTTATCTTCTGTGCCCTGGAGGCTTGTTAAAAGGAGGAAGAATAAGTGCATCTGGAACGTGACTGGCTAATTCACGCAGCAGCCAAAGGACTGGAGGTGCATGGAGGGGTTAAAGTATAGTTTGTGGGTTACTCTAATATCTCAAATAGCTTATCCCATGCAGTTACGATGGGGTAACCAGAAGGATACTCTGCTTTTAGTCACAATTGAGATGTTGCCCCTGGGGATCCCTGTGCACTGAATGGACTGTTTTTCCTAAGAAAAGTCTATAATTAAAATACTCCTTCAGCTGTCCTGTATGTACCTTGAGTCCCTGGGGAACCTCCAGAGACATGTCCGGCTATAAAACTCCTGGGATTTCCTCCACTGGGCCACACACGCATATTTCTTTCAGTGCCATATGTGATTTTTCTGGTAAAAAGTGGTCTGAGCTTGGGGATGCTAGGGGGATGGGACAAGAGTGAAGGGCTCACTGCTCTCTGGGGATTCTGGGCACAGCATGGTCCACAGCTGCTGAGTCTTTCTGTCAGTCAGGGTGCCCGAGGAGGGGCTGCAAGACTTCCCTGTGGCAGTGGCTGGAAGAGGGGAAATTTCTGCGTCCAGAAGGGAGCCAGCTTTGCATAAGGAAATAATCTTGTACGACACTGTGATGAATTTGTGTGCATGTATATCCCCCCTTGCTGCTGGAGGCACTCCAAGCTACGTGTCTCTGTGCCATAGGCCCTCCACAGCTCAGAGCAAACAGAGGATCCCTTTCAGCCTGTGTGAGGAGGGACCATCCTCCTGACATGAGGCATCTCTGGGTCATGGGTCGTTTCTCAAGCCGGGCATTTCAGCTTGGGAAAGAGATTTTGATTTTCACTTTTATTAGCAAAAGCTCTGGAGAAGTCATGGTTGATTTTGTGCTGTTATGCTTAATTTATTTAATTTGGTAATGGCAGAACTTTATTGGTGAAAGCCTTCTTTTCCTTGTGTAACCCAGAGAACTGGCCCACACTGGTCTACCCCAACAATCCCTCTCCTACGCAGGTAAGACCTGATGTGAAGGGATGCTCAGGATCTGGATGGTGCCCTCTGCTTTTCCATGGAGGGATCCAGCAGAAAATATCCATCTACTTCAGCCCAGGAGTGAGAAGCAGGTCGTGAAGGGTGCTGGTGTCCATGGCTGGTGGCTGTTCACAGCAGGGGTGAAGCTGTCTGCCCCAAGCAGGCTTTGGGAGGAGAGTGGCTCTCCCCAGCTGGGCTAGCACAGGGCACTGGGGCTGACTGAGCCATCTCTGTTCCCCCTGGACACGGCCACCCTGGCCTCTCTCCTTCCCAGTAGTTACGTCAGAGCCTGTGCACTTTGCCAGTAGGTTTGATATGACTGACTAAAAGCACCATTTTCCTGGTAAAACAAACACAGACTCCTTTTTAAAAACACCTTTTGATACTTTATGAGCAGGGCTGGTATATGTAACCTATCAAGGCCAACATATGGCTTATTATGACATTTAGCTGATTAAAATAGTCTAGACATAAACTTGAGATTTCAGAAATGTTTAAGCTAAGTCCGAAATACATTTTAATGTACAGTAGATGTATACTGCAATTTGGGCCACCTGTGTCCCTGTAGGAATTATGGGGCAGGAAGTACTTTTGACTCAAGAAGTGTGTCTGAAAATTGAGGCTGTAAATTAACAACAGCTTGTCTATTAGATTATTTCAGCCATAAAGGAGTCTGTATATTTCTAAATGCCTCATGATTTTCAATACCTTGCTGTTGTTACTTTTATTAAAGAAGGAGGCTGGCAACAGTCTGGGCTTCTAGGTGGAGGCACATTTTTAGAAAATCATGAAATAAATAGCAGCAGCCAGCCAGACGGTGGTGAAGCATACCTGTGGCCACAAGGGGAGGAAACCCCAGGTTGGCCTGTTAGTGGGCATGGTTGTGCCCATGTCCTCTGGCATCCAGAACGCTCAGCCTGACTCACTACAGATGATGGGTCTCCCTGTTGGCCATTTCTAAGCTGAAGGTAGCAGGCTGTGTGCACACCACCATTAGCCATCCCTGCAAAAGGCCACGTAATTTACCTCTTTGTCAGCTTCCCAGTCTCGCTGCACAACTTCATGTCACCATCTTACTAGTCTGCCTCTCTTCTTTATTTTTCCTCCCTTCCAAGAATTCTGTCTATTTACAGTTTTTCAGCTGTCTCTGGAAAGGCCAGAATGGGGAACTAAGGGAACAAATAATAAGAGTCCTGCCACATGATCCATCCCAGCCTTCTCTGGAGTCACTCCTAAGTGGGAGAACAATGAATCCTGAAGGCTGTGGAGAGGGGCTGTCTCTACAGACTCCTACCAAGGGGCACAAGAGTAAGGCTGAGTAGAGGTAAGAGCATTAGCAGCAGGGGGAGAGTGCTGGGGCAGGGGAAAAAGATACCTACAGGGAAATTTCTATGGGGAGGGTGTTATTGGACAGAATGTGCATCCTAGCCCCCATAAATAGCTATATAATTCCCATTTTGCTGAGTACTGGCATGTAAGTTAGGCCTAATGACTTATACAGAGCATGGGAGAGTGGCTTATGTGGGGGTGATTATTTTGGCAAGGAGCTTTGCTATGTTCACTCTGGTCATTATGGAGTGGGTTAGATACAATATGCCTCCATGGCTCATCCTCAGGAGGGGTCTGTACCCCTTGCACAGACACCCTACACCCACTGAATGGAGTAATGCTTGGGTTGAGGTAGGGGATCCTGTTACAGGGACAAATGTTTGTCCCATAAGGAAAATGAAGCCACAGGTGACAACTCATGGAAACTCCTGGTTTACTTGGAAAGCAGAGGGCTGTGGTTTGGTAGCTGGTACTCAGGTAGCCTTGCAAAACACCGTCTGCAAGGTGGGTTGGTAGGCAACTGCCAGGTGAAGATGGTGGAGGATATGTCCTTTTTGGATCTGGGATAAGATACAAGTGTCCTTTGCCCAGCCAATGCTGGTGTAAAGAGGGTGTAAAGATCTTGTGCTGCTTGCAGAGAGGTCTTGTTGTTGCATTAGAGCTGGTGGCTGGTGTTCAGGCTGCCTGCAGCACTGACACCCTGTCTAGTAGCTCTTCTGAAATCTGTAAGAGCACAGTGGGTGCAGAGCTCAGGTTATCTGAGGGACTCCAGGCAGGAACCTACTGCAACCTGAGTCAAGACAAACACACATGCGCAAAACTGGGAAGTTCTCTGAATCTCTCCTCCTCTTCCCTGGTTTCACCCTTTTGCTTGGCATTGCCTCCATCCCTGCTCTTCCAGGCTTGGTCCATCTGGCACGTTGGTTACTAAATCAGTGTTGGGCAGGCTTGCCAGGATGCCTGGATCTGGCTGATTGCCCAGAGGCCTCTTACTTGCCTTTTAATCCATGAATGAAAAGGAACCAGGTGGAGGGGAATATTCTGGCTTTGCTGCAGGGTGCTTGGTGTGACTATGTCAAGTGCTGAATGTAGTTTCTTTTTTTGCACATGCAGGGTTGGGTCAAACAAGCAGGTGCAGGCTGCAGCCAGAGCCTGCTTGTGCCACAGCCCCTGGTGGGGAGTGGGCAGCAAGAGAGCCACTGGGTGGGTGAAGGACCCCCATGCCCATGGGTCAGGTTTGGGAGTGGGACCATAGTGGTGCTGGAGGGGAGGCAGCAGTTGTCACTCTGGATCAGCTTCTCCTGCTTCAGAACACAGCATATTAAAGCAATTAAGAAAAACTCTGCTCAAAGTGGGATTTTCAGGGGAAATCTGAATGTAAGGATACAGCATTCCTCGATCAGAGGGGAGAAATAGCAGAGGGTAAATTAAACACATCTGGAATGAGCATAAGAAATAGATTAATTCCACAGGAAATTTTTTTTCTTTCCGTTCTTCACAAATTAGAGGAGCTAGGAAAACTAGCACTTCTTAATTCCACTTGATATGCAACCCTTTATTCCTCTACCTTGTCAGCCAGCATGCACTGAATTCAAGTGCAAGCCATTCATCCTACAAACACTTAACTGGGGACACTTCTGGGCTCCCTCATGCCTACTGCACGTATTCTTCTCACCTCCGTTTGCACTACTGTAGGAACAAATACTGTGGACAGTGAACAGTAACACTTTAACTCAGGAAATTTTGTTTGCTGGTAAGCTGTGATACTGGTTCAAAGCAATGAACAGTGCTTACTTGCAAGAGCAACCTCAGATTTTCTTCCCACAGTGCTCACTATGCTTGTCAGGCTGGGGATCCTCCCTCAGTTCTGAGACTGCACAGCACCTGACACAATTGTGTCTTGATCCATGGAACAATGAGGTCTTGGTCTGTGGCTTAAGAATTTAGTTTAATGCAATATATATGGTAAATACTAGTGGGCTTTGTGGACAGAGGTTCACAGGCAGCTGATGCTGCAAAAAGTGCTCGTCTCCTCTTGATTCTGGACACCCATGGCAAGGTTGAGCAGGATCTGTGAAATCCTGAGCTTTGCCTGAGTGCTTCTGTGTTTATGGGGGAAAACAGAAGCCAGAACAAACAGGAAAAATATAATCATGTAGGTGCCAGTATTGCCATACATTTCCCTCACTCCTGCAGGATCCTAAGTAAACAGGCTGGGGAAGGCCATCTGCCTATTGCTTCAAGACAGGGAGCAGCTTCACATTAGTCCATATAGGGCCCGGAGCATGCAATGAGAGGGTAGCTGGGTTCAGAGATGCAGAGATGCCCATTCAACCCCTTCATCCCTCCATCTTCTGGGGATTTGCTTCTCACTCATTTGCTTCTCAGAAAAGTCTGTCCTTGGGTTCAGGGATGGGCTGTTGGGTACTGCCTCACCACCAAAGGGCTTGGGAGGGCTCAGCCCTACAACTCTGCCTGTGCCACTCTCACAGGCTGGCTGGGCTGCAGCCACTTTTGCTTAAAAAAGATGGAAGACAAAAAAGTCAGGAAGGGGATACTGCTGGGTGCTTAGTTGTGGGCACTAAAAGCAGGAAAGGGTTTGACAGAACAGATGAAGCCTGTTTCCACAACGTACAAATTGGTACATTAACTGGTGCTGGGCAAGAAATTCAAGTTATGGCTGGCACTCAGCTCATTCCTCTTATAGCTGCCGGGTAAAAGCATAAAGAATAACCTTGACTTTGAATCTCTTGGCTTCTCTTAACTTGTATTGCAGCCATAATATTAAGTAAATATATGTTTTTCTCGGGGAAGATATTTTCATTTTTTCATTGACAATGACAGTTTTTGTTGTTTTTTATTTAACAAAATAACATACAGTCATAAATTGCGTATCATTTACCTCAACTACATGAATGACTTTGTTGGAACTTGTCCAGTCTTCAGTTCAAGATAAATTTAAGAAGGTTTCAAATACAGTATGCATTTAAAATGAGGTGAATAATCCTTGAGGCACTATGGAAATGGCATTTAAGAAAAGCCTGTTCACTGTATGTTTTGGTATCTCTCCCCCCCCCACCCCCAACACTTTTAAGTATAATGTCTTCAGTGATGCACTCAGGCTAACATAAATGTTAAACTCAGCAAGTATGTACAGACTTCCATGCAAGAGCAAACGGGATAAAATATTTTCTGAGAGGTCTAGGAGCCATGCCTGCATTTCCCAGCCATCCTAGGCACCTTGTAGGCTCTGATGGGTTTCTGTAGCAGCATCTTTTGAGCCATGCCGGACCATCCAGGTACCCTCTGGCTTTCCAAGCTGTCCTCTTCATACCTCTCCCCCTTCCTGTCCTCTAACTTGGCCTTCCCATCACTCTCCTCTCTTCCTTCCAGGAGTCTCACTTCCTTGAGAGGGCAAGAGTCATTACACTATTCCCAAGCCAGCAGCAAGCTGTTTTATATAGATGATGTTTCCTCACAGAAGGGTTCTAGTGCCCCCCCCCCCCCTTTTTTTTTTTTTCCTTTTCTTTAAAATCATCTGAGAAATATAAAGAATGCTTAAAGGAGGAGAAGAAATACTATACTTCTGGAGTGAATGGATGTAAGTGTAATGCAACGCTGTATGCATACCATAGGTGCAATGCTGAATTTTGACACATTAATCTCTGTCTCTTCCACTTTTCTGAGGCCACTGATTTTTGTTGCTTCCCACTCAGTATGGTAGGTGCCCCAGAAACTTTCCAGAGCAATCGGAGGAAGATTTTGTATGACCAGTAGGAACTTTAAGGGTTGTTCAAGGCAGGCATTATAGACTTAAAACAAAGCTGTGAAGATAATTTAGGTTGCAGGACTGTAACTAGATAGAGGAAAACATATTCTGTGATATACCCAACTGCTATTCTCTTAGCATGAGACATAGTGGGCACAAGGCCAGGATCAGAACAGATCATAACCATGGTTAAAATGTTGCTTTCTAAAACATAACAGATCTGTTGTGCTTATTCAGGACAATGATGTGCTCATTCAGATTCTCCTCTTACCTCATTTGAGGAGGCCAGGAAAGATCTGTCCCCAACAGGTTTCTTGCTCCCCTTGCAAAACCCAGCCAGAGACATTCAAGACTGTGGCTGACTATGAGCTGTTCAAAATATGGACAAGTAGAAGAAGTCCTGATGAGATGAACCATTGGTACCAGCATATTTTATCTAAATGAATCTTCTGTGGGAGTTAACATAACTGCATGGAACATGAACAACAGTATTCTAAAGCTTGATTCTTGCAACTCCTTCATGACCTTTGTGATATAACAAGGAGGCCTCCAAAAAGATGGGGTATGTCCAATAATTAAGACATTATATAATCAACAATCTTGTCAAGAACAGGCAAAAGCTCCATCCCTGGCAGGGTTTTAGTATAAAGTTAATATAAGAGTCACAGTGAGATCACTGAGAGACATCACACTTGAAGTTCTTATTTCTCCAGTCAGACGTAAAATCATTGCCAAGTTGAAGTAAAATAGATAAAAAAGAAAAGCTTGGCATTTAGCATCAGAACTGCAAATGAAGCAGTCATGCTCGCATCTTATCTCTGACATAGGCTTGCCTTGGCAAACCTGACATGTCATCTACTCTGTGAATGTCTTAGTTTTGCCATGTGTAAAATGGTGATATCTTCTGTTTCCTGAAGGGGTAGGGAGGGATACATGTTTAGAAGCTGATAAACATAAAATTTGTATTTGGAAAAAGTACACATTTAATTGTATAAATTTCAGTAATAAGCCACTAAATTAAAAAATCTGATTGTGAGCAAGCAGAGACTGAGTGAGACCTCCAAACTTGTGGGCCAGTTGTGAAAAGTGACGGTAGGACTTTATTTCTGGTTCGAAACCCTTTTTTCCCCCTCTTTTCTCATACTCTCATTAAAAAAAAAAACAAAAAAACAAACACCACCCTAAATTATATCTTAGGTTTCTGAAATAGCTTCAAAGGCATAGCTGGAATGCTTATAAATAGCTGTATCTTTTCTTGAAGGTGTGGCGTCCAAGTTTATTTCAGGTTTTGAGGTAGGGAAGCACTACAGACCACGGGCTGTGGACACTGCATGGCGCTGCCTCCCTGGCAAGGCCTCTATTTACCCTCCTTGCTTACTCACGTATCCAGATCCCACTGCTCCACAGCCACCCTGTTTGCAGCTTCACCCTGCTGGTAGCCTCTGCTACTGACTCTCAGGGA
Source organism: Florisuga fusca (assembly GCA_038090715.1). NCBI lineage: Eukaryota > Metazoa > Chordata > Aves > Apodiformes > Trochilidae > Florisuga > Florisuga fusca. The sequence continues at coordinate 14,576,095 of JAAWXA010000015.1, read as the reverse complement.
TGCCAATGCATGTGCTGGCATGTCCCAGTACCTCCCACCTTCACCATCCACCATTTGTCCTCCCAAGCCCTGCCCTCCTTCCTCTCCTCACTTGCTGTTCCTGCTGGGCCCTCCCTTTCCCCTGGTTTTAGACACCTGCACAGAGCACAATTCCCTCCTGTATGACTCCTTAGGAAAGACCTGATACCGTGTCCCTTCCCTCTGTGTGGGTCTGAAGGCTCCATAACCACATCTCTGAGCACCATCGGTGGTGGGGCAGCCACCTCTGTGATTGGCACACTGTCCCCGTGCCACACACGAGCTTGTGCTGAGCTGTGAGCAGAGGGGAGATGTTATGTTATGTCATGTCATACAGCAGGGCAAAACCCCTCCTTTGAAGAAAAAGCACTAGAGAGCTGTGGATGATGATCTGCAGAAGGGCCTGGGACTCTCCCCACAGCCTAAGGGAAGGTGACTCCCCAGGGACGGATGGGGAAGAGCCACGAGATGCCATCTCACACAGTGGTGTCACAGGGGATGAGCTGCTGGGAGTAAAACCTAACATTTCTTGGCTCAGAGTTCATGGAATGAACTGTAACCACCAGCCTATAAATGAGAACATCCAAACAAACAAACAGAAATAAGACTGAAAGCAAAAAGAAGAAAAAAACAAAAGGAAAAAAAAAGATTCAGGATGGTGCTGCTTGGACTCTGTCGTCTTCTAGGACTGATGAAGCGACTGGGTGGTTCTTCAGATTCCTGTGGTCTGAACACACACCCTAGTCATCACTGAGATGAGCTTGGAAAAAAACAGTAATGAAAGAGGGCTCTGATTTATTTCCTGATAAAATAACCTTTGCTCTCAAAGGCTAACATTTCAGCTCCAGCTTGCAGAAAATGATCTTTTATTTCCATCCCTCTGAGCCTACATCATGCTGGATATCCAGAGAGTATTCTTCACACACAGCAGTGTGTTGGCCAATGAAGGAAAATTGCTACCTATAATTTTTTTTCACTGAGGGAGGAGAAAAAGGAGAGGGGGTTGAAGTCTGTATTAAAGACTGGAATAATTACTATCCATTCAAACCTTGTGACTGAAGTATGAGGAAAATTGCTTAAAAGTACTGAGAGCCAGTAGGTTTGGTTTTTTTCTCAGTGTAAATAATCTCTGCATTTTTTGTGGCATTTGATCTGAATCATCATCCAAATAATTCTTCTTTATTTTCTTCCAGGTAGACATCTTAAACAATTATTCAGGGACTCTCTGTTCTGCCACTGTGTTAGATCTGTACCAGTACATCATGATTTTGTTCATTATGGGTAACATTTTTGTGTGAGGTAAGAACCTGCAATCTTGACTGAGACCAACAAGAGTAAAAGTTAAGATCCCCAGTTAACACAGACAATTTCATACCACACTGCACTGCAAACGGCTACAGGCACACTCAGTGTAAGTGAGTTAAAAGCCAGTCAGATATTTATTTGCAATCTAAACATTAGCCAGCTTGATACATGAAGAGCTGGAGGCACCTGCTCTGTAGAATAACTGGTTAAAATAATACGTTGTTTTCCACAAAAGAGAGCCTGATTTATCTCATTTGCTCAAAAGTACAACTTTTTGGTTTTGTTTGTTTTTTTTGGTTTTTTAATGTTGTTAATCTGTACTTGGGTAGAACAGAGCAGAAGGTCTTGCAGTGTTTATATGATTGGCAGAAGTAGCAGGACTCAGCAGCAAGCTGCAGTAGATGATGGATCAGGGTTCACGTGGCTGAATGCCTTGGTATTCCCTGCATGTGAGAAAACTCTCTGGGGGTGCTGGCTCAGATGTTAGCCCAGACTAATGCCAGGGTTTTCCCTGGGTTATGATAGAGGATTTCTGGAGGCTTTGGAGCCTTCTGAGAAGGCATGTCTCACAGAGCTCTGTTTTTTGGAGCCCGGAATCTTTGGTGGGTTGGCAGCTCCGCTCTGCCACACGGGCTTGCTGATGTTTACAAAGCTCTGTGTTTCAGGAAGAAGCTTGTGTGGGTGTAAAAAGCAGAAAGTGACTGCTTTTCTGTGAAGGTGGATGGAGGATATCTGTGGGTGCGTGCTCTGTATGCCATTCAGTGTGTGGGAATAAATATTTTTACATACAGAGGTCAGCACACATAAGTGAAAGGCAGGATGCCATGACCCAAAGTCTCTGGAAGTCAGCAGGGACTTGATTTTTTGTACTAGGAGCTGATCTCTGCTCTTTCTTGGGAGAGCTCATCCTACCGCAAGCTTACAGAGGAGGCTGAGAAAGGATGGGATGAGGGAAAGAGAAAAGACCAGTGTACAGATGAGTGGAGTGTTGCTGCTGCAGGTCATTATTAGGGACTGACCTCCACCACTGCAAAAAGCACAAACTTACTTCCTTTCAGCTACAAGGAGTAGCATTTTGTAGTGGGCAAGGATTGTAGAGGTGCTTTCCATGAGGACCAGGCACTACAAAGAGAGGTGAACAGAGTTACCTTGCAAATGGTATAAAAGCACTAAAGATCAGCCTCCTGTGTGCGGACTGTTGCCTTTAGCAACAGTCAGTGGTAGTTTCAAAGGCTGCATATCGTCATTGCAGTTAGTTAAACCTTTGATAAGGTAAGGTGATATTTTATTATGAGACAATATAATGATGGAATATGCCATCCATTCATTAAACCTTGGCTACAGAGAAAAATTCATGGCCCAAAACAGAAGCTGGAAAACAGCACAGAACAGCAGTAAAGAGCCTTAATTCCCTCATTTTCAAGTTCTGGTGTTAAGAACCTACAGGATTATTCCCCAATTCTCAGCTAGTCAGTCCTCCCAGTTTTTGCTGTAAGCAGTTTTCACATAGCCCGACTTTCTCTCTAAGTGTACCCTTCATCCACAAGGACTCCATAAAAAGTATTAGGCAAAGATTAAACATTATAAGCATATAACCAGCTCATAAAATGAGTTTTAAATGCTAAGCATGAAAAGGCAAACTTGCCTAAGGGGGCTGCTCAGAGCCCCATTGGCTCAGGGAAACTTGTTCCTCGAAAGACACATGTATCACTGTAGTTTATTTGTGTTACAGGAGGCACCACTGGGGACTTCACTGTGTCAAGTCCAGTGCAGACTCCACTTGGAATCAATTCCCCCTGAATATTTTATATCAAAACTTGTGAGAGAAGCTTAGGCAAATAGTAAGGGAAGGTTTTCTATCCCCACTTCATGTCTGGGATTCTGAGGGCCTGCAGGATGAAGGGCTCTACTCGGTGCCTGGTAGTGGACATGTAACAGCAAAGGAACTCAACCCAACCCTCCAGGATGTCCCCCTCCAGCTCCTCAGCAGCATCAGCCCCCAGCCTACCCTTGAAGATGATCAGTACAAGGCCTGAGCCCTCTGCACTGTTCCCACCTCATGCCTTTCTGTGACAGAATCCTTCTATGTTGAAGATGATATGGGAGCAAGGTAGAAAAAAGCTCCTGTAATACATTCTCTCTTCACAAGTGCAGCTGATGACCTCACCATTAGAGTAAGCAAAAACACTGTGTTGCTTGTGTGATTTACATGGCCAGAAAAGAAAAGAGGCCACAAAGAGGTTACAGGAAGAACATGCGTTTTTGTGTGGATGACTTGAGGCTTTTGTGGATGACTTTTTCATGTATGGAAAAAAAACCCAAAATGGAGATAGACCTATGCTTATAGTCCTTAATACTTTACTTGAATCAGGCGTGCCAAACATGTGAGAGCTTTCCCAGAATAATTTATTTTACACCGACTCCTCAACAAATAGCCCTTATATCTGTAGAGTTTGCAACCAAAGAAGCATTGAAAATTGCACGTGTCAAGAGTTAAATTTTGCATTAAATTCCAAACCTTTCCTTTTCCTCTAGGCTAGCTAACATTTCCTATCGTCATCCAAACAGAGTTTGTTTTCATGTCTCATTTTGTTTTTCTATTGATGTATTAGTCTGGGAGGGTGAGTTTTCTCAGACGGTGGATTTTTGTGCAGGTTTCATTAAAAATATTTTACAATACCTCTCAAAAATGTGATCTGTGCTTTTGTGCTGATTGAAAATCATACTGCAGCTTGTTAAAGAATATTCCTTTGTATTTCATCTAAAACAGATAAGTTTTAAATGGAAATATCAACTATTATGTTCCTCTGTGGAGATTAAAGTGAGGTTTTTCAAACTGTCAATACAATTGCTTTGAGCCTGATTCTCTTGTCAGATGTAACTCCGTAAATAAGGAGACATTCTTCTGAAATCAGTGGAATTATTCTGCTGAAAAACTTCAATGCATGATCTAGCGGGGGCCCTTGTTTTTATTATGTATCAGCCAGGCTGTCTGAGCTGTCCCAGAGCAGCCTGTTAGTAGCATAGATTTAACTAGAATATTAATGAAAGGAAAATCTAAGTATTTGCGGTTAATGTATTTCTTTAAAACTTCACAATAGGAAACAACATGTTTCACATTACCACTTACCTCCTCTAAGGCAAGAGTTGTTCCAACGAGTAGACCGTGTGAGAAATTATGTTACATACCACCGCGGAGCCTCATGTATCTCTAAGCAATCTGAAATTCCTTAAATCTGCAAATCAAAATGCTGCTCTGTATTATAACAAGCTGTGCGGTGCCATACCATCTCCTGTAAAGTCACAGAAAGAGATGAATAATTCACTAGAGTGTTTTTTAATTTCTAAAATAAATACTTTAGTGCTGCTCCTTTTAATAGATATTGCAAAAGGCAACTGTTGTTTTGGAATACAAATGTTCGTATCACATCAGAGTAAGTACTTTGCACTTTTTGTCTCCTCGATTTGTGTTGTTTGGTTTTGGTTACTGAAGCTGTCCAGAATCTTGAGATTTGTTACGCTTGTCTGCTCCAAATTGCCTCAAGCTCTCATCTTTTTATTTCTGTTGGATAAGCAGACTTGGGCCTGCTCAGTACATGTACGGGAAATCTCCAAAAACATGTGCAGTAGGAAATGGTGTCATATATTCAGGTCCTAACTCTCCTCTCCTTGATCTAGCCTGGAACCAGCAGCCTCTTGTAATGCTGGAGGAAATTTTCACTGCTGGACTTTTCTCGGGAGCTGGATTGCTTATTCCAGCTTCTTGATTAATTTGTAATTATGGTGATTATGCTCTTCTCATCCAAAATATTCCTGCATAGGAGCATAATTTGAAAACAGTTGGCCTTCCTTTCTGTTACCAACATGCAGGTATTAGAATAACCTGCAGGTGCAAACTTTTCTAAACCAAGCTTAAAGATGGTGCAAAGTCTTCTCTGTCCATTCCCCGTTCCTCCTGGATTATGTAAACAGCAGAGAATAAAGGCTTCAGGCTCATTATCTTTGACTTGATCTCTTTAGTGAATAGATCTGGTTGGAAAACAGAATTTCTTTTTGCAAGAAATTTGACACTTCCAGATTTGTTTTTGTTGTCAATGAGAAAGCTAGTTCCTAATTTTCTCACAGACCATTCACTAAAGGGGCAAAAAAAGGAGAATACTCAGGAAATGTCACATTATTTTATTTTCATTATGGGAAATGTATTTTTCTTGGTAATATGGAAATATTTTGATTTGTTATACTGAAGTTGCTTATTTTTCCAGAAAAAAACTGAAGAGAGACTGACTTCTTTCTTTCTTTGGAGATTGCCTTATTTGTCCAAATACATTTTTTGATCAAAACAAAGCCCAAATTTCTGAAGAAAACTGTTCTGTGGAAGTGTTTATTAATCCCAACTTGCTTTTGCTGTGGTTGAATGGCTCCAGTTTTCAGCCAATAAGTGAATCAATCCCTATACACCTACCTGAGTCTGTGTATATATGTTGCACATGTACATACATGTATGCACAGGATCAACTTCTGCCCTCAGCTGCGGATGTAAATCCCAGCAGAGATTTCCATCAGTGCTGTGCATACATGAACAAAAGCAGAATTTGGCCCAGGATTTGTAATCAATATACAAGGCTTACTGAGTGATTTGAGATGCTTGGAGAAAGCTGTTACATAAATGTTAGTCATTATTATTTGTAATAATTACCTACAGCTGTAACTATGGCAAACCTCCATATAAAAACAGCTAGCCCCTGACATATGGCTCCTGTGCTTCAGCTCCAGATTCCACCAAAGTGCACAATAAACTCTTTCTTTAAAAGCATGTGCCTAAAGGGAACATGTAAACTCTGGCACACGATAGCAGCCATAACTCTGAGGAGAGAATTATGCCATCCTTATTAGCAGCAGCACTCTGACTCTCACAGAAAGGAATGGGTGTTGGATTGGATCCTATCATGTGAATAACATGCTCCTTAGATGCATTACAGCCACGGGCAATGTAGGCAGCAAATTAAATTCAGGTTGTAACTGGGTCAGGGCTGGGGAACATTGTGTAACCATATTTTTCCAATGTGGCTGCAGATTAACTGGATCCTTACTTTGGGGATGTCTTCATTCTCTTTGGTTTTACTTTTAAACTAAATAAATAATAATTACAATAACCCAATATGAAAAAAAAAAAAAAGGGAAAAAAAAAAAAAGAAAGAAGGAAACCTGCTCCCACAAAGATCCCTTCCAACAAAGATCCTTTCCAAACAAGGGAAGTGTGCACTTACCTTTCCTAGCTTTTTGCATTTCTGACATGACCACTACAGCCATTTAAAAGATAAAACACAGAAACTGTTGAGCAACACACACAATGCAGCTTCTCAATAGTCTCAGGAGGAAGCAAGGAATATGGCATCTGACTGAAACTGCTTGGGAATTTAGGCAAACAGCCTATAATTGCCGAATTGATTTTGGCCAGGATACCAGGGCTAACACCCACAATAAGTATAAAGTGCCATGGGATCTTTAATGACCCCACTGCTTCGGACACAGTTTTACATTTACTTAATGCACATTTTATGTTTGTGAATAATATACTCCATAAAATATATACAGTCAGGAAATGCCAAACATTGCCAGTTTCCCAAAGGCAATTTCAGAGCTTGCAGAGAGCACTCTCAGGCCTCGATTCATGATCATGTTAAACTTTGTTTATATGAGGTAATCTAATATTTTGTTCATTAAAATGCACCATGTACCTAAGAGGAATTAAACAAATGCTTTACTATGCACTAAAATGGTTCTTTTCCCTTCAGAGAGGATTAAGGAGGAATAGTTCGCGGACTCCTAGACCTTGTACTGTCAAGAAGGCTCTGCTGCCTTCAGAGCTCTCTGGATCTGCCCTCAGGTTCCTCCTGGCAAAGGCAGGGCAGAGAAACGTGGACAGGGAAGAGGGAAACTTGTGTAATGAGCTGCCCAGGACTCTGAACGAATTTGAGGTCTTCTTCACTGCTGAGGAAAAGCTTTTGTCCAAAGACAGCAGGTGAAGATCCTGTTTGGCCTTAGGATGCTCTGAGGCTGCTGATAGCTTAAGATAAAGCAAGATGTTGGGTGCCACTTTGAGGAAGAGAGAAATGTAGCTGTCACCCAACATAACCTGGTAATTCAGAACCTGCAGTTCTGAATTTAGAGTGCTGTAGTCTACAGGCTATTCAGCTCAGAGGTTAATCACCACTGAGTAGCTATGATGAGAATTCAGGTTTTTCTCTTTCTTTGGACAAGCTACAAGAGTCTTTTGTGTTATACTGATGGTAATTTCACTTGGGTGCAAATAGACCAAGATTTTCAAAAATAGGTCACTAAACTTAGTCTCTGAGGAGTTTATATGTAGACACTTAACTCAGTGATCTGATTAAAAAAAAGCAATCTGAGTGCCCAGTGTCTCCCAGAGTTGTCAGATCTGTAGCCAGGCAAACACAGAAAGCTATAATCAAGTCTGTGCTATTACGTACATATTTGTAATTTTAAAGATTATGCTTCTATTCTGGTAATGACTGGTGTTTTGAACAGCCTTTCATATTTATTTTTTTTTCCTTTTTAATTTTTTTTTTAAATTTTTTATTTAAGGAACACGATGGTGATAGTTTCCTGAAATCCAGATCATGTCTCTTTGGGAAAGACCACAGTCTAATTCACCTATAGCATCCTGATCTGTATCCTGGTCAGCACAATGTGCATCATCAGGAATCAGTGTCAAAAGTGGATCTTCATCTGCCTCTAAAAGTCCAACTTCCTATCAGTGCTGATAGCTGCTCAGTCTGCACCCAGCAAAAGGGTCAGATATGACTGCAAACTCCATGCATCTGAGAATAAGGTTTCATACCTTCATGCAATCTTTCATGTGTTAATTCTGGTGATTATAGAAAAATATTAGCAGTGAGAAATGCTGTGCAACATTTTGGGAGCACAAGTGGTCATCATCCTGTGAGCTACCTCGTCATAGGTATTTGGAATTCGCTTTCTATCTCCTAAAAGTCTTCCTGAAAATTAACAAATGAAGGTGTCATCTTGTGGCTTGGATTAATATAAGTGAGCAACGGTGTCTTTTTTGACTCTCTGTGTGTGTGTGGGTGTACTGAGTCCAGGTTTTTCTTGTCAGCCCCCATTGCTAGCACAGAGCACGTCAGGACTTTTGAAAGCCATTTGCAGTTTTCAAGGGCCACAGACTTCCAATAGGCAAGGTGCATGTCTGCAGTGGATGTGCCATTTGGCAGACATCTGTCCTGCAGAGCCTCATCATCCAACTTTTCACTAAAGACTTTGTTGTCTGATAGCAACTTCATCCAAACCAACCTGAGATGTGCAAACATGTGTGTGTGTGTGATTCTCTGAGGCTTGTCTGCTGTTTTTTCTCTGGCAGCCACTCCCTCCTCCTGCCCACCACACTCTGTGGCTGCTGGAGGGAAGGGAGCACTGCTGGACCAGCTCTCTGATGGAGCTTCACTTCTCACATTTCCTTTCTAAAGAGACCTTCTTGTGCTGGATCTGGTGTCTGCTTGGGACTTTGTGGCATGCAGCACAGAGGAAGTCAGCGTAGGTAATCTTAATAATTTATTTGGCCTAAAAATCCATTACTCTCCTCTGTTTCATTAGTCACAGCCCGAGGAGCATTAAGACAGGGGTGTTGCCATGATGATGTCTGGTGTCAGGAGACTCATACCAGGATACGAAGGCCAAAACTGTAAACTTCCAATTTGATATAAATCAAAAGAGAGTTTCTGTAAAAATGATCAAAGCAGGGATTGATCTGGTGTGGGTATTTCAAAAAGTGTATTTGGAGCAAAGGGGCTCTGAGCACCTCTCACACAGTAGTGATGCTTGAAAGAGACCATTCCCCTTTTTTAAATGTCAAGTCCCAAGTATATCATTCAACAGGAGATCCTCCTAATTAGTTTAGACTTTTCTCTCATGGGTCACACCCTTTATCACTTCCCACTCTGTATGACTTGTCTTATGGAACACTTGGCTTCAGATGCAGTCTCAGTCCTGCTCTTTGCATGCTATTTGCACACAAATTACTTACATCCCTGTATTAGTCACTCTTCTGTTTCAGTGATACATTTTTTGCATGTTGTGAGTCTGAGGCAGAAGGAGTATGGTTTGGTTATGTGAAATTGCTCCCGGTGTGAGAGTGAGTTCTAGCTCTACATTCAAAGTAACAGTTCAATGCATGTAAAATAGGATGGCTCAAGTCAGCTCAACCTGAGCTGGTTTTGTTCCTCTTTGAAGCACAGATCTCAGTCTAGGCACATTTATGCTTTGGAAAGTTGGAAATGTACATTTGGTGTTTCTTGTGTCATCTGCATAAAAGTATCTTGGGCCAAGCAATAACACCCGTGTCTCTCTGAGCCCAAGGGAATGCCTTAACCACTAGACTCAAGCACTGGTTTCTGAAACACAGCAATGTCAACACTGGAGTGGGATGACACCTTATACCAACCAGTCCTTAGTCTGCTGGAGGGGTGTCTTCTGGTGAGGGGATAAGGTATGAGTTTGAAGATTTTTGGCTAGAAAGATGGACATGAACAAGACATCAAATGAACAAGACAGCTAATACAAAAACAAAAACAAAAAAACAATTCCCCCCCCCCCCCAAAAAAAAAAAAAAAGCACTACCTCTCTCTTTTTCCTTCTACTTTGTTTTGGTGTAGTGCCAAAACCTACAGTGTGCTGTATCAAGCTTAGATACATGCACAGAGCATTGCTATTTAAGTGTTCATCAGTAGATACATAACCCAGGTGATGGCAATATTAGGATCCTAGCTGGGGTTAGGAAAAAGAGACCCACAGAGAACCTGAGAAAACAGAAGATCTTGTGAGCAAATACAAGATTTTTGGTAGTCAGGGATCTCTATTGGCAATTAAGTTATTTACATGCAGGACAATGGATATCAGTGGAAGTAAGTGCCTGATTTATCAGGAGCTCAGGAACAGCAGAGATGAGACTCATTGTGTCAAGTCCCATGCTACAGCCTCATCATCAAGGACTCTTCTCTTCTGGATCCTGTGATACAGGGTTGAGCCCAGTCCCTGCATGTGGGGAAAGGCTTGGAAATGGGAACAGAAATACCACACTTGAAGTGCCATAAATCAACTGGCACATAAAAGGAATTAGAAGTGCAAGGCTTTTCATGCTGTGATTTTGGGGAACCCTTGCCGCAGATTTTTAAACACTCAGGCTGACAGTACTAGTAACACTACGTAACAGAGCCTGGAAATAAGCCTTATGAAATCATTACTTTGAGGTAGCTGTTCACCAGACACAGATGGAGATAATTCTTCATCTTTCACTGGAAAGAGCTATTTCAGTTCAAGATCAATGCATGGAGAGGAAGGCAGCTCTGCAGCTCCTCTGGCGTTCTGTCTCTCATGACTGACTGCAGAGCAGTAGTGGGTTCTTCACTGGCATCCAGGTGACATTACAAAGAGGTAACCATGTCCAAAGGCTTGGTGGATCTCTGCACTGCCTGCAATGCCAAGACTTGCCTGAGGTTCAGAGGTTTGGTCTCTGGGAAGAATTAGGAGGTCTTGACAAATAATTGTAACATGCTGTTATAGAGAATCACAGGAAGGAATGACAAAATCCCCAAATGATTGGTTATTCTGTTCCTTTGTAGCATTTTGCTTTTATTAATGAAAATTGTGCACACATATGTTATTCAGTGGCCAGTTTGCTGCATCCTATATTTCAGTCCCTTGTAATCTACGTAAGAATTATTACATTCCTCTGCTTTCTTCTATTTCTGTCTTCACCTACAAAAAAAAAAAAAAAAAAAAAATTAATACTGGGAATGGAGAAAGACACTGAGCTATAGATAATCTGTATAAGATCATGCAAAATTTTCTTGTGATTCAACTGATGAGGGTCCCTATCATATGAGTTTACCTTCTGTTTTGGCTCCAAGTGAATTACCTGATGCAGAGCAAAACTCAGCACAAAGAAAAAGTTTTCCACCCCAGATGGTAAACTGGTCCAGTTTCACTTGAAACTTGGCTTCCTTGCAAGTGTTGTTGCACTTGGCCTTGTAGATTATAATGAAATTTCAAACTAGGATTGTTTCACTATGTAAATTAAGTATTGGGCATATTCCATTCCTGGATATAATAGGACTTTCCAAGCAATTACTTCTCTTATCTCCAGGGGCTACTGTGATATTTGGAACTTAAAACATGGAGATCTTTTCTTCTGGGCTCTCACTCTTCCCACTGCTGGAACTGAGGTAATGTGGAGAGGGAAGGACTGAAAACAGTGTGCCTCTAACACCATGTGGAGCAATACTGAGCCTCTTGGACAGGAGTGGGGGCACTGGATGAAAGGCATGGTGCAAGAGCTGTGCTGGAAAGTGATGATGAGCAGAAAGCAAAGTGGAGATCCAAAACTTTTGGGACTTGGGAAGGAGCAATTGGAATGCTGATGGTGGTGGGACAACTTCTGAAATGAATAAGAAGGAAGATGGAGTACGGACAGGGTAGGGTGAGAAGTGATCTGAATGCAGAGGAGAAGTTCTGAGGGGGTGGCAAAACATGCTGTCCTTGTGCCCCAGCCCAGCTCTGCCCTAGGAGATATACATTGGGAAATGACTAGCAAAGGTGTGTTTTATGATTGCCATGGTGGCAGGCCTGTGCACAGGGTGACAAGGCACTGATACCAGGCCTTGCATCTGAAGTGGCCAAACTTATGTAGGAGCTTTCAGACTTGTCTGCTTGCACTCTTCATGATACTGCATTTGGTTGCAACATCTCAGCTTGGGACACCCATTAAAGGGCTACAGTCTCTAGGGCCAGAATGAATTGGCTTTGTAGATTAAAGAGCTCTAGGCTTTGAGAGCAGCATGTAGCTTTTATACATAAAGATTTATACACATAATATACATTTATATACATAATAGTCTGGAGGAAACCTTCATCAAGGCCACACTTTTGTTTGCTGACAGGATTTTAATCCCTGGATTCAGTGCCAGAGATGATAGTAATTTTTTCTTGAATTTTGCATCAGCAATTCTATGTTTTGGGATAGGAAATTAGGTCTTGTTCTTCTTGGACATTAAGGAGCCAGAAGATGCCAAGATATTTCTAAGCCTCAGAAGTAGAGGCTATAGAAATGAATCAGAAGACAAGCCAAAAGCTTCTCTTTTGGACAACTGCAGCTGCTGCTTTCCTTGAGCCTGAGCAGACACTTCTGAATAGGCTGTCCTGAGCACTTTCTGTTTCATCTGGCATATGGGGCTGAGATTTCATACCAGAGTTGAACTGATTTTGTCCAAAGTTTTATTTTTTCTGTTGCCAAGATTAAGATCCACTCAGAGATTCTTATCCAGCCAGCTCTCCTGCAGGTGCCAGGACATGACTGGATGCTTTAAAGGCTTACTCTTATAAGTGACATGCCGGCCAAGATCCATTGCTGTTCCAGAGAGGTCCAGAGAAACTCACAACATCTTAGGGAAAAAGAGCTGGAAGGGATGTGAGGTAACTCTGCATCTCCTGCCTCAAACCACCCTGAATGTATTGTCCACAATGAGTGATCGTTCAGAAGCACTGAAGTCCCGTTCCAGTCTCCACTTCCCTTTGTTATTCTGGAAACAGAGTCCTGGGCAGGCTAACTGCCCTGGGCAAACATGTGTTTATCAGGTGCTTATGTCTCTGCTTTTGGGGCTTTTTCTTTTTGCAGCCACATGCAGGACTCAAAATACCTTAGTTTAAAATCAGAAATACACATTACATCCTCTATATTTGGCTATAACTGGGTTCTGCTTAGATGAAATAAATCTGCCTCAAAGTTCCTGTAAATTATCTCCAATAAAATGGTGAGTTATGTCATTAGAATAATAGGATTGTGTTCTTATTTTCTGTTGTTTGCAGTTCAAGTCGTGGCTATGTTCCATCAAAACATGCCTTGAGACTGAGTTGTTAGCTGCCTGCTTGCTGTGTGAAGTTATAGTCATTCTGTTTCCTACAAATGTCGAATGTTTTTAAGTGTGAGGAATACCTAATGCGATGGAAAATTTCACATCCTATCTGACTAATACCAGAAGCCTTTTGATTTGAAAGGTCACAAAAAAATAGAGTGGTGCAATGCACCTCTCACAGATTCTTCAATGTTTGCCTGTGGTTTAACTTCCAGCCTCTCTATTGCTGTGCCACTTTCTAAGCACCATTTCCCCAGGGCCTCTGGAAGAGTTTCCCTCCTCAGCCTTTCCTCTGTTCCTCCTGGCAGCCCTGCTTCCTTGACAGCCTTCAGCTCACTTAGATTGAGGTGACAACATAATGGAGGTGCTGATGGTCAGGTTACAGAAAACAATCAAGCACGTTATGAGAAACAATCAGTAAAATACAAGCACTTAGAGGAGCCAGAGATAAAAGTGTCTCATTTTCTTGGCAGCCCACGTAGATGTTCTGCAATGACTGATGATATGACTGTTATCTTGACACCATACTCTCCCATGTTGAAACTGTTTATGAGAAACAAACATCATGTGAAAAGCAGATTGCCAGACACTAAGTAAATCACTCTGATGAGGAACGAGTCAAGTACTGCCAGTTTTACCCACACTGTCATTGTTATGATGTAAGACATTCCTCATGACTGATATTGTATCCAAATTAGGGCACAAAACCTTCTCTTGATCAGTTAACTGAAATTCCCTGCCTTGTAACAACAATTGCACACACACACGCACATGCTCACACATGCACACGCAAAACCTGAATTAGTACAAAATGAAACCCTGTGTCAGTGGAGGACTAAAAGGGTGGGCAGAAATTACACAAACTGTAAATTTTATCCCCTTCCCTCTTTAATAAGCTTTTGTAATTTTCTGAGTTCTGCTAGTAATGATTAATAAACATTTGGTGTGCTAAACATATGGAAAAATCATCCCATCTGGACCATTTAAAGCTAGGACGTAGACTTTATCTTTGTTTATTTCATCCTTAGCTAAAAGGCTTATTATGAATTGCAGTAATCCAAAAAAACAACCATGGAAGGCAGACAAGCTCTTTAGATAAAACCAAAAAGGCAAGTTTTCTAACCGAGGACCAGATGTATTTTTGGGTATTGCCCTTGTACATATTTAGCTGAGCTTTTCAAGTGGTGAAGATTTGCATGTTTGTTTTGCAATACTAATGAATATGTTTTAGATTTACATTTTAGAAAATGGAAACTTTTATCTTCTTGGGGCTTTGTAAGTTAATGATTTCCAGAAGATAGTTTGGTATCCTCTTTTAACCCTTCACCATTGAAAACATATCACTTTCCGAGGCACAAGGATCTAGTGCAGGCCTGCTGAACCAAACCCGGGAGATATATGTGACTCTTTCTATTGTTTATTTCTGGAATTACATAAAATGTGGGTTTTTAATTTTCAATCTAGTGAAAACATATGTAAATGGCAAATTATTTTAAAACTAACTTAATGTGAATCGTGGGGTAGGCATTACTGTACACATGATCCTTTAATCCGATAAATAAGGAAAATACTTTTGGAAAAATACAGTTTTGGGACACAGTTTCTTCCATGAGTGAGTTAGTTTCCTCCAAGATAAAAACTGGTTTAGTGTAGATATGTGCTGTATAACATGCAAAAATTTTTAACATATTAACAACATTTTAAATTGTAGTAGAGAGAGCAAAGTTGCAGTTTCATAGCATAGATTTTCACCCTTTGGTTTTCTTTAGTGAGGGTATGAAAGAAAATAATTAATTAATTAAACATAATTTTTCAAAAACTTACCCTCACTGGCAGTTTTTAGTTGACATCAGCCCTATCAGAAATGAAAAATTCTTCCTTAGGGAACAACAGAGCATTTTAATAGAAGAGATAACTAGAGCTTTGAACTTTGGGTGGTTGACAAATCAGTCTGAAACAGCCTTTCCTCCAAATGTTTCCAATTGTTCATGCAAAATATGATAAGAAACTAAGAATTATCTTGAAAGAAGATGGTGCTTCTTGTGCTTATGTTGTGAAGTGTTGCAAAGCCCTACCTACCTAGGATGGTAAAGTAAAAATATAGAGTCCCAGAGAAGTATGGGCCTGGAAGGTTGTCTACACTGCAGAGAAGTTGAAGTCATGTTCAAGGAAAACACCTCTGTTATGAGCAGTTTGGTAGCCAGGCACCTTTGTATAGACTTAGCAGGCCATACATACATAGGTGAATCTGTTTATGTCTGTTGATGTGTATATATGCACAGATGACTATAAGGCCTGCAGTCAAACCTGTATTTTTGGGGAGGGACTTCTAGAATCCAGATAAGATCCCATCCACAGCATGGAGCTCATTCAAGAAAGTAAAATGCTTATTACTTTTCTTTGTTTCTAAAGAAAACCTCATAGTCAAAGCCCACAGTCATGTGTGCTATTGACACAGCATGATAATATTCACATGGCCAGTGGTGACATCTCAGCATCATTGTCTCCAGGAGCAGGAACACCCAGTTCTTCTGATTTATTTAACCCCTGCCTTGTCCCTGGTATGTCAGCATGTCAGCTGCTGGTGGGCAGATCCGGGGTTTCTAGGGCACTTTTACCACCTGCAGAGCATAGAGATAGTTCAGTGCAATCTCAGATTTGCTTTTCATACCACTGTCATGGTAAGGATGGACTGTGGATCTCAGGTGGAGTGAAACAATATTACTGCCCTGGTAACTCCTGCCCAGAGCTAAGGACCTCTCTTGGGCCATGCAGCTCTGGCTGGTAGATCAGGGTAGGCAGAAGGTCTTAAAGCCATCGGCTGACCCAAGTAGGCTCAGACTAGTAAACCACAGCACCCAGAAACCATACTGGGGATCCTTTTTGGATTATGTTGGATAATTCAGTCCATTCTCTCCAGCATGGGCACTGAGGACTTGGCAGGGCACAGTGAGGAGCATACAGCTGCCAGTGGTGTGTTCATGGGCTTTCAACCCAGTCTCTCTGTTGAAAAAGGCAGAGCCATGGAGAGAAATGTCCTGAGGGAATAACTGATGAAAAGTTCAGGGTTAATTATCCTTCTACATTGAATTTTAGGCAGTTTCAGCTGCTGAGTAGCTCAGCTCAGATTTTATTTTAGGTATGATGTTGTGGAGAAGGTGCCTTTGCCTTGGGGCAATGAAGTGTTTTTAACAAAGGCTGCTGGTGACAGGTCTTCCATCCCCGTTGCAACTCTAATGACTGTGTGAACATAATATTTTTTCTCTAGGTGTAGGTGAGATCAAAGTAAAGTCAATAATCCCTGTTTACTTTGCTACTGTTTTTCCTTTTCCATTCTCTGCAACACTAATACCTTCATTTCTATCACCATGTACAACAGTATGAGTACTGCTAGAGAACTGACAGCCATGCTCTGCTGAAGCAATACTAATACTGTATTCTTACACTGCAGATTTATATTAGCATTAAATTGAGAGTGGCTCATACACCAAAGAGGCAGAGTCTCTCACTGAGTGCTTTGAAGGGAACAGGAGCTTTGCCCAGACTAGAAAAATGGTCATGTTGTGGTTAACAGGAACTAAGTGCGCTGGACTTAAATTTGTCCCATTTATTGGTGTGGATGTTGGACATATTGTCTTAGACTGAATTAGTCCATGCTAACTAAATATAACCTAAATATTGCTTTTCCTCTAGGCTGGACAAAGCTGAGCCATTGCCTACAGACCTTTCAGTATCTGAGCCTTAGCACATACAGGATGTGGCACTCTATTTATTTCATCTTACTCCATTTTTCCACGGTACTCATGATTCTTCCAGTGTATCTGTGATGGATAGAGAATGAAGCAGGCCTATGTCACGTATGAAGCAGGAAGAAGTGGGATAGTCTTGTGGTTAAGGTAATTGGCTGTGATGTAGGAGAAGTAGCTTTTATCTCTGGTTCTTTCATAAAGTTCCTGTGGGAGGCTGCATAGAAGTCTACCCCAACTTTTTGAAAGTAGCTGCTAATATTTTCTTCATTATTTTCCAGGAACTGCATGTCAGGCATTCAAGGCTGATATTCACAAGGCCAGCTGAAGTCAATAAAACCTGCAGATGTGGGGCTGCTCTGAGAATTCCAGGTCTTGGGTGGCTGGCACTGTACATTGAGTATCAGAGGTGAAGAAAGAAGATCTTAAAAGGTCTGAGTTCAGGCTCCCTCAGATTTAATGTAGATATTCTGTTTCATCTTGCCCAAGGGAGTTACAGCCACGTTCAGAGAGCCCTATAGCATGTTTCTCTCCCTTGACTTCATGGAGACTACAGTCTTGCAGTGCTGGAGAGAAGGCATCTGAGCATCACTTCTCTTTCGACTTGAGATGCTACTCTAATTGCAGCATCAAAGGCAAACACTATCTGAACAGTGTTCAGCAATAGTTTTCTAATTTCGTTTCTCTTCTGCACAATAATACAGTTACAAAGATAACTTTCTTACTTCAGTCAGAAGCGGTGGCTACATCTGCAGCAGTAAATGTGCAAACCTGCAACAGTTTTGGCAGTATTCTCTGGTGCCAGCTGGCACAGGGGGCTTTTGTCCATGCCGTTGACTTCTTTTAGTCTTCAAAACAGGAAGGCTGTAAGCAAACTGCCAATTGAAGCCAGACTTCTGATATCTCCAAACCATTCCTTAGAAAGGGTTGGGAAAACGCTACTTGTCCCAGCCTGTATCCAGTAAAGCAACAGCAGCAATGGCAGAGCTGCCTTTCCCGGGAGCACTCCCTGGGGTCATTTAATTTCCTACTATTGATGAAGCTTCAGACTACCAAAGGGAACCAGTAAAAGGAAATGTCCTCAACCCTCTGCACAAGAGGAGAGGTGTATTTCTAGATGCAGCTAGAATTTACGTTTTGTTCTTTGTTCAGCTCCATGTGTGAGGAGCACATGGGTGGCAAGAGGAAGAAGGACTGAAATGAGTTGACAACTCTGATTTAAGGTGCTAATTAACTCTTTTCATCAGCCAGCATCAAATACAGCCACCTTAAGAAACCTAAGCAAACCTGAGCAGGTATCCAGCTTTCCAATAGTCCTTTCTTTTAGCTGACTTAGTAAGACAACACTTAGATGCAACAGAAGCTCAGACAGCCTTAATACCCACACCTACATGTGCTTGGCCCTGCAGCCTAATTCATGCAGCCAGACCCAAGTTTGCTCTCACCATGCTTTGAGTGATAGATGTAACTCGTCTTGGGAAGCCATATGTTCTGTCTAGCCCAGGAGTCATGCTTTAAGTTAAAATGCATGTCAAGCCCTGCTTACTGCCAGAACCTGGGCAGCCTATGCGTCTGCCTCGTGTGCCGAGCATTAAGCCCTGCAGAGAGGCAGGAAACATTAAGGGGGTGCCATGCTGAACTGATGGGGCTGTGCAGCATCGGGATGGAGCTGGCAAGTGTCCTGCCAGCCTGAAGGCCAGGAGGGGGAACTCAAGTGTGACAGCTTCTGCCATATACACAACCCATAATATCAGTTTAGCTTAATGGTATAGCAACCCTCCAGTCA
This sequence comes from Florisuga fusca, assembly GCA_038090715.1. Taxonomy (NCBI): domain Eukaryota; kingdom Metazoa; phylum Chordata; class Aves; order Apodiformes; family Trochilidae; genus Florisuga; species Florisuga fusca. The sequence continues at coordinate 14,557,295 of JAAWXA010000015.1, read as the reverse complement.
GGATCATGCCTTCTCATAAATCTGGCTGTCTTTTTTTCTGTTTTGTTTGGTTTGTTGGTTTTTTAAAGCCTGTTTTTCTGAGGAGCAATCAGGAAGCACTATGCACTCTGCTTTGTTGGGATTCTCTGATGCAGACCTTATCAAGCATCACTGGATGGGTTCAAGTGACTGAAAGGCACTGCTTTCTGATCTTAGCCAAAAAATCACCATGGTCATCTTGAAACTTTGAGTAATAAAAACTTGACACAGTTCTGTAGAAGATAATAGCCCAATTTTGTCCCAGGTTACATCTTTACATCCTGGTTGAGGATCCTAGAAAAATGATTATACTGATAGAATTTACCTTTTACCTTTTGGTCACAGTAAGCCTGCTCCTTACACAGGAGTTTTCTGCTGACTTCAGTGAAAGTCAGATCACATTAATATTTTTTCCATAGAATTAAAAAAAAAAAAAAATACAAAAAACCCAGAATCAAAATCTTGCAGTTTCCTCTTGGCCCATTTTAAGGCGAAACTTACATTGTAAATCAGCTGAGAGTTTTACCAGAGAAAGAGCCATTGGAATTGTCCCATCCTCATGGTATTATTTGTAGTGGCCATTTCCCATAGTATTTTCAATACTGATAATTTACTGCACCTATTATACTTCATTATACACTTTCAAACCCTGGTTCTTCAGATTGTATGAGAGGAAACTTGGCATAAAGACTGCAAGACCAGATTTTATTTTAGTTTTTTTAAAGAAAAAAATATTACTGATTTATGGGTCAGCAAACCCTACACATTTTATAGAGAATTCCATGTACCTTTTCTTTCATAGACTCTGGACCGAAGCATATTTATTTTTAAATATAGGAACTGATTTCTGTTAATATTGTTGTGAGTTTCAGTATTACCAGTTCATAAGAGGCTTGGTAACTCTGATATCCAGTCCAAGAGTGTTTCCTGTAACTTTCTGAGAGGTGCTGAGTGCAATCAGCTTAGATTTCTTAATACATTGGAACCTGATATTGTTCTGAGTAAAAACTGCACAGAAGAAGGAATGGGGACAGATCTTTTTCTCAGCAAATTTCAAACCTATTTTTCACTCCTCTCCAGCAGCAGCTATTTCAAGCATATAGCTGCATTTGCTTCTGTTAGGACAGTAACATCATCCTTTTGCACAGAAAATAGCTTCATATAGTCAAAAGTGATCTCTATGTTGACTCGGAGCAACTCCTCTCTTTCACGACTTTGATTGGAAATGGACAGCTATACTGCAGATCACACTGTTACAAGCTTTAGAGAGCAGCAACAGGGTTTGGAGTCCCTCAGAAGATGTATCTGGAGTACAAAGAAGTTTGGAGGACTCTTGACCCATTTGTGTGAATGAAGGATTACCCCTTTATATGCTTCATAGGAAAAAGAGTCTGACATTGATTCCAACTCATTAAAAAAGAAGGTTGAGGCCAGGAACATTGCTTGCCTTTCTCAGATCTCACTCTGGGAAAAGCAAAGTTAATTTTTTCCATGGCTTTAAAGCTCTTTACAATGGCCTGAGAAATTTTTTTAAATTTTTTTTTTTGGTGCTGTACATTGCAATAACCATTAGTTCTCCTGGTGAAAACGCCACTTAAAAAAAGAAAAAAAAAAAAAGGATTTCTGTGGACACAATTCCCACAAGAATATTGTGTAGTTAGGATAATACACAGTCAACTGGGGTTATTTTGCATCTAAGGAGATAGAACAATATGGAGCTATTCTCACTTTTTCTGGAACTTCTCTCACCAAGAGAACTTTAGAAAAATCCATCTAATTTATAGGACTCCTTGGGCTTGGGGACCACACATCAAGTTGCAATATTTAACATATCATAGCAGCAGCACAATACCATATAAAAATAACACAATAAATGATTAATGGACTAAATCTCTCAAGCTCATTCCCTGTGATTATTTCTTTACAATTAAAACAAGTTGGTAGTGTACTTTCAAAAGAATAACTGATTGCTCTCTGAAGCTATCCACTGCTGGTATTTTTTTAAGTTTATGAAAGCAGGAGCTCTTTTGGCTGTCTGCTCAGTGCTGTGCCTATGCCATAGGGACACCTCTCCTGGTTTCCAACCATACCTTCCCCACTGCTCACTCCTGCTGCTTCAGAGGCAGGGAACGTGGCTTGTGCATGCTGGACTCTGGCAATACCCTCCTCGAAGATGGCTCCTTGTCATTCCTATCAATACAAATTGGAGAGCCTTGGGGCAGAGCATGATTTGAGCAAGTCTGTGTCTGGTACTAGAATTGAGCTAATACAGAAAAGACAGGGAAAGTCTTACTTCTCATCTTAAAAGAAATCTGAAGAGATGCACCCAGGCATCCCAAAGGTTGAAGACAGTGAAATGTAAGAATCTGGGTAATTCAAATACATTTGTATTTTAGTATTTTGTCCAAAAAAGCATCATCGCCATTCATTTTCCAGGATACATAGATGACAACAGTGTGGAGCTTCACCATTGACAAATTAACTGAAGAAGGCCTACAATACACGTACATATCCCAGGGACTTTCATGGCAACATTAGATGAAGTACACTCTGGGACATAGCATATGGCTTTGTGGGAGGTGCAGTTGCATGGGGGGGGTTGTGGTCCTTAGGGACAGCCCTGCCATTGTGCAATTTTTTGTCTGTCTCTTTAGTGTGCTGAACTGGATGTGACAGAGACATCCCCAGTCACTACTGCTTTTAGGCTCATGCAAATAGCACGGAACAGTTCAGAGAATGTTTGAACTTCCAGGTCTGAGGGCAGCTGCGCCCTCTGGTCACACCCTGGTGGCATGCATGTTGCAATGGGGTCTTGCAAGGCACCATCTTTGGTGGAGGGAAACCATGTGTCTGAGAAAGGAAGAAAATGTGCTGTTACCCAGCAGGTCTGATGGTCTGGATAACCAGGATTGCAACACAAAGTGGGAAAAACATCTGTCCTGCAATGGAGACACATCTATTATGTTACATGGATGAAAAATTTTGAAATTATGAAAGCAACTTTTCTGGAAACACACACCACTGCCACAAACGTGGAGCCAGATGTGTCAGCCTAGAAACTAGTGTGGAAATACTGATTCCATTGACTGTTGCTACTTTGTGGAAACCAGCTGAGGTCAGGAAGTCCCATGACAATCCCAGAACACTGCTTCTTGGGGACAGTTATGGATCTGAAAAACAGGGAGGAAATATTGGAGAAGCTTGAGTGATGGAGTTCCTGGACCATGTGTAGGTATGAACAACCGTCAGCACACATGCTCCACTTTTGCACCTTGAAATGTTCCTAAATACACCAGTGGTGCAATACAGCCACTGATGGGATCACAGGCAATGGGTGGCAAGTGATAATGGGATTCACCGAGGAAGTTACGCAGAGGCATGCACTTGATGCAGATTTTTGAGAAGCTGTTAGCAGGGATTTTGTATCATGTGTGTAGGAAAGGACTCCACTTTCAAATAAATCATTTTGTGACATAGCTGAATGAGGCCTATCTAATGGTATGAAGGAAAGAAAAATACATTCTTTTCCCCACTGCTCTCCACATGCTGGTCTTGGCTGCAGTCATGGCTTCAACCCTTCTGTTTGAGACCATACCAGCAAAAAGGTCTGTGTTAGCATTTTTTTATTTTTTTCTCACCTCAGAAGGATTGTCCCTTCTTTTCAGAGCTTAGAGGCTTCCTTGGGGTGGTTACAGCCAGGAGGGACTTGTGATGAGAGCACATAACTAAAATGTATTTACTTACTTCTACTCTCATTCTACTAACTCTCCCTGATGTAAGTCTGATAGAAATACCTGGTCTTGACCCAGTCCTGGTTTCACCTTTCTTCAATCTTCTGAAGTCCATGCTTCCTTTTATTTCCTAATGAGGATCTCTATTCCTGTGGGTCCAGTGGAGTAGGATTCTCCCAATCTCTAATTGCTGAAGATGTGACAATGGCGCTTTTTCGCTGATTCCAGGAAAGAACAAGGGCTTAGTGCATTGTCTTTTTGTGGTAAGAAACACGTACCTGCTCACATAGAGAGCCTGACAGGAAAATAGATTTTTCCATCATAAAATGTTATTTTAAAAAGGTACAGGGGAAGTGGAGCCAGCCCAGCACACAGCACTGGGGTTGGGGGCAGATATTTGTAGAGCACCTATTGTAGTTAAGCCAGAGCAGAATCTTCTCACAACTCCTTCCAGCTGGCGACCCCAGACACATACAACCTCTGATAGTGTGGCCTCCTACAACTCACTTATGTGAGAACAGCACAAGCATAGTAAGAGGTTTGTGTTTGTAGCAGCAGTATTTTCACAATCCCTAATCCCAGAGAGTGTAAAGACTGGCATTTCTTGCTGACTGCAGGCAGGAGCAAGGGGTTACTGCATGTTTCTGTTTCTTGTAGTCTAGAAGGATGTCCTCACACACAGAGCCTGGAAGAAAAATGAAACTTGCTGATGTGAGCCTGCCCTTGCCGCTGCTCTATTCAGACGAGCTCTGGTGGCTATCCTTTGAGCTGAAGAAAAAGCAGGTGATGTTGGTAGCAGGGTAGCAAGGCTGAAGTAACACAGCTAACTTCTCATCAGGGTTTACCAGTGCTGGCTGATTACATACTAACATGGTCACGAAGATTTGCTGGATCCAAATACCAGCAGAGCAAGGTTGTGTCTGCTCAAAACACACTCTGTCAACAAGATTTTCTAGTGCACACCAAGCTTCAGATAAAATCTTGAAGGTGTTGGATGTCTTCCTAGGATGTGCTGAATATCCTCTGTGCCCATTCACCTTGGTGGGAACTAAGCAGCATATCAGCACCACTCATCCTCTGTGTTGCATCATGGAGGTTGAGAATGTTCATGTATATTTCAGTGCACAATGAATAACACATTATTCAGCTGCACTATAAGGTGTGGGTGGGTTTGATTTTCTGGGCAGAATCTGTCTCTAAGCTGTCTTGTGCAGCTTCTGTCAGTGTGGTGGCAAGATGCACTGGTGTATATACCTGTTGATTCCCTGTAGGGGTGAGATTGTAGGACTGTAGCATTGTCACAGCCACCAGACTTGGAGAGAAAGCTAATTTCTGTCTGAAGTAATAGCCCCTCTTGTCTTCTCATCAAGGTTGTTGAACACGAATAGATGTTTATTTTAACACAAAGTGAGAACTGAAAATTAGAGTTGTCTAATATCTCTTTAGATTAATTCTGAATACCACAAATGTTGTTGACTGTTCTCTAGTAAGGTGAACTGGGGACTCTTACTTTCCTGTCAATATTAATAAAGTGTGAGAGGTTTTGTTATTTAGCTTGCGATAAAGAAATTGTTCTTCTCAGTTTGTTATGCAGCATGTGTAGACCAATGTATTTGCTGCAAAGATAAAGAATTGAAAACTAACAACATACGGGACAACATACACACAAATACACACCCAGGCCCACACAAGTGCAAATATATACATGCAAAGAACCCACGTCCAACTGTACAAACAAAACCAATTCTGTCTTATTTCATAGCTATTATATCTTAGCTTTCTTTTTCAGAGGGTCAAAACCCCTGTAACTTCTTGTTTTTCAAAGTTTATAAAAACCTCAAGCAGTGATGGCACTCATTACAAGTTACACCAAACAGTCATTATCCTCTAGCACACATCTCCAGCTATTTTAGGATAATGCACAGGAGAAAGGCTCCACTATCTTTACTCGTCTTACATACCACAACAGGCACTGAGACCATAATAGGGGAACCATGAGGCCTGGGAAACTGAGATTCAGGTACCTGCCTCAGCTAGGAGCCTTTGCCTCCCTCTTTGCCCTTAGAGGAGGTTCAATGTAGCCAAGATTTGGCCTGCCCAGTGGAAGTGCCCGTTTCACATGATACAGCTATCTAAAGGAATGTGGTAAGGTTCTGCTTGTGACTGTCACATACAATTTATCTGTCCCAGACAGCCCAAATCAACCTAAATCCCCTAAAACGATGAGGAGTTCCCTGTTATGTTTTACCACAGGTAGAGTGGCAGAATGCTTTAAAGTCTTCACTCTTCTACATCAAAACTCGTCACAGTTTAACACTGGACTGGCAATTAAACCGCATAACAGATGTTCTTTGTTGATCCCCTTCCCCTCCCTCATAAAGAAAGGAGAGAGAATAAGGGAGAGAGACTTATGGGTTGGAAACTGAACTACACAGCTTTAATGAAACAGTAATGATAAAAAGGAAAAATTACTAAATACATACAAATATAGAGGAAAATTTATACCACGTTCCTCCCCCCTTTCCCTCAGTAACCCTCACATCACCACCAAGGCTGCAGGGCAGCCCTGGGAAAGTCCAGGCTGGACTCCTGGGGCTGGCAGCAATTGGGAGCTGGAGGCAGGAACACACAGATTCAGGCTGGCACAGATCAGGACTACAGGCAGACAAATGGATGGAATCCTCACAGGATACTGAAGCAAACAGGGAACAGGTGAAGAAGGAAATGGGTTTGACCCTTGTGATCCCTCAAATTTATACTGAGTATGACATGTATGAGATGGAATACTCTGTTTGGTCAATTTTGGTCATCTCTTCTGTCTGCTCCTCCCTAAAGGAGGGTTGCAGGTGTGACCACCTTACTCCTTTGCTCCTTCTGGAGGGCAAAATGTTTTTCAGAACTAAGCAGTGGCCTTGCCTCTGCATACCAGTCTCTAGCTGTAACTATAAACATTGAGCATTATCAGTCCTAGAAGCAGACACTGACTGAGAAACTTGCTGTTAATTTCAGCTACTTACAAGAGACTTGGATGAAAGCAAAATTACAAGACAGAAAATTACCTTTATCCTGTCCCAAACCAGGGCAACTCTATAGATAAAGTAGAAACTAGAGCCTGCACCAAGATATCTGAGAGCTGAAGAACAGAACGCATTTGCTTTTATGCCATCTCACTGAAAAATGTCACAGTTTACAGTGATGCTACAGTATTTTGCAATGAAGAAAGACAAGTGACGTAAATCAGCTACTAATTTTACTGTGGATGAAGCAATTATTTTAAATAATTTGTGGTCAAGGTTGCTTGCCACTGCACTTTTATTCAAACTCATTGAGGTAATGCTTTTGTAACCTCACTAAATAGAACTGGGAAAACCTGAAAGCAATGGATAATCATTAGAGTCCCATGTATATGCGTCAGCCAAATCATTATCATTAGCAAATCCATCAGGCATATCTAACCTTGGTCCAGCATTTAGATCTAATAAGACCATTAACTGTTTCATTTACATCATTATTAAATTTCCCTGAACCACCTTTTCTGGGCTTTCCTTTTGTTGATGAATCTTATATTTTTCTATTTCAAGACTGAAGGCAAAGCTGTGCTCATGTCACTTGGATTCCTGAAAAGTCATATATCAATGCTTTTTCAAGGATGACCCAGATTCCTACATTTTTCTTTTAGACAATAGTATCTTTTAAGGCAGAATTCATAATCTTTGAGAACTAATCAGAGAAAAAGTGCTAAGCAAGTCTGAGCACACTAATAAAATTGACAGATACAAAAAAGAAGATGAGAAAAATCTCTATAGTTATTGAATAGAACAAAAAAATTGGGTTTTTTTAAGAAAGTAAGCCTGTCCTCCACATTCAATCATGTCCAGTAACAGACCAGTCTGGCTAAGTCAGTAATTCTGTAGCAACTGTAAAAGCGAAAAAGAAATATACTGAAAAGTGGAATCCAGGTCAAGAAACTAAGGATGAGTATAAAAGAACAGTGCAAGTATGTAGGACAAAATGAGAAAGGCCAATGCACAAAATAAGATAAAGAGGTATAAAAGGTAACATGAAAACACTGTATAACTTCCTTGGCAGTAAGAGGAGTACCAGAGAAAGCATTGGCCAGCTAATAACTAGAACAGAAAAGCTAATAACAAAACATGCCAAGAAGGCCAAAGTGTTTAATGCCTTTTATTGCTTCAGTCTTCATTAAAAAGCCTGACTGTAATCAGATGGTTGACACAGTTAACAGTGGCCACAAAAGAGTAAGGACTCATGCAAGAATAGGGAAAGAAATGTTTAGAAACTGCTTAGATAAATTAGATTTTCTCAGATCAGTCAGGCCTGTAATTCACCCTGGGTTACTTAGGGAACTGGATGAACAATCCTGAAGGCCATAGTAATTATCTTTGAGAATCTGGATGATGCTGGGCTAGAAAAAGGCTGACAGGCTTTTAATTTCCCTATTAAAAAAGGAAAAAAAGAGGACACAGAATCCTAGCTCACATTTCATTTCCCGGAAAGAACCTTGGACAAGAGATTGAATGATATTCAAGAGAGCAGAGTGATAAGTAGTTATAAATGTGATTTGGTAAAACAAGATAACAACAAGACAGCCTGTTTGTTTGTTTTTCCTATGACAGGGTAACAGCTCATGTAGATAGGCAAGAATGTAGTAAGGTTTTGACACCATCTCAAATGGCATTTTCATAAGCACCTAGGGAATTGTGATCTGAATCATGGGCCTCTAACTTCGTTGGTCTCAATGAATAACAATACTGAAAAACATGCTGCAATGCTTTCCATGTCAGCTTTGGTTCAAAGGTCTCATGAGCACTTTGCTGCCCCAAAGTCATGGCTTTGGGACAATTGATACTTGATAAGTCTGCTGCAAAATACCCACAGTACTTCTTGGCAAATGACAGCTAAGAACCCACTGTCAGCAGTTCAGTATTGAACTGAAAGGGTTTATCAGGTAAGGTTCTGCATGACACTGTCCTGGGATCCAGATCCACTGGTATCATCAGAGTGACTTAACTGATGAACTAGAGAGCACATATTAAATCTGTTTCTGATTCTAAGCACTGACAAATTGCAAGCATCTTGGAGGACAGTCCTGAGAAATTGGAGAATCGCTCTAAAAGAAAGAGCATAACACTGAATATAAACTGGCATGTAGATAGGGCTGAATGCCTCCCTGAACACTTGATAGGAAATGAGAGGAGAGGTAGCAAAGATTTGGGAATTGTAGTGGATCATGAGCTCAGCATGAGTCAGTAATGGCATCCTGTTGTGAAAGAAGCAAATATTATTCTGGGATATATAAACAGCAGAGTTGTACAAAAGACACATGAGGTAATCCTTCCACTGGTAAAGTCTCCAGCAGGGAGTCGATTCCAGTTTTGGGTACCACACTTCAAGAGAGATTACCGAAAGTCTAGGGGAGAGAAATGAGCCTGGTCAGAGGTCTAGAAAACATGCTCTGCAGGGGCAGGTGTCAAGAAATACATTTGCTTAATCTACACAGAAGGCTGGTGAGAATAGTGCCTGCCAGGCTTTGAATAAATAAAATGCTGCTTCAATGAGCTGGTAATAAACCTTTCTGTCTCTATTCATTGTGTATAATACAATAAGTTATAGGCTTAACAAAGATTTAAGTTGGCTCTTAGGGAAAGCATTTTCTCTGGAATAGATTATTTAAGGAGTAGCATCACTCTGATGGAGACCATTAAGACCAGACTGGTGAAGTACCTGCCAAGAATACTGCAGGTAGAGCTGGTCTTGGCTGGGGCAGATTGATAGATTATCCCCATTTTCCTTGTTTCTATGGTGATGGCTTGCTTTTTAGAAAAATTCTGAGTTCAAATTGGTACATATTAACCATAAACAATCTGTGCACTTCTCATGAATACGAACTATGAAGATGCAGTGCTTTTTATTAAAGTTGTTGATGTGTAAGTCAATGTGCAAGTCAAGCATATGATTAGTCTAAGTGCATTCACTTATTTTGGTAAACTCTGACTGTCTTGCATTTGATAAGCCATTTCTGACAAAGGATGGCCATGGACAAAGGATGTTCCTGTGCTTCTTGGTCCTGGGTCCTATTCAACCAGCAGAAGGGAAGAAGAGACTGATGTCATCATTGTCAGGAGTCGTCCTGGCCTCATAGGCTGGCATCCTGGTGGGAAGTCTATATCTTCTGCCCTTTCTTGCCACACTGCAGAGATAGCAGGCAATCACTGAAGGACATGTGTGATCAAAAAAGAGGTGCTAGCTATCTGGATGGCCACCTAACTGTATGTACCCAGGCCAGGGAGGGTATTTCTCTATACCCCAAAAAGTGCTGCAGTCCTGCTCTGCTTTTCCTCAGTTCTGCTCTCCTCTCAGACCACTGCCCAAGGTCCCACCAGCTGCAGTTGTTGATCTTCAGGATGTAGAGGCACGGAGTCACCTCGCCTCGGTGGTCCAGCCAAATGATAAGTCACAGAAACAGGATTAACCTGAGCCAGGAGGATGGGCCATCACCCCCAGCATTTGAGTGGGTGTCAGTGAGAAGAAGAAGTCAGAAACCTGAAGCCAGATGGAGACAAATGCACTGGATTGCTTCTTCCAGTGGCAGCTTGCAGCTAGATAAGGCAAAAGTGGTGGGTAAAAGAGCCAGTGCCCTCATTTTGGCCTGAAAAGAAAGACTTTGGTCTTGTACATGGCTAAAAAAAGTGAGCCAGGAGTCATAATGCTAAGTAGGCAGAGCCATCTTGTTTTGATCTTTATTCTTCTGGATTATGCCAATGCTTCGTTGTTTATTTGGATTGTTTTTATCTCATCCAATGTATTTTGCTCTGGGCAAAGATGCAGGCATGAAGTCAACAAAAGGACCTAGGTGTTGCAACACAGGGTGTTGAGCCCTTAACTGTTAGGAGCTGTGCCATGTAGTGGAATCCTGAGCCCCATCTGAAATACCCAGGCTCTCTAAACAAAGCATGGGGTTTAGCACAATGATTTATCTCTAAGCATCACATGGGAATGTGCCTCTGCCATTTAGCCATTTATTATTTCCCAGCCAGGAAATTTAGAGTGGAGGAAACAGTGTCTCATGTGACTTGGGAGAACCTTACACCCACTGAATAACAAGCAGCAGTGGGGGAAGGGGCGGAGGGAATCAAGCAGTTTGGAAACAGCCTAAAGGCAGAAATTTGATACAGAACCTCTGGCATAAATTCCTCAAGAACAGTTAGGCTGATGGAGGAGAAGAGGGGCTCCTAAATGATTTGTGAGCAGAAGGCAGGGTGCTAATCTATTTACATAATTTATTCATAACCGTGTGTTCAGCCGGTTCTATCAAGGAGGTGGATACTGGACGCTTTAAATGTTCCCCGTGGGAGGAGTGAATCCAAGTGAGCTGAGCCAAAGGCTACTGATGTCTCCAGGGGCCTTTCAGTCTCTCTCAGTGAGTTTTGGTCCAAAACTGGGACTGGTGCTGTTTGGTCCTGGGCACCAATTTTGTACATTTAGAGAGGGGAAGCAGAGCACTCGCACATCCAACCCACTGCCAGACTTCTGCAATTTTCTTTCATTTTTGCATTCACCCTCTGTATTGTACATTAGTACTCTAAGCTCTCAGGCAGTGCATGCTCTGGGACTATACCATCAGCAGCTACCAGTTATGAAGTGTTCTGAGATGCCTTTGTCTGCCTGAGCCTATTCAGAGCAGTACTATTGCAGGAGCACAGGGAAGATAAAACTGCCCCATCCAGCAAGTGAATCCCACATTGTGCTGGGAACAGGAGGGTCCCTCACTGCCCTGCCGCTCCCTCCAGCTTTCTCTTTTTTGCTATGCAAAGTCACATGGAAATGAATTAGGTGCTTGTACTGAGCATTTCAATGGGACTTCACATAATAAAACAGAAACTCAGTAATATTACCTGTCAGTGGGTCTCTGGGAAGTGAAAAGGTCTCTGCCAAGTCCTGCTGAATCTTGAGCAATCTGTGCACAGCGTTGGCATGGCAACCCACAGATAGAAATTCCATGCATCATTTGTCTGGGGACTAGCCTCTCTCCAACCTTCAGCCTGGAGCTCGACACTGGCCAAGTGTCTAGTTAATCTGAGTCACTGAATTGCTGGAAGGGACTATAGGGTTAAACTGGGATAACCTAAATAGGCTGATAAAAGGCTATTCAGTAAGAGATGCAAGTGTCCAGCATCTCCCAGGTTTTAGCTCACATGCTCTCGAGTCCTGAGTTGAACTTAATCTAAAAGAATAAAGGGTAGGCACTGGAAATTCCCCAAAAACTTGGAAAGACACCCAGTGTGATCTTAGTCTCTGAAAGAGTTGGAAAGATTTATTTTAGAAAGAGGTTCGGATGGTTAAATATTATTTGGGAGTGTGGTTTCATTTTGTATGTACAGTGGCTTTTTCTTAGTTCCTTTCCTGTTCTATAATCTCCTCTGTTTCTTCAGTGTAATTAGCCTGTTGTTTTCAAAAGGCTGCTGATTGTCTCTCTTATGTATGTCTGAATTGAAGTCATTATGCACTGACTTAGCTCCCTGGGCTCTGTGTGTGTGTTGGGTGTGCTGCCTGTGTGGTGCCATCCCCTGACCCACACCAGAAAGCTCTTTGCAGGCTCAGGGATTTACATGTTGTGGTGGGCTGAGGAAGAGGGTAAATCAGAAGACTCTTGACTCAGGAGGAAGCTTGGGAGCCCCAGCTGATGGCTCTGGAGCCACAGCCCCCCATCCTAGAAGAATCAGTCTTAGTCTCCAGGTTTGTCTTACAACAGGAATGAATTTAGTCATAGAGGCCTGTCAGGGATGTGTTTTGGGTAGTTTTTGAGGTCCAAGTGCTCAGCAGATGTAGTCTAGTGTCCCTCACAAGATCCTCTAAAAGACGAGTTCTTGCAGAAGCCTGATGTTTCTAGGTTCTGCTCCACAGCCAAGTCTTGCCATATAAGCACTGGAAAAACGTTTCTAGTGCCAGCATGGTATAATCATCCTGGAATAATGGTCTCTGCAAACCTCTATCAGGCTTTTGTGGATGTTCTGCAGGAACAAGACAGAACTGGGCTTTTAAGGTAGTTAGAACTCCTCAAGTCTTTGGAAAACCTGACATGGTTGCCTCAGAGCTGTAGGTCTTACAGCCAAGGATTTCCAGATTTGGCATTGCTTGTCTGATGGAGCTCTGCCTTTTGGACATGGTGGCTCCCAGGCAGCCTCAAGTCCGCCTTTGATCTGAAACTTTGACAACAGTTGGGTTCAGCAAATCACCCTTTTTGGCAAAATTGGTTTATCCCCAGACTTCTGACTAGCACAACTTCAGAGCAGTACACATTCACAGCAGCAGAGTCTTCAAGGGCAATAAAAGCTTCCCATTTGGCTTCTTAGCATGCTTTCAACTAAGTTCTGGGGGAGTTGCCTTGTCAAATCACAACTTCCTTGTCCATTCCAATCCACACTGCGTGGCCTGCTACACCCTCACAGCTCCTGTTAAACGCGGTGTTGTCAGGTCCCATGTCTCCTCAGCATTAAACTTAATTCAAAAGAGTGCAGAGAAGATACCTTCCTTCATGTCTCCTTTGTATCACTAGAGTTCTCGAAGTGTGAAAGGCTAGCAAGTAAGGAAGTGTATTGGAAAATGCTCTCAAAAAGGCTCCCCAGTTTTCTTTTTGTGATGTGATCAGTGGTGCAGTAATGCATAGAAATTAAAGAAGTTTAATCCCAAATTATGGTCAGGAGCAGGGAGGAAAGTAAAGAAAATTGCATCTCTTTTGTCTTCTATGTACAGTGACTCACAGGAAATCTGTTTACTTGTCTCTGCTTAGGGTAATGTGAATTTTGTCCTTAAAGAATGAGCATTCACTTGGTGGAGAAAGTCAAAGTCAATGTTAATGAGATCGCTCCCCCCATGCAGGGAGGTACTGTAGCTGAAATGAATGTTATCAAACATAAGTACCATCTATGGATGCCAGACTCCTATTCTGTGTTGGCATGACAACTTTCAAGCTGATACTTGTTTTAGTGGCTAAGTGATCAGCCAAAGTGACATTTTCTTCTTGAAGACAGCTTGACAATCTAGCAACTACTATTGCTGTGTTACTACTAAAATGTACAGTATGAATCAGCACAATCACTTTATATTTTCATAAGTGAGAGTGATAAAGTATATTGCTATGTAAACATAGGGTATAAAGTCTTCTCAGTTCTGCAGTACCAAGAGTAGAAGAGTGATGGACAGCCACAAAGGGAAAATGTTTGTGTCATAAGGGTGCCTGTTTTTCTTTTATGAAGCTCATTCATAATGCCTACAAAAATTAACAGTGTGGCAAGAGGGAAAGAGGGATGTGGACAGCAACTGCCATCCCTGCAACTGTGTTGCTGTATCAGCCTTCAGTGTAATAATTAAACAACCAATTTCTAGAGATTTGAATCACATCTTTTAGGAGGATTGGGCTCTCTGCTGGATGAGAATGCAGTGGGATCTCTGGATTCAGGATTGACCTATGCTTGACTTGCAACTTAAAGCCATTTTTTGAAGCAAATGTTTTTTTCTACAAGTAAGAGAAAGTAATCAAAAAGTTTAGGTTTATGCTAGTAAACTATTCTTTTAACTTCAGATTCCCAGTGTGTCAGCAGTCACTTGGAAGAAACTGAGCCTCTCAGAACTAGTAAGGTAGGTGAGATCAGTCCCATCTATCAAACTGGAGACCTGCTCCAGCCATTTCTGGTGTCTCTCATGCACTCACTACAATGCCAGGGTCTCCCTCCTGGGTTGTGACTTACTTGTGTAGGTGTACCAGGTTGGCCTGATCTGCTAACCAACTTCTTGTGCAGGAGGTGCCAAGGAAGAGGAGAAGGAATGTGACATTGCAGTCACAGTGAGGGTAAACTTCCCAAGGTCCTTGGGAAAAAAGCATCATCTTCCAGCACAGCCAGAGGTATGGCTGCTCCCCTGACTCATGAGTGCATGCATGTGAGGGCATGCCCATGACTGCATATACAAAACTGTTTCCATCACATGAACGTGATATTCATTCCCAGTCTCATGGTCTGATGTGAATCATCCAGAAAGTGAAGAGGATTGGGAGGTGATATGTTCAAGCCTTTGGGGAGGTCTGATCCAGCCAAAAGAGTATCAGTCTGGGACTTGGAATGGCTGCACACATTTTCCTTTCTTGGCCATGGTCATTTGGAGGGTGATTCAGCTGTCTAAATGTAATGCCCTTTGCAAGACTCCAGGGTATCCAAGCTATGCATGTGAAGCTGTCACAGCTGAGTCCCCCAGCAGACCCATAGCCCTCTTTCTGAATCAGCAACTGGAGGTCCAGTGTATACTTCAAAGTATCTCAAATGCTGGGTTTTGACAGCCACACATATCAACTGAATTGGATCCCTAACAGTAATTTAAAAATTTTTTTCCCCAAGAATTACTTCATACATCAACAAGAAGATTGAAAGTATCCGTGTTTTAGGAACTGGAGTGCTCTGAATATCTTCACAGCATTAGACACCTGTGAGAGGGGAAATGTAGGTCATATCAGTACTGATAATACCCTTACCTATGTAGCTGTTCTGCTTTCGATAGCACACCTAGTTTAGCTATTTTTGCATTGTCTGCTTTTGTTAGATGAAGCAGAGAGCACAGGTCTGTGAGCTGCTTTAGGCCAACTGGTTTGGGGTCCAGATGCTGGTGTCAGTTAATGAAGCCTGAGGGGGTCAGGGTTTTTTCAGTTCATATCCAGAACCTAGACATGATACTTTAACTGAATCATATAATGATTTGGGTTGGAAAGGACCTTAAAGATCATCTAATTCCCACCCGCTGGGTGGGAGTATGGGGGTTGGACTATGTCTGGTTGATTACTCAGCCTGGTGGCTTGTGCCATGTAGGCTTACCAGGTCAGATACCTCCTCTCTCCAGGGTGTCTTGCCTGAGCTTTGAAAGTTCACATACCTGTAGACTTTTAAGGACCAGGCACCGAATTCCATCTGGCTTGACGATGAGACTTTGACATAGAAGTGAATTAGTCATCAAAAAGCATATGGGGAGCTATGTTTAACTTTTTCTGAATGTGGTGTGGCCTACACAGTCATAGAGAAGTGTCATAATCACAGCTGTTCTTCTGCCTTAGTGACAGTAATGAAAATGTTGGAGCATTAAGGTAATGCCCAGGGTAATATCCAATGGCTCTGAATATTAAGCCTGTAGAGAAACTGGCCTTATTACCTGTCCTAGCCAATGTAATACCATCACAAATCACAACACCTCATTCATTTTCCTGTGTGGAATTCTCAATCTGTCTGTGCAAATGAGGCACAGAAGTAGTTCTGTTCTTCAGAGGTGCAACACAAGGATGTGAAAGGCCATGTAACAGTGAGAAACTGGACTAATGAAGGCTGAAACTGAAATGCTGACTGAATGCATGCCTCTTGTTCAAAAGCTTGGACTTGAGATGATTTTCAGAAAGGACTGTTTTATTCTTCCTGGTAGGAGTTACATTATACAGGACAGTGCCATTATGCTAGTCTTTCAAACAGGAAAGAAAAGGGTATAGTTTGCAGATGGGGTCTTCTGAAGGCAATCTTCTAATATGAAGAAGGACATGGAGATCTGGCCAGCAGTGTAGGTCTCACAGAAACAAGCATGCCACAGCTCCTGCCCTCAAACAGTGGTGATGATGTCCTGCATAAAATCAGAAACCCTTGTGAGATGCACATCATCTCCCAGTGGGACTGGAGGAGCTGAAGTCTGGAGCACTTCCTAAGGAAGAAAATATTCAGAGTCAAATGAACATAAATCTCAGGCCTGAAATGATTCAGATTATAACCTGTGCAAGCTCAAAGGCTGGGACTATTATCAAAGGAAAGAACAAGGGATGAGAGATGGGATCTATGTTGTGATGTAGCAAGCAAATACTTGCTCTATCTTGTTAGCAATGACGTTCAGAAACTTAACTAATAATAGCCCAGCCTTGATATCCGAGAAATCAATCCCCAAGGACTGAGCCATCACCAGATCTGATTTGTGTACATGCTGTTTAGAACTGCAAGCACAAATGATATGAGCCAAATGAAATGTAAAATGTGACAAACTGTTGTATTTCTCTTGTCGTATTATCACAAGCTGGTGAAAGAATGGCACCCGTAAGGTACTACTTCAGTCGCCTAAGTACTGTCTCAGGCACGCTTCCTTACAAGGATACGCAAGCAGTGCAAAATATGTTTAGTCAGAGAGCTAATGGTTGTTATGATATGACATTACATTGTTTAACACAGATGACACCAAACATTTTTGCTGAACTATCTGGCTTAGAAGTACATGTGAGTAATCAGTTGTAGTAATGTCAGAGAAGATAGAGGAACGTGATAAGGAAGAAATGTTAAGTATCAATCACATAAAATGTTCAAATGTCTGAGCCAAAACAAGTTAACAAATCAACTAACCAAAAAACCCACAAGTGAGCTATGTTCCCTTTGAATATATGCTGAGACAAGAGCAATGCTATGCTATTCAAGTGGTATGTTCCGCAGGCAGAACTGAACTGCTCTTCAGAGAACAATCGGGAGAGTTGTGGAAAATACTAGAACATGAGGACCAGCCCCCTCCCAAACCCTCAAGGGGACATCAGCAAAATTTTAGGGTTCTAATTCCAAAATGGTGAATCTGAAATCCCCATTGCCTGGGACTGAAGCACTGAAGCACCAGGAGTGTTTTGTTTTGACTTTACAGCTCCCCAGATGGTAAGAACTGCTCTAATCTTGACAGAGTTGAGCAGCTTGGCACTGTGCTCGAATTAATTGTGCTTGCTGCCATCACTGAACAGTCACTACACAAAATAGAGGCAGGGACTGTGGAGTGGTGACTGGCACTGTGCCCCTGCTCTGGTGTTTACTGTTACCTTTGCTCACTCACACCTAGACTTCTGCCTTTCAGTCCTGATCACTATGTAGCCTCTCTGCTAGTGCATCACAAAGAGATAAGGTCTTAAATCCCACCATGCCTGTCTCTTGCATAAAGCTCTGACTCCACTTCTTGCATGGTTCAAAGGGACAGAGAGGGTTAGCTGTCTGTATCTAGCATGATGGCCTGGTGTCTGGTGGTTGGCAAGGATGTGAGGCTGAGGGGTCTGTGTTCCTTACAGAGGTTTAACTCAATTGCACCTGAGTTAGAGGGAAAAGTGACATTTTAGATAACACCTCCATAGCTCCTCTTGGTTAGGTGAGCATCCAGCAGTTGGCCTAGATGCACGTACATCTCTGTGCTCCTGTATTTAAATGACCCCTGTTCCCAGAAGTGTCTGGGGCTGGCTGGTCAGGTCTCTCCAGCCAGCGAGCTGGTAAGATGAGAGGTGGTTCAGTGTGAGGAACTTCTGGGTGGGAGCTGCTGGGTGAGCAGGAACCTCAGAGCCAGCCTTTGAGAGAGCAGTTGTCCTGACAAGCTGCTGTTACTTTGCTGATGAGTCATATCTGTGAGATACTGGTGGGGCTGGAGTGGGGGTAGACCTGTGCAGAGAGCAATGGGGAAATAGAGGGAGTGGTTGGGATTGCTCCTTCCATGAGCTTTGTTTTGTGTACAACACTGTTTTTTCCAGTGCATATCTATCTCTACTTATATCTGTATCAATGACCGGACTGCAATTCTGCAGTAAAGTGCACCTGAGATGAGTATTGTTTTAGTTTCCTGCCTACTGTGCTTATCCAGATCTTCCACAGAATCAGGGAGCCTTAGCACTATGGTTAACAACAGATCAAGATGTGCAACTTAAGAAACACTTATAGAAAAAAACCCCACAAAAAATAGACTGTAAATAAAATCTCACAGGTACTGAACCCCTTCAAAGATACAAGTGCATTGTCTCTTATGTTGTGATGTCCTTTTAAATTATTAGTATTACCTTTCTTTTCTGGCTTCTTTTAAGATAAAAAGTCCCTCCTTCCACTGCACCTTGGTGAAGCCTTTTTGTTAGAACTACACTCTCTGCTTCCTCCAGTGCCCTGCTTTACTATAGGACATAGCCAGTTCTTCTTATGGTGTTTCCAGCTTGTGTCTGGCAGGCTGTCTCCAGAAGCTCTGCCCTTGTTAGCATTAGGATAGCCTGGGTTCTCAGTTTCATTCTCTTTCCACACAGCATTAACTTGGTCCTGTTCTTTCTAGCCAGGCACAGCTGTGGGGGTTACCCTTCATTCACATCATCCTCAACGTGCAGCATTCAAGAGGGAACTGAGGTTATCAAGAATGAAACTCCTGGGAGCCCAGTCAGCAAACACAGGCTGAGCTTCCTGGTACTTTTTTTTTCACATTTATTTTCTTGTTTGCTTGTTTCTTAAATAAATAAAACCTTCAAAACCAATGCACACACTTTTTTTTTTTTTTTAAATTACTTTTGATTTTTTTTAGTGTCAGGCAATAGAAAAACTCTCCTGAGTTTATTCAACTTGAAAACAATCTGACCTCAGTCTCCTACTACAGATATGTCTAGACCAGAATTCACTCTCCTGTTGTAACTTGTGTTTTTCTGTTGTCTGCCAATTAGCTAGTAGAGTTGGTGAAGACATTTGCAATTATAAAAACTAATCTAAACATACCAAGATGTGTTGCAGCAGTCAGACATTTGTGGTTTACCTTCCATTGTGCACTGAGGTTACTCACAAGTGTTTGCCCCATGGAACAAGCACTCATGGACTGTTTAGACTTTCATTTATAAGCATGCTAACCAACTTGGTTATGGCAATCAATTAAGTTGGACCACACATCAAAACCCATATAATACTTGTGAATTCTAATTTCAAATGGAATTAAAAAAAAATGTTTGGTATAGGCTCAACTAGGTGGTCACAGTGCTGCAGAATATGTATATATGGAACACTTCACCCAGAAAAATGTGTTTTAGGAGTCCATGGGCAAAGGCAGTAAAAACTGGCAGATGGTTTCCCAGAGAGGAACTGGAAAGCTTTCTGCCCACTGGAAAACTGAGAAGATGAATAGGATGCAAGCCTTCCACTGTGGAAAACAATGCTTACTCTAACACACTGGATTGAAGAAGTAAGTTTAAAAATGAGATAATCTGCTCATAGAAAGAAGGTAGTTTGCCATAGAGGTCTGCTTTATTTAATGGATAAAACTAGAACAGGAACGAATTTCTTAAGGTAAATTAAGGCAAAAAACCAGGCATTATTTTTTCTACAGAGAGGATGGTGAACCATAGCATCCATGAACCATAGGATTGGTCACTGGGGGTAGTTGTGATGGTAGTCCACTATCAACATGTTTTGAGATGCTATAGCCTGACTACAGATGAGATCTATTTTATCTCATTGACACCAAACAAATATTGCAGAGTAAAACTAACAGCCGAATGTAGCTGGTACTGATAGTATTGAAATAAATATTACAACAAATTGAGCATTCTCAGACATTTATTTTCACTCTACAGAGGACAATTAGAGGATAAGATGTTAAGAAGGATATATGAGGCAATAAATGGTTTTCATGGGTGCCTAAACACCAAAGGGAAGTGAAAATATTTGATAACCACAGACATCATTTATAGAATCAAACAGTCCCTTCCTCAAGTGTTGGCAATGTCATTATATAACAAGTCACAGGATGATTTATAAAATAAAAAAAAAAAGGAAGAAAAGAGAGTTTTTTATTACCTGAT
Organism: Florisuga fusca; assembly: GCA_038090715.1. Lineage (NCBI taxonomy): Eukaryota > Metazoa > Chordata > Aves > Apodiformes > Trochilidae > Florisuga > Florisuga fusca. The sequence goes on along the minus strand of JAAWXA010000015.1, from coordinate 14,536,898 downwards.
GAGATTCTTAAAGTCCCATGCCAAAGTCAGCTCAAAGGCAAAACTCAATTTTGTGCCTCAGAAATATAAATTCTGGGAGTCAAAATAAGTGTTGTGGGAGGTGCAGCATCCAATGGGCACCTGAGGAGCTGAAAAAGGTCAGAGTGGGGTGGTGGCTCCAACACAATGGCAGATTGTAGCAAAAGAGGAAACTTGGTATGATGGTGCCTCCTCTCTGTATGCACCCTTCAACCCCAGCTTGGCTGTGCCCCATGAGCTGCAACTTTTTTCTTTTCCCTCTGACAGCAGCTGGAGGAAAGCAAATTAGTTTTGGTGTCTTTGGAAAGAGAGGAACATCACCAGCTGAGAGGAGAGAAAGACAGAAGCAGCCAGCACCTCTGCTCCCTTCCTCTGGGGAAGGGAGACCTTGCAGGTAGCTCTTAGGGGTGGTTTGGCAGGAGACCATGGGCACTGGGCAAGCAGCTGTCCTGGGCAGCTGCCTCCTCTGCCATGCCTGCATCCTGGTCCTGCCCTGTATCCCTACTTTCTTAGAAATAATTACCCAAAGACAGAGCTAAAATCAATTAGCTGATCAAGGGAGTGACCTGTGTGGAAACTCAGTGATGTATCTGAACTTAGACTATGTCAATAAAAGCTTCAGTCATAGCACAAGTTGAGCCAAGAGTGAGGTACGTTTTCCCATAACTTCATGCATAGCCAATTCCTTCAAATTGAACAGCCATGTTCAGCCCACTTTAGGGCGTAGTCTTTTCCACCCTAACTACATATTTCTATGGTAACTTCTCTCACCAGACACGTCTGTATATATATGTGTGTATATAAATAAATACTAGATAAGGTACTAGTAAATGGTGTTAAAAATGCGTCAGTTCCTCCAATGTCTTGCGAACATCACCCGTTGTGTGCTGCCAGCAGTGTTCTCTGTGCAGGTCTGTGAAGTCTGCATTTAGCAAAGACTCAGAGAATAGGGGTGGGGTTTTTTGACTCAAAACCTTTGTTGTGGTTTACCAGCAGCAGAGTGTTGCTGCACCAGGCTGGCAGGGAACAGTCCACCCTCCGTTGTGATGCCAACAGGGAAAACTGGAGCTTCTCTGATGTCTAATGCACAAAGCAGGTGGAGTGGTTGCAGTTTTGGACAGAGAAATTGAATCAGTCAACGTGGTCACCCTCTGTAATGCAATAAGGAAGAGCCACTTCCTAATTTGTCTGCTTTTGGAGCTGGTACGTGAAGCTAGGCAGCTTTTCTGTCTCTAATAATTAAAAAATCATCAGGAGAAAAAGACATTTTCTCCTGTATTTCCATATGGCCTGGCCCCATGAATCCTCCTTCTCACTGGACGAGGTGGAAGCTGAGTAGTGGAGCTGGAGGATATTTGACTGTATGGAATTCTTTCTTCACTTCTTGGATAATTTTTTAACTTTGCTTTTCTTGCTTCACTTTTTCCAAAGCATAATGGTCTGAGAACTAACAGGCTCTGTCATGCCTTTAAGATGCTAGAAACTTTCCGCTTGCCTCAGAAGACTGTATCGTAAGGAACAGGTCTTAGACAAAAAGATCCAAAAAGCACCCACTTGTATAATGTCGTGGTCAGGCAGAATTTGACACTGATGTGGGGACTTCGACCTCAATGTTATCACAATCCCACCCACAGCAGCCCACCTAAACTCTTCACCTTTCTCAGAAACTTTAAACTGCAGCAGCAATGTTCTTTAGCTTCCTTAATTTCTATTGCAGTTTTTCCCCTGAGGTCCCTTCCTCTTGGCTGAGCTAAACATGCAGGTAACTGCTTTCTACCTGGGGCCATTTATAATTGACAAAGAAGGTGCTCCTCCAACTCACTCCCCCAAGGGGCATCCTATGAGATGTTCTCCCAGACTGTGCTGCTCTGCTAAACTCAGAAAAAAGGCAAGTTTTTTTGTTTATTTGTTTGTTTGTTTGTTTGTTTTTCAAATTTAATAAAAATGGCCCAAACCCACAGATAAAGCGTAGAAGAAAACCTATGTTCTGAATGTGGTAACGGTTGGGAAATAGGTAGGATATGGAAGACCTGAGTTTAATTTTTTCTTCTTTTTCATGCAGGCACTGTTAGAAGCAGAGACCTAAGAGTCTCCCTTTTTTTGTGATTAATCTTGCAATTACACAGCGGAATCAGGCTTCCTTCTTGCCTTCTTCTAGCCCCACGTCTGAATCACAAAGTTTCTGGGTGGACATCAGAAACACAAAGTTTCTGTGTGGATCCCAGCTTCAGGAGGAGCCCCTCTACAGTTCCTCCCTAATGCTGCTGCCCCTGGAGCTGAGATGTTGGAGTGTGAGCCAGGCTCCCTGCTGCTTGGGCAGCCAACCCAGCACCCTGGTCCCACTTTCACGGGACTGTCACCCAGCAGGTGGATCCCAGCATTACGGGCTATGGCCGTGAGGCCTCAGCAGCAGGGGCTGAGCTTTTGGTGGAGGTGGCCATAGGATGGCACCCACAGTCAAGGGACGCCCAGGCTGTGACTCCCTTGCTTAAGGCAGCTCAGCTCAGCCAAGCCAACGCTGCCTCTGGGTGTACACAGTAGCAGAGCTTAGAGATTTAAAGCAAATCTTCAGTGCCTACAGCCTCTCAGGTGCCTAAACAAGTTAGGTGAAGTTTTTTTTGGCTCACTGTCCTCCATGTAGGCATCTCAATTCTGCATAAGTTGCACTTTAGGTGCCTTGCTGTTTTCTTTGGATTCTGCCCTCAGCTGTGAGTGGGAGCACAGGTTTGCTCTGGCACGTGCTGCAGTGGGACAATGTCACCCATTGACTACATCCCAGAAATCCACTCTGTGTTGCCTCCTCTTCCCGCCCAGCTCTTAAACCTTATGACAGCAACTGCAACACTCTACCTACCATTCTGTTACTGCTCCCTTGCAACCAAGCCTGTGAACTCAGCTTCTCAGTTGTTTGATCCAGTTTAAATCCACATCTGCCAAAATCATTCTCTCACTGGTAAAAACTCCACTTTTTGCTTGGCTTCTCCACCCTTCCTATATATGTCCGTATGAGGTTCATTCTTCAGTCTGGATTATTTGTTTAGTTTAATAAGCCAAATAAAAGTGCCACTTCTCTTTGAGACACCACTGTCCACCTCAGGCTGCTGCAGAATCACAGAACACCCCAGGAGCAGCCAGGGTAGAGCCAGAGGGATTTCTTTGCTTCAGGATTTGGGTCTGGCATACAACAGGGTACAGAACCTGGGCTTGTATAACAGTCTGCACTTGTTTAATGATGTCTTCCCTTTATGGCTGAGGATCTCCGCAAGTGTTATTGTACCCTAATTAATTTTCACTCCTCTCTGCTTTCATGGTTGACCTTTTCCATCAAGTCTTACAGAACAGATAAATTGTCTGTGAAACTGAGGTTGTTCAGCCATTATCCCCTATAGCTCTACTCCTTTCTTCTTCCCCAGGGAAACAAACCCATTGAAGCAAGCTGTTTAAGATATTTGCAAGGGAAACTGTGGAGTATTTGACCTTGTTTTTCAATTTATATATTCTGGCACAGAGCATAGGCCAATTAAAGCCCTGTTTTCATGGATATTTTATATGCAGTCCCTGTATAGATGCATATACAATGTGAGCCACTGCTTGTTTTAGATATAAGTGCTACACCATAATAATCACTTATCATCGCTAGTCAAAAATAATTCTAAACAGACTCAGATTTTGTTTGCTGGAAGAAACATTACTTACCAAGGGAAAAGCATGTGGAGGGCTCTCCTGCTTGGAAAACAGCAAATTGAGGCATATAATTCAAGCAGAAGTTATTTTTATTGTTGTTATTTCCACGCAAGTCTTAAAATTTCTTCAATAAATTGGAAATAATACAGGACCAAGAGGATTTTGAATGGATTTAAAAGGAGGACAATTATTATGGTAGCAGGTGTTATTGACACATAACTTCATAGAAGTAGTTCAGCAAAGTAGTACAGCAGTGGTTCACCCCTGAATACTGTATTTGGCATGGGAACCTTCAGCTGGGGTGCTAAAGAGTCAGAAATTGCAACAGAAATGACTAAGAAAATGGCAGAACTGTCATGCAGGGGTGCAGAAAATGCTGGAGATGCTGCTCCTAACAGTCCCCACCTCCAAGGGTGCTGTTTTCTTACAAAACATTTTTATTCCTCAGTGTACCTCTCTGTGGACAGGCTTTTAAAATTTGGTAAGCCAAACCATGGTAGCTGTTGAGTGGCTGTTTTGCAGTTTATATTGCCTTTGCGCCTTGCTGGTAAATACAGTAATTGCTTGTTATGATTTCTGTTTGTTCCTTGTGAATATAATGACATGTTTTTACAGATAGCTACAGATTTATATATAGTCTAAATGACTTAATTAAGAAAAGTAACTTCCTATGCCCCAAAAATCTCAGTAGTGAAAGATTTATTCATGGAAGCAGGCAAAATAAAATCACATTAGTGGACAGTTCACCATACCTGAGAGATTCAAAATTATGTATATATATTTTTTCATCCTGAAGAATGACTGGAGATGTGAAATTATATACGGGCATGGCTCCATCATCATTAGAAGGATACCAGCCACATTTAACAGTGGGCAAGTGGGGATGAACATTTTATTCAGCAAAAAATAAGATGATAGATAAATTACATCTCTCTGAATTTGACCTGGACAAGAAGCATGAGAAAAGCTGTGCAATATCTGTAATAACCACAGGAATTAAGACTTTACTCATATATTTCACATAAAACTTCACCTCCATCAGGGAAGGAACATTCAAAACCAGCCCACAGGAAAGAGGAACATCCTGATTAATGCCGCTGATGCGTTTCCCTCTGTGGCCGCGGCCGTGTGAGAGGCACCAGGATGCAAAACCAACAAAGAACTCAGTGTCTCCCGGAGAAACCCTGTATCATTATAGTGAAATTACTCCTTGCAAGAGAAATAATGTATTCCAGTAGGAGTGCTGTTTTGTCAGGACTGCTGTCAGCAAAGCAGCACCAGACAGGGATCCCTATTCTTCACACCCGCAACCAGCGTCGTCCATGGCAGGGCTGGCAGGAGGCGGCAGAGCGGCTCTGCCCTCAGATGCCAAAAGAGACCAAGAATAGCACTGGGTGGTTCACCGTGTGTAATACTGGAAAAAAAAATTGTATTTAAATCCAGTGTTTTCCAAAAGTGGCTTAAACCAGTAGGCTATAAATTATTAACCTGTAAAGCAGAAGGTTTAGAAGACTGCCACTTGTGTGTCCTGGAATAGTTCTGCGACCTTTTTTGGATGGAGCAGAACCTTTCATTTAGTTATTGCTTTGCAGCTGAATTTGCAGCAGATTATCTAATCCTTGCAGCATCCTTCCCTCTAGAAATAAAACAAAAAATGAGCAACTTATTTTTCACCTCATTATTTAATTTTTTTATCATGTTACCAAGATTTTTATTACTTTGAATAATGAAGTTACAGTAACTCTTTACCTGCTGTGTCCTACCACTCTTTTGCAAGACCTTTTCCCATTGAAGAAGAAGAAAGGAAGAGAGAGATGTATTCTGTGGTTAGAAACAGCCAAAACTAAGTAGCACAGATTATCCAATGCTATTATTAGTAGTATAATAGGAGTAGCTTCTTTTTTCTCTCTGAAGTTACTTATATCCATTATGTTTAAAAAAATACATGTCATGGAGTAATGTATTTATCAGTTATAATTTACCTGTAAATGCTTAACATACATTGCTTTTACTTCAAAAAAATGTAAATTTTTGGTTCCATAGTTGACCCGTGGGCTACTGGTTTATGAAAACAGAATACATAAGCCCAAAAAAGGCATATGCTGATGACAGGGAAAGCCGAGATGAAGTTATGAAAACAAACCAACTTGTACACTTTTAATTTAACCTCCTGTTTATATTATGGATAACATGAGGATGAAAAAATGCAGTACCCTGACACCTGCCATGCTGTCCCTAGATGTGTACATGTGTGTGTATTTACATTTATGAATATATTTATGTATGAAGGAAAAAAAAGTGTGTGTGCAAGCTTTATGACAAGTAATGTATGGTTGATTTTTTGTTCGTGTGCATTTTGTGCTATAATGTTCAGATTAGAAACAGATAAAAGCAATGACTACTGGAATTGCATAGCTAAAATGTGACATTTTCAGTGGTACAAAAATTGAGATTTATTTTGCATTACATATGGAATGAATAAATACAATCAGTTAAATATTATTTCAGTTTTGGCCATATTACTTTCTATTTACTATAAACTTGCCTTTGCTCTCAATGTTTTTATTTGCTAATTCTCAAATGGAGGACGAATCAAATTGCTGATGGTCCAAGTTATTTTCTGAGGTATTAGAAGAGAGAGTGTACCATGTACAAAAAATTGCTATGCAGCATATTTGAGGAAATGCAGATCAAGGTCTGATTATCGGTACACATAGGTATATCTATCTTTATCAGCACATCTTTTTTGGGCTGTCTTCCCAAAGACAGCTCAGGTGTTAGCCTCACAGAAACAGTACATCATTCCCTTCCTCTGTTTATTGTTGGTGACCTCAAATTCTGCAGAGGATATTTGTTTTTGTAACACTGTAATGATGAAATAGATTTACTGTCTGCAGTCATAAGAATGTTAAGCAGATATTAATTTGTTTAATCCCTGCAACTTTGTTGTGAAAATTCGTAACTGTCTTGGAAAAACTGTTAAGAAAAATTTGGACATTTGGTTTTATGGTTATGGGATATTTTTATAGCACCTGAAAAGATGTGGGAGATAATGTGGGTACTCACAGCTATGGAATAAGCAGTAGAGAAGGTTACTACTGCCACTGTCTTTGTGGCACAAACAAGATATCCACAGCAGTGTGCCCTCAGGGCCAGTAGGACAGGCTGTGTTCTCTCTTTGGGAGGTATATCCCATGTGGGACATCTTCTGTGGAAAGTGCATGTGCTAGGCAAGGTAGCTATATGCCAGAAGAAATAACTCACAAAGTAGCTTTTATTTTTCAGCCCCTAAGATGGAGCCATAACCCCTGATCTGGGGTTCAGCTATTTGATGCCTTTCTTGTATCAGGATGATTTTTTTATTTGGTGTTACGTTCCTTAGTGGTGTGGCAAAGACAAAGAAAAGCCACAATCCCAGATCATCACTAATAACTCTTACTTTAACTGTGAGCCCAGACTCACCCTATCTAACTTGAGGCACTTACTGAAAGCACTTGCAAGTCTGTACAGAAAGTGTACATCCTTCTGCAGAGATGAACAGCAAAAGGGCTTCTCCCCTGAGCTCCTCTAGTAAAGCTCTTGAAGTGGAAAAGGTTGAAAGCAGGCCAGTGTCACAAGGCAGCCCTGAGTAGCAGGTCAGACCTGGAGCACATCTGAGATATTTGCTTTATTCTTGCCTCCCTGAGCTGAGCAGGCTCATCCTGCAAGCAAATCTACACAAAGCTGAAGACGCAAAGAAATACAAGAAAAGAACAGCATGCTGCTCCATCTGCTTTGCTTGCAGTGCTAACACACTTTTTTTTCCTCCTTGCTTGGAGTCTAACATGCCCAAGAGCTACTAAGTACTGCTCAGACTCAGACAAACTATTTTGATCTGTCACCTTCTGCTTTTCTACAGCTCACATGCTAAGTTTTCCCCTCCTGATTTGCCTGAAGTAATTTGCCTGGAGTCAACCAGTTCCTGCATCTACGAATGAGCTGTCAGCATCATCCACCTTGCTTTCCTCCCAAGAAACAAAACTAAGGAGGGTAAGGCAACTCTGGGAAAAAAAGGGTGGCATCAGAAATAGGACTTATCTGCCTTTTTCTGCTTAATCTCTACTGTTTTTACCCCATCCTCAATACTGCATATGATATTTCTCCCAGAATATTTCAGAGGACCATGTCATACATATCTATAGATTTACACCATGTGGAAATATTTTCTTAAAATGTTTTTGTTTGTTTATTTCTTCTCCTTCACTGAGTATCTTCATTGCCATTTTTTATTTTTAACTTTGCCACTAGATTCAGTATTGATTAGGGAGAAGGAGGCGAACAACTCCAGCTGCTATAGCAATGAAATAAACTTCATTTTCCAGCTTATTAACTCTGATCTGAATGGCACTTGTTGCAGCTTCCTTTCTGAAGGTAATATTCTGTCTGTATAAAGTATTTAAACTTTTCATATTATTCTGTATCCTCGGGAGAGACTTTTTATAAGGGCATGCAGTGACAAGTAGATGGGTAATGGCTTAAAACTGGAAGAGGGTAGATTTGGGATACACTAGGAAGAAATTCTTTAGTGTAAAGGTGATGAGACATGGAAACAGGTTGCCCAGGGAAGTTGTGGCTGTCCCCTCTCTGAATGTTGAAAGCCAGGTTGGATGGGGCTTTGTGCAACCTAGTCTAGTGGGAGATATCCCTGCCAATGCAGAGGGGTTGGAACAACTAGGTGATCATTAAGACTTCTTCCAACTCAAACCATTCTATAATTCTATGATTCTGCTGCTTCCCTTGAATACTCCTTTAGAAATTACTAGGACTCTACTAAGAAAATCAGTTAACGTTACCAACTAACTAACATTTTGCAGATATTCAGGGTTTATGGCAAAACGGGTTTTGTTTCACATAGGTTTGTTTCACATTTGTTTCACATATTTCGATCTGTCCTGAAAGTGCTGTGATCGCTTTGCTATTGCCTGTCCCCAGATGGCTGTCTCTTCCTTTTTCAGGTGAAAAGCGTCAAAGAGATTGGCTTCTTCCCACCCAGGAGCTAGAAAATACTCCACAAAATATGTGCTTCAGATCAACACAGTGGAGATGATTTTCAAGAGCTTTTCTAAGTTACACCTACAAATTCACAGAACCCTTGGTACTTAGTTACAGAAGAATGGCATAGAGTCTTAACTGAAATGGAAGATGAGAAGACAGCAATTAGAGTCAGAAAGGAATAAAACTGAGATAGCCCCACTCAGCATTTGATACATATTAGATTAGAAAAAACAAAGGGATACCAAAGGTATGTCAGCAAATTTGGGGTATAGTATAATACAGGCCTTACTTTCTCCACTGGTGATTTGCACTCGTATGTTTAGCTTCTGCTTGGTAGCATTTGATCTAGGCAAATCTTCATTTATTTTTATTATAGGATTTTTAAAAGAGTCTTCAAAAGATTTGTCTCAGAAGTAAAGATAATCAGGTATTTCTGGATTGTGGTGGTGGCTGGTGTGTTGTTTTTTTGTTTTGGTTTTATTTGTTTGTTTGTTTGGTTGGCTTGTTTTTAAACTAGCCTGGTGAATTCCAAATTTGAATAATTTGCTGTTTAATTGTTATTTCTTTTATCCTTTATAATGTTAATATCAGTCAGAAGATGTAATATGTGCTATTACCTTTGATCTCTGAGTGACAGAACTGAAAGATCAGGTTGACATTAGCAAAGGATCCTATCTTGCAATCATGTAAACACATGTTTAACTTGACACCCTTCAATGTGCAAATCACATAGATAAGTATTGGCTGTGTCTGTGACTCAAGATTATTTTCTTCAGACAGTGAATGGCAGTTGTCCAGCAGAATTTTTGTGTTGCTCCAGAATCATAATCTATTATAATTTTGCTAGTGTTTACTTTCAATATACAGTTTGCTGGCACTGAAATAATTTAAAACAAGAATTTAAACACAAATATAGATTAAATCTACTCTAACGACTTCATCTCCACAATAAATATATACAAATTTTAGAATTCAACACTCTGTAATTTTCAGCTGCTGCTTAAAGTAATTACACATTCTGTGGTGATAACACATTCAAAGTTTGTTGTTTTTTTTATGATACCACAAGCTGGCGAGACACCTAGATCAGGCATGTTAATGCTAATTGGCAGATAAAGCATAAATCTCCGGGAATCTGGATTCCTGTCTTTTTGCCAGTTTTTTGTTGATTGGAAACTGAATTCTTTTTATCCTAGCTTTTCAAAAATGCCAGACAATTCACTGCTGTCTTTCCTCTATGCATTTTAATCCATCAGTTCTATTATTCCTTTAATGCTTTGTTGTTTGTTTTTAATCCAGTAGATTAAATCAGTTTTCTTTTTCACTGCCTTTTAAAATCAATCACACAGGACTTCCTAATGTGAAAAACAATTCACTTTGATGACATAGCTATAACACTGATGAGGTTTTTGTTTGTTGTTCATTTATTGAAGTGCATGACCTAGTGATAATAGCAGTGATATACTTCATTTGAAGTATAACAGTTCAGCTACCTGTCAGGTGAATATACTTTGTTATTGCCTCTGCAGTCCTTATATCAAATATTTCAAGCTTTCTGGGAAGTCATCTCCTTTCATGGTGTGAACATTGTTCCAAGAACTGATCCCTAAATATCTTGTGGTCTGAGTATATCCATGCTGTATTATTTATTATCCTTACTTTTATTCTGCAAATAAATATAATTTTAAATGGGATGAAGGGCTCCAAACCCTGCTCTGAGGCATGCATGTCATGTATTTTTTTGCAAATAATTCAGTAAATTATCACAGAAGGAAAAGGATGGAAGTTTCTTTTTGAAGTCAGAGTTTTTGTGAATTTAACCTTGATCTTCATAAAACATACCTGTCTGCAACTGAAGTATTATGTGATCCTAATCCTGTGTGAATTTGTAAAGGCATGTCATGAAGTAGTAGAGGATGATCACAGAAGACAAAAAAGTTTATATGACACAAAAGTTATAGATAATAGTAAGCAATTAAGACAGAGTGTTTCTGGAAGTTACTGCCTGCAGATGGTGGAAATGATCATTGGTGTCTGCTGAAAATAATGATATGAATCCAATGAATATGGGTGGAAGCCCCTTGGTGGTTATTTCTCAGAAACCAAGATAATACCACTCCATATTTGCTTTATTTCTTGTATTTTCCCGTGAATAATTCAGTGATGGCTACAGTTGGACAGGGCGAAGTGGATGAGGGGAATTCAGAGCTGGCTAGTGTGGTTGAACCTATTCTTGTGACCATTTTGTACACTTTCTCTTGCCAGTAAAATGAAAAAGGATGAGAGACAATGATTTTAAACTCAAAGAGTGTAAATTTAGGGTAGACATTAAGAAGAAATTCATTATTGTGAGGGCGGTGAGATAGTGTAACAGGTTGCCCAGGAAAGTTGTGGATGCCTCACCACTGATGTTTTCAAGGACAGGACAAATGGGGCTTTGAGCAACCTGGTCTAGTGAGGGTTGGTACTAGATGATCTTCAAGGCTACTTTGAACCCAAACCATTCTGTGATTCTATTAAAAAAATAAAAATGATGGTGATAATAATTCACCTTTGAAAGATGGAGCAACTTCTAAATTCTATATGTTTTCAGTTGAACTTGATCAGTTTGTGACTGAACAAACTGATGCCCACCATAGCACATAACACTGATTATGCTCCTTTTAAAGCATCAGCAACCTTGAGTATCTTTGTTCTTGTTTTCTGAGACAGAAATAGAGATAGAGTTGATATGAAATAGTTGGCCTTGGCTACTGAAAGTTTGCCTCAGATAATACACAATGTGACAAAAAAGGAAATAGAAAAAAAGAGGTTTGTAATTGCCAAAAGACCTAGTGTGTGCCATTTGTATAGCATGCAGACTTGAAGAATATAGTCAAAAGCTGCTTTATCTTCACCCCTACATTTTTATTGTTAATTCATCATGTAGTATTTTCAGTGGGTTTTAAGATTCTGTGATCAAAATGTCATCAGACAGATTTACCAAATTATTTAAGTCTTAACTTGCGGAACTGTGGCTGCCGGTGGACAAATGTCCTACCAATTGTTCAGGGAAAAACAAATGTTCAGAGGGTGTTAAAATAGTTGCAGGCTTTGGGTGGTTGCAAAGGAGCTTCCTTATTACAGTGCAGACCAAGCTTACAGACAGCCTTGGTCATCTTCAGCATCTCCATGCGTTTGTACTGTAAAGCTGTGGCTGTTCAACAGATTGAAAACATATATGATTCATAAATAAAGGTACCTACCCACTATGTCTATCCAAATAAAATTCCTTAAATGTCTTCTTCTAGCAGAGCATCATATGGTCTTGGTTATGCTTTCTGTGGGATCTCTGGGGCTCCTCTGAGTAGAAAACTGTAGGTTGCAGCCTTTTGCCATCTGTGGTATAACTCGCTTTTGGTCCATGACCTTCTATATAAGATAACTACAATAGATGTGTGCTAAGTAATTTTGTTGGATGCTGATAAGGCTGGATTTCATGTAAGGGAAGACTTGGTTATGTGAGTTTCAGCTCATTGCAGACAAAATATTTTATAATAATGTAAACAGAAGTTTTCAGAGTCTATTTTTTTCAGGATTTTTGATGTACCCTTGATATTTGGGTGACAGTATTTACAAGAAATTAACTTACTACCTAGGGATAATTATTCTTTTATTCCTTCAGAAGATGGAAGAATATTTAGTTACAACTAAGCAAGCGACTTCATTCAGTTTGTCTTTGGCATCTGTTTGCTTAATATGAGATTTTAACAAAAACATACCCTCCCTAGCCCTTTTTTTTTTTTACTTGATTGGTACATACAGGTTAGATTATATACTTTTATTGATGCAGTGTTTTATTCATTCATCATGCTGTCAGTTTTCATTTCACTGTATGGATGAACCTAATATTTTGTAGTTTGCTTTATACATGTTTCTTTAATAGTGCTTAGTACTATCTTTTCTAGGAAGGGTAATATTTGAGCCACATGTAGGGTAGAGTTAAGTTACAGGAAAAAAGCAGGAACTGGTTAACTTGCCATTACCTACAATGAGTGGAAACTATCAAGTTTAAATGATCATAATAAAACCCAAGAATTTTTTGTTTCTTATGGACCTGGGCCATATCTCAAGCCAGAGTTAATAATGAGATCTGCTCATGCAGGGACACATGATCATTGAACTACAGAGCTGAAAAGGCCCACGAGAGTCAAATCCATCTCTTCTAACTCAGGCAGATCCAAATAAGCTTCACTGGATGGATGTCTTGAATAAAAGTGTACAACATTGCCCTGTGCTATTCTCTTACATTCCTTTTTGCAAGCTGTGCTCCTACAAGGCAATTCAACTGTTCTATTGTCAAAACATGGCGTTCTCTGGGATGCACTTTCCTTCAGACACTGAGGCAAAACATCCTTATTCTTGAAGGCATAGTCCATGTTTCTTCCTGCATTTTAGCCTGTGTGTTATTCTGGGGAAACATCCCTGGAAGGAGAGAATAGGTCCTGCCCATTGGAGTGAAGTCAACAACCAAGTGTGTCTGCCTGCACTGACAGAGCAGAAGGAAAGTCCATTAAAAAGAGGTGAACATATAGCAATGATAGATCCCACACTGAGACCAGTAGAGTCATCAATAGGAAAGAATGTCTGCAGACCACTATAAGCAACCATGCAGACTCTCTTCAGGCACGCCACAGACATAAATTAGGTTCTGCAAGAGCTGGGTGTTATCTGAACTCATTTAGAAATGGTTGGGAATGTTAACAGACTTCTGTCTTCTATGTCAAACCTTTACTCAGAAGACTCCAACATACTTCACAGTCTGATCAGCTTGCATATTATGGCTCCTTTGCATGTGAGGATTTTTGAGCAGTATGGATATAAATGAAATCAGTAGAGATTCCACTTTTATCTAGGTCCATAAAATAGAAGTACAAGGTGACTATAAATATTAACACTTAAAAGAGTAGTTGAGAAATGTGTGAACCTAGTTACTGAAGTGATCACTATGCTCTGCACCGTTTGCTAGTCAGGATTTGACCATGTTTGTAACTGAAGCAAGGTTTTTCTTTAACAAGTAGAGAAAGGTAGTATTACTGGTGCTCAACAAAAATCGGAAGCTGATTTTACAGGGTTGATTGAAGAATTTTACTGGCAAACAAATGGACATTGTCCCTCGGATTATTATTTACTCTCTGCTATGGCAGATAGCTCTAACTTCTCTAACTTATGAATTCAAGCAGATGACTTCTCAGGTATTTGCAGTCTACCTATTTTCTCTGGAAGCTGTTGTTTAGTGGTGATTTTTGTACTACTAGAAATCCTCCTAAAATAGCAGTATATCAGTAAGTTGATTTTATCTTCTTCCAGTACATGTTATTGAACTGTATCCCACTACTACAAGAGCATTAGACGTGATTCTTTAGGGTTTAACTGATAAACCAGTGCTGTTTATCAGGAAAAGGAAGTGTGTACTGCCTTTTGCACATTAAGACCAGGCATTTGTGCCAATTTATTATCAGAAGCGAGAACAAGTTTATCAGGAATATCAGCTCAGGTATAAGGATTAATTAGAGCAGAATAGGATATGACAAACTCAATGAGACCTTATGGGAGAGGAAGGTAATATTTATTTTAAACTAAACTGTTTTCACCCACAAACGTGTATTCTCTCAAGTTTCAATTAGAGATACTCCCAGGCACCCAGCTGTGTCTGTCATGAACACCATCTACCAAATTCTCTTTTGACTGGAAACAACAGACTGGTTTTGTGGTGGATCTTTTACACTTTTCAGGAGTGAGCAGTTATTACAGGGTGACCTGCCTCAGAATCTGGCTTACTTCATGCTCCTTATATCTTAATCACAATTGCTACTGATTTTGTTCCATAATTTTGTGCATCTTTATGGTTGCCTGGCTTGTCTTATGACAACAGCAAGAGGAATGGCACAGATGAAGGAAGGGCTGTAACCTTGTCTCGATCCTCTTGCTATCACTATGCAGGTCTCCTGTTGGTAACTTGTGTTCTGGCTTTTTACTGCTCTTGAAGGCAGAATGGGAATTTTGCAATGAAGATGGGGACCAGAATTAAATGTGGCTTCTGAAAACATGCCAAATTATGAAGGTCTTATTGTATCAGATATTTCAAGACAGGTCTAACTTGCATCTGGAGAGATAGACTTCGGTTGTTTTTTGTTTGTTTGTTTGTTTGTTTTGTTTGTTTTGCTAAGCACTTCTACTTTTTGCCCGTGTTTAAATTTTATCTTTGACCTCTTTTTTATTGCCAGTTAAATCTTTACTTATTGTCAGTATCACAGAATACAATTCTACTAGATTATACATAGGGCATAAGGGACCTGTGTATCAGATCATAATTACACAAGTTCTCCCACCCACCTAAGCAAGACTATCATCTCAGTGCCCAAAAAACCTGATACAGCAATAGTGGAGCTGTCATCTAGACAAGCTGCTGCTGTAATCACATGGGAATCCCAGACTCAGCCTGAGAACCACAGATTTGTATTGATTATTTAAATAGCAAAATGAAATTTCACCAGAGGTTTTTAATTACAGCAAAGCCGAGTAGGTTTCTGTTTCACAAGAAGAGAAAAGGTCTGAATTCATGGCCTTATTTGCTCCAATACTGTTTGAAATGGAAGGCACAGCCTCCGCATTCATACACTCAGGTAATATGTACGATATGGCTCTTAAGGTGCTGCAATTTCATTTGAAGTTAAATCGAATGCAGCATGAAAATTGTTACAGTGATAAATGCTGCATACAATCTACTTGCACACCAGTGTGAAGCTGCGTGAAATAAAAACCCACGTTTAGTTCTGTTTCATGGAAACATTCCAGATGAGTGGTCCCTCTGTGATCAGTGCTGTTGATGAAAGTGGTGCTGGGAACTGCTTCTCCTGAAACAGATTTGAATCAGAGGAAAAGTGCAGAACCTATCTCTGCATCTTCTACCTTACCTTGTGTTCAGAGGATTTGCAGGATTTCTTCTATACCTTTTTTTGGTATACCAGGTACAGAGGAAATTAAAGGCAACAGTGATTCTGAAACTATAGTCTGGAGGGTCATAAAAAATGGTCCTTCATGGTCTAGCAAGCCATAGTAAGGACTAAGTGTTGCAAGTTAATCAGTTCATCCACTGCTTATGGATGCAAAGCTGGACATAAGCCAGCAATAGGCACTCACAGCCCAGGAGGCCAACCCTATCCTGGGCTGCATCAAAATTAGCATGGACAGCAGGTAAAGGGAGTTGATTCTCCTCTTCCACTCTGTTCTCATGAAACCCCACCTGGAGTACTGTGTCCAGTTACGGAGCCCTGAACAGAAGCGGAACATGGAACTGTTGGAGCAAGTCCAGAGAAGTACCATGAAAATGGTCAGAGGGATAGAATACTTCTCCTGTGAGGACAGCTTGAGAGAGTTGGGGGTTGTTCAGTCAGGAGAAGAAAAGGCTCCAGAAAAATGATATTGAGGCCTTTCAATACTTAAAGGGCACCTATAAGAAAGCTGGGGACAGACTTTATATCAAGGCCTGTTGCAATAGGGGAATGGGTAATGGTTTTAAGCAAAAAGTGTATAGAGTTAGGCTAAAGGAAGAAATTCTTTACTGTGAGGACAGTGAGACACTGGAACAGGCTGCCCAAAGAGGTGGCAGATGTCTCATCCCTAGAAACATTCAAGGTCAGGTTGGACAGAGCTCTGAGCAACCTAATCAATTTTAAGATGTCTTTGCACATTGAAGAGAGCTTGGACTAAAACCCTTAAAGGCCCTTTCCAATCCAACCCATTCTATGATTCTGTGATTCTATGATAATTATTAGTGGAGAAATTTTGTGTATACAGTGGCTCAATCATGCAAAAATATTTGACTATTTTAAGTGTTGAAACTCCCTCAGCTCTGCAATGGAATCTGGCAAATGGGGATGGAGGGAGGGTATGCTGAACATGTGGATGAAAGTGAGACAACAAACAATAAATGAGGTCTCCTCAGGACTAATCTTCCTGGAGGCCTTCCAAAGTCTAAGGGCTCTGACCATCATAGGTTACAGCTGAAACAAGTTCTGTCAGACCATTGCATTAGTTTACCTCATACGCTGTTTTCCACTTGCTTGGTTTTGATGTGCAGCCTTTGGCTATGGTGCTAATTCTACCTGCAAAGAAAGAAAAGGAAATAGTCCACCTGAGACTGAGTAGGATATTTTTCCAACTGTAAAGTCAAGTAAATCAACACTAAGGCTCAGCAGCATTTTCTGTCTCAAAGAGTTAAGTATTTTGTTTTATGTTGTGCAGAGTTATGCTACAGGACTATGTGCATTGTGTTACTCTGCCACTTACTGAAAAGGAAAAGCAATGTTTTGTAACCATGACATACCCTGTTATCTTCCCCAAGTGATGAGCTCATCCAGATTACTCCAAGGGGATTCTTATATTTTATCAGTGGCGCCTTGTTGCACAATTTCCAGTTTCTTTCTTGAAGATACAATAAAAGATTTATGTCTGAAGGACTATGATGTGGTTTCCATCTAAGAGCAAAACAATTCCTTATAAAAAAATACCATATCCCCAAATGATTTCATAATTGCAAACAGTGTTGATGAGCTCTGTGGCTTAAATGAGTTTGTAACATATTTGCTGTGTTTTCTAGTGAATATATTTTGATGTGCATAGTAAGGAAAATAATTAAAATCCCACTGCCATTTCAAATTGACACGAAATAAATGTGATCCATTAGTTGATATCTACTGTACTAAGTAATTTTTCTCATTTTAGTCTAGATTTTTTTCAAAGCTTTCTCTCACTCTCTTGTATGTATGTATGTATGCGTTAAATAGTTTCAGGTCTGAAAGTCAACCATGTTTCTCATTATCAGACATCAGAAAGGCTTTCTTCTCTTTGTGTTTTCATGCCACTTAAGGATAAGCAAGTCTCAGAATACTGCATGTTTTTGATGTATGGGTAAAATTCACATCTTCTGTTCTCAGTGCGGAAAGCTTATCTGCACTGCAGATCTCAATTGCATATTCTGTTCTCATCTTCTGTACTGGGCTCCTGTTGTTATCACTACAATTTCCCAATGCAGAATATTCACAATTCCTGCAGTGTGGACAGGAGAATTGGTCTGTACTAGTAATATCTAGGTGCAGAGAGACATTTTGTAATATGTCTAAGACGAAAATAATTCCTGAATCCAAGCTGCTATCAGGAAAGAAACATGAGCTACCAATTTGAAAGAGTGGAGAGAAAATTTTAGACAATACTGTCTAGTTGGTTACAATTATTTTCTCAAACTCAGTTATGGTGTTGGTCTTTGTAAGTTGGTTACTCTATTTCTTTTTACACTACTAGAATTTGATGTTAGAATGTGTTCTATTTTAGCCAGTTTGTTGATTTTACTTGGAAGACTTTCTAAGTGCTTCTTGAAAATAATTTACTGTGTATCAGCTCTGATTTGAGTTATGCTGCTGCCTTATTATTACTGCTACATCCAGTAGAACAGAATGTCTTCAGAAATGTCTTATCTGTCTTGGTTCAGATCTGTGTGCCCCTGTTTAGGATATCTATCACAAAAGACTGGATATTCTGAGGACTAAACTGAGGCAAAGCTTTTCATATATCTATGTAAGTTGGTGTCTTCAGTATTGCCTTGAAGTGGGGAATTCTACAGCCTAGCAAGAAAGAGCATTTCTGCTGCAAAGGTTATATTGTGGTGTTAATATTCTCAGGATTAATTTGAACCTTTGTATCCTTATGTTACACACAAGAGACACTAATCATTCTGGTTCTGGATCAGAGTCTAAATTTTGCAGAAATTTCTGAACCTTCACATTTTCTATTTTCCATCAAGGGCTTTCCCAGGTTCTCTTTATTTTCCCTTTGTTTAATTTGTGCACCTTAAATATTCAGCTAGAATATCACCATTAATTGCTAACAGAATGTATAAAAGGGAACATGAAGAGAGAGTTTTAACTTCAGACTGCAGAAATGTTTAGTGATTCACTGTGAGAAATTTGTACAGCACCTTGCAAAACTCAGACTTGGCAGGGTCCTGTCATATGGGGAAATGGTTTCACTGGGGCACAGCAGTTTCAGGTAATATGGCTTGAGTTGGATGTGTGATGTGTTTATACAATAATATCTCTTCATTCCTTCAGATCTGGAGGGTGCTCTGTAACTGACACAAGGACTAAGGAAAGTGATGGTTCACAATAGGACAGTGAAAAAATAGTGGATGAAACCCTAGGCTGCAGAAAAAAAAAATCAAAGATTGTCAGTTTCTTATTATAACTCCAAGAATACTGCATGCATTCAGATTCCTCATTCATGTAACCAGGACTGCAATGGGAATGGAAACAACAGAACATGAATCCACGGAAACAAAGGAATTTGTATTATTCTGTGTGGCCCTCAGAAGCTGCAGTTTGGATATAATTGTGACTCAAATGAAAGGACATTAACAAAGCAAATGAACTATTTAGCCTCTGATCTAGTCCAAAGACAGCTTTTGTGGCTGAAAAGTTCATAGATAGATTTGGCCATCGGCTTTCTGACAACTTTATATAAAACAAAGGCTATTTACCCTTATGAGCTGATCCGTCTTTGCTGGCATCTCAAAACCAAGCCTTCTAAAATAACCTCTTCTTTTAGGTATTTGTACAAGGGTCTTTTTGATTCATCCTACCTAGCCTTAGGTACTTAACTGAACTAGCTAAGGTAGGAGTGCAATTTCCTTCCTGTTCGATAACACAGAGACCCACAAGTATATGGAGAGAGTGATTCATCACTGAGAGGTGATCACATGGTTGAGAAACTGGTTCTAGATTAAATGGCCTTAAGAAGAGAATTCATTTTACTGACATCTTTACATCTCCTGGAGCTTAACTAGCATTAAGGTAAATACTGAGTAGCACCTTCAATTTTGAGACTCAGTCCTTTGCTACTGAGTACCTATAAATAACATGAAGAAATAAATAGTTGGGCAAAACTATTGTACAAAAAGAGAAATTTTTCCAGGGTCACAGTGCTCAGGTCCTTGCTCACACACATCACTCGCATCACATGCATGCTATAATACTTTTTACACACTGTCTGGGCATGTGTCACACTGTCTGGTCACAGTGTCCTTGCTCGGGTAAAACTGTATTTGAGTAACATTATAAACTTCAGACTTGGCACCCAGATTATTGAATTGTGAACTGTTCTTGCTAAGTCTGCACTGAGATTCTCAGATGTGCAATACTAAGCAGGGGATATGGCTGTGAGTCCCTTGCAGACTCACTGTGCCTTCTCCTGCTTCACGTTCAGCCAGATGGATGTCACCCTTCCTTGACTGGAAGGTGAGGAGTCACAATAAGTTTTGCAGAGAAACATCCCCAAAGTAATGGTGATCTGCAGCTTTTTGACCAGCACTTTCTTGCATCTGTCTGTCTGGAGGTAGGTGTAGGTCTGACTGCAAAATGCTGCACAGGCATACTGCATCTTGTAGTCAGGCAGATTTCAGAACCTGCTTCAGTGATGGTCTTGGTGCTCCTTTGGAGGGCAGCTCTCTGGAAACCATTTGTTGTTATTCAAGCAACACAGTAATTCACTGCTTATAGCAACCGGTGGAAAAGCTGAGACATT
The DNA here is from genome assembly GCA_038090715.1 of Florisuga fusca. Taxonomy (NCBI): domain Eukaryota; kingdom Metazoa; phylum Chordata; class Aves; order Apodiformes; family Trochilidae; genus Florisuga; species Florisuga fusca. Next base: position 14,516,546 of record JAAWXA010000015.1, on the reverse strand, counting down.
TAGGAGTTTTTCTCAGCTTAGTCCTGATTTTCTGAGAGAAGGCAAACAAGGTGCTTCACTTCCTTGTTCTGCAGTTTCTTCATAACAATGAAGGCAGGTGACTGCCTCTCATTAAACACCCTGAGAGCAGCCAGAGGGAAGGATTGCATAGGTGGATAATGGAAAGTTTTATTGAGTTTTAGCTATAAAGTGTTTTGACATCCTGTGATAAAGGCTGTTGACTGCAAGATAGTAAAAACCTATTAATATATAGAATTAAATGCACTAAATTTTAATTATTATTTCTAATTGAAATTATAAATTTTTACCGTTTAGCATTTAGTGGTGTTCTCCTTTTCAGTGGTGTTACTAGCCCAGCTCAGAAGGGTGAGATTTTTCCTCTCCAGAAGTTGCCCCAGTGTTACTGGGTGGAGAAGCAGAGGCTCTGTGCCATGCCAGATTACATAAAGCGTTGTCAGAGTTGGACTGCTGTCATCCTTGCTGATTTCAAACACAGAGCTGCCACTGGCACTGTTGCAGTTTGTGCCAGGAGACCAGTCTGAGTTAGTAATCACTATTTGTCTTGTGCTTCAGACTGGATGTCTAAGTGATTCAGTCCATACATCAGCTGAGTGACACAATGTTTGAGGTGACTGATCCAAGGACCTAGCTGAATTGTAGAACCATGGTTCTGACAGTCAGGCTCCCAAACTTTTATCAAGCATGGTTTGATGTGCATAATTCCTCCAGGAGCCTTTGTCCGGTGGGACTCCAGACACTGACATTCACCAGTGCAGTGTGTTGTCTGCTGGATAACAGCCACCTCTGGATGAGTCTTCAGAAAGAAAAGCTGCAGGAATGCCATTTCTCATCAGCTGGTGTCACTGCTTGGAGCCAGATGTTAGCAGCTGGGTGTGGTAGTACAAAATGGTCTAGGAAAGAAAGAAGAAAATGTTTAATGGGAAACATTAACTTTCTGGCTAAGCTATGAGCAAGTACAGCAATCCCTTGTTTACAACAATAACTACTGGAAGCTGCAGAAATAGATCTCTGACATTTTAAAGTAGTATGTTTACTCTGTTTGATCAGACAGGAGATAATGTCATGTGCTTATTTTACCATAAACACTCCTAATAAAGACTCAGAATTTCAGCTATTGGCAAGAAATAGAAGAACATGAAGCATCTTTTGAATATTCAAACACCAGGGTGTTTGGAAATACTCAGTTGCCTGTAATCGTACTTTGTAAATGTCATGATTTATGAATGTGTGATAAACTGATTACCGAGAATCTCAGAAGTAAGACAATTTGCCTTTACTGTTTCTCTCTAAAATAACCCAGCCTCTGGGAATGGGGAATGTTCATGGTAAACAATGAGGACTATATTGAAGTATAAATAGGGAATATAAATATAAGTATGGAAGTGCTAAACGGCCTTTGGAAAAACAGCACACAATGCACACACAGTTATCCTGTTTTAGGAGGATAGACATTCCTTTTTCCATGAATATCTGAGCATCTCACAGTGGGCACTGAGTCACCCAGTGCAAAGCAGGGTAATTCTGGTAAGACCAGTCAGGGAGAGTGAGAAAGGAGTCACTGAGAGCTGAGCACCTAAATCTGTAACAGATCCTGGGCTGGTGATGAAGGCAGCCACGACAGGTTGTGAGCACTGCTGTGCTGGCACCAGGATCTCAGGCACTTGGTTATTAACTGAATGTACAACTCCCAATTAGAGACCCAGACTACTTATATAAATGAAGAGAGCTGGAGCTCCAGAGCAGGATCTCAAACAGCCACAGACTCCTTTTGCTACCTGGCAAAAGAGGCTGGGGCTAGCTGGATATCACAAGCCCTGGGTTAGGGCTAGAAGCATGCTGTCCTCTGTTCCAGCTTCTTTAAAGTTCTGGAGTGAGGAGGCTAAGAATAGATATGCTTTTAAAAATGGAGCAGAGATCTTTCTCCCTTTTAGAAGAGAGTTGCTGTGGGACAGTGCTCCTTTTCATTATTATTTATTATTATGCTCAGTGGTTAGTACAGTCATTCAGGATGTGGGTGATCCAAGTTCAGTTCCTTCCTCTGCCTGAGGGGTTGTAAACTCACACCCCATACTTCCTTGGCTAGTGCCATAACCACCAGCCTATGGACTATGCTCAGGGTGGGCTAGCCCATCATCTTGAAGTGGTTCCTCTTTCCATGCTATCCTTTTTCTCTGGCTAAAAGAACAGTTAAGTACACAAGATGAAATGGAGCAGCTTCAATGGGAAGGCTTTGCAGAGCCCTTCTCTTCCTATCCTTTCTTCAGATTTAGCCCACAGCCACCTAGGGTTAAGATAAGTTTCCTGAAAGATGGGAGTTTGAGTTTGATTCTCCTTGGGCTGAGAGGTAAAATACATCTTCTGTGTTGTGTGCAAGTGCTCTGACCTCTTAGCTGTAAAGGACAAGACCAAAGATGTAGAAAAGACAAGTAGTTTGGGGGCTCTAGCTCTAAAAGACTTTACAGAGTAGGGAAATTTGTGGTCAAAACCTTGGTGAAAAGTCTGTCCAGGTGTAGAGATACAAAGGTATTCCATGAAGCAATGTGTCATCTGTAAAGGCACACATTTTCTGCTTGTCATCTAGGAAGCTAATCCTTTAAGATCAGTTAGAGTCTGGGAGGTTCAAAATTACCATATCAGTTTAACCCAGAAACACGTCTTGCTCTGCTCTGTATATCTGTAGATGGAAGATGCTGCATGACAAGTCCTTTGAAAATCTTCCGCTATGTGACTGATCCTACATTGCTTAGGAAAGAGCATTTCTAAGAGTCAAGTATGAGGCAGAGGTTGGTTGTACTCTGATCCCGGTACCTAGCCTACATTAGAGAACTTCAGAGTGGCTATCCTGCTTTAATTGAGGTACATTCTGATAGCAAAATAAACATCTGCTCCAGTAAAAAAACCACAGAAGTATTTTAAGAAGTAGTAATTGCTGGCTTGAATAAATCCAGGGTCCGTGTTAGGGTTGCCTCAACTTCAGCACTAATTTAATGAAGAGAATCTCATCCCTTTACAGTGCTGTGGCCACACTGCTGCTCTTCAGGGACCAGAGCACAGCCCAGCATGGCCAAGTGGAAGCATCAGCCAAAACCCCTGGGTCTCTGCTTGCTGCAGCACAGATGCCAGGGAGACTTGGTGTATGGAAGTTTGCAGCACCAGGGAACAGCCTGTTGGATTCCTCATGGCAACCTGCTGGAGCTTGGCCTGCAGTTTAGGATATCAAAGACCTTAATCTGTACTTCATCTTCTGAGTGCACTCAGTGTGAATGAATCCCCATTTCCAAGAAGCATTGGCCCGAAAACTGCATGAAAGCTTCACTGTGTCTGGGAAGCCATGCATGGATCAGACACAGTCCACTTGAAAGTTAGATAACTTTTCTTACAATCCTGAGCAATTACATTGAATTGCTTTATCTCAAGCATACCTGCTGCTCTTAAGCTACCCACTTACAAGGTTTAGTAGAGATGGATTTTTTATCATGTAAACAAATGGACTAGACAGCACAAGATGCCAGAAAGACTGTGCTTCTTCATTGTTTTTAAATAACCTTTTCTCTGATGCTTTGCACTGTTATCTGCAAGCTGTCTCTAAAATAGGGAATGCATTTAATTGATAGCTGATGCCTGGCGTAGTTCATATTGGCTGAACTGGTGTTCTAATGAACCAGGGTGTAGCTGATAAGCTATTGGGCAACTTATCCAGCTTGTTAAAACAGTGATAAATAGTGTATTACTTGTTGAAGCCAAATGAGACTCACTTCTTAGAGTAGCTGAGGCAAAGCCAAATCCAATCTAATCTGAGCCCCGATCTGTGTCTTATCTGAAAGTTTGAAGATCTCTGATTATCACAGTTCAAAGTTACTCTTGATAAGGGTCCACAGATTTTGAATTTGTGGGCCTGTTATTCCCGCCACATTTATAACCTCATCAAGGTAGGGTTACATTTTTTTTTCTTTTTCTCTCTTCATGAAGAAGTCTCTAGGGGATCATTTCCAAGCAATCGAATTTAGTTACTTCATACAATGGTAGGTGAAATTAGTGCAAAGTAACAGGAGCTAGATTAATGTGATTTCAGGAAATAATCCATAAAAATCTTATGAGGCCTTTAGCAGGTTGTAAATTGGATTTCAGGCAGCAGGAGAAAGAAAGAAAAAGAAAAGTCCTGAGCAAAATAATCAGTCAGTAATAAGAAGTACTAACACTTCATGCTGAAATTAAATACCAGAGTAAAAAACATAAAATTGACTAACAGTGACATTTTTTTAATGGCATGAATGATTAAATTGTTATTATAAATGTAAATAAATGCCTTCTTCTCTCATTAAAAAATTGATCCATGTATCATCAAAAAACTCAATAAAAAGAAAGGAGACGGAAAGAAAAGAAAAATATCTCTCATACACTTGCCCTTTCCCTCTCTGCAGTGAGGAACTGTTTTTATTCATAGTCTAAGCATGACTTGTCACCAAGTACAAGTGAGGACCAACAGGTTTTGCACCTTCAGTTTGAGAGGTGACCTTCTTGTGCTAATTGTAAAGACCTTATTTTCAAGTATTTTTCCCTTTTGCTGGAAAGCTTTTAGTCTTTTTTCACTGTGAATGGGAAATAAATTTGTGAAAATTGTATTCAGTCCTATGTTATATCTGCTTTATAACTAGGTAAAGACAGTAAGAAATGTCTGAATTGGCTTGAGGTTTTGATCAAAGCTCATCCTTTCTGATATACTCCAGACAACTTTCTTATCTAGAAAAGGAGCTTGATATCTTATTGGAAGTCTCTCAGCATAGAAGTAAGGGAATGACTGGCTGAATTCCATCCTGTCAGCAACAGCATTTAGGAAAAGTCCTAATGTAAAACGTAGATTGCTCCTCTGAGCAGGGACAGTGCAGGTCCCTCTCCAACAGAAACAACATCTATAGAAAACAGAGAGAAGGAAGGACGTCTTAAGCAGACCACAGGCTGCTCACCAACTTCTGTGATGTGCATTCATTCCTCTAGCTAAATTATCTTTCTGCTCTCTAAAAAGCCTGGCCTTATCCCAGTGTTCTGTTGGGGTTGATCCCTGGCCTGTGCTACCCCCAAAGAGTGTGGGGGCATCAGATGGAGTACAGATAGCTGGTAGAAGTCAAAACTGTGCCAGGGTACATCAACACCTAATCAGTGATGGTGGTCTTGAACCTGAGCACCGGGATCTCGTATTTTACTGCCATACATGTCTGATGTCAATATCCTGTTCTGCTTGTAGATGTTCAAAAAGTAGATGTCCGAGACGTACTGCCCCACTGTAGAGTCCTTTTATACAGAAAAACTCAGCAGCAGGCAGTGATACATGTCTTCTGTAGATGGGCAACTGAAAATCATAGAATCATAGAATCGGCTGGGGTGGAAGAGACCTCAGAGATCATCAAGTCTAACCCTTAGATGAACTACCTTCCTGTGATTCTGTCCTTTAACTGTACAGGTAGCTGATATGCCCAGCTTGGATTTAGACATCTTACTTTGGATGCCTTGCATTCCAGGAGATGAATCACACTGCATCTGACCTGAAATGTGATTATTTGAAATCTCAAACACCACAAAACTAAATTAAGACCCAAGTTTACTGTGATTTGCAAAAGTCTGTGTTTTTGTCATCATCCTTTAATGAAGAGGAATGGTCATTAGAAGAAAAATCCTTTCATAAAACAGAGACATTGAGCTTTGTTATGTAGCCCTGGAGGGGTTAGAGCAGGAGTGCATAAATCTGATCCATTCCTGAGAGCAAGATTCCAGCTGAAGCAAACAGCAACCATTTGGGCCAAATACTGACGTATGCTTTCAGTATGCTTATTTATTTCTCATTCAGCCTCATCTACTCACCAGGGCATATACTGGTGCATAGCTCATCTGGGAGGGATGATTTTGTTATATAGAGTGTCATATAGTAAACACCATGGGGAAGATTTGATTGTACAGGTATAAAATTTGTTTCCTTTCCTGCACAGGAATAATTTTATAGATATAAAGATATTTGATGTACACCTTTTGACAGAATAAGTGTAACCATACCAGATGAGGGAAGGAAGGGCTATGCAGTTCTTTTGTTGGGGGAGTATAGACTGAACAGCATTTCCCCTTGTCTGCAGGTGTTTACAGATTTACCAATAAAAAAGAATGATGTTAATATCTGAATGCCTGTTGGAGGTGAAGGAGAATCAACAGAGCAGGTGCAAAAGAGAAAAGCTGAACCCTCATGAGACCTGCACATCACAGAGGTCTGCACACAGGGAGGAACAACACTGTCTTAACAAGGAAAAATAGTAATGGACCCACATGCTGTCTGGCTGTTCAATAGAGTATTATGAAATTATTGGAGAAATCCTCTCCTTTCCTTCCTCTGTATTGTAGAGAATTTGTTCTAGCTAGAAGCTAAGAAGCCAATTTCCAAAGTTGCCTTCTGCCTCCAATCTTCTGAGTGAGGAATGGTTTTCATGAGGAACAGGAGCACATAAAAACACAACTGGATCAGAGCTAAGCCATGAAATGAGCACTCTCTTGGTGAAATCTGTACCACTATCAGCCAGGTGGAGCATTGCCCTGCAGAAAATCTCCCTGAAAGTCCCCACTGATCACAGGGATCCTATTGAAGACCAGAAATGGGATTTGGATGCATGCAAGAAAGCAAGGATGAAGGAACAGAATGTGATCTGATTAATCTGAACCTAGGAGTGAGACGTAAGTGAAAGATGTCAAATAAAATGACTGGTGGAAGAAGGTAACACAATGTTCTCCAAACAGATTAAGGAAGTAAGTCTGTGGCTAGCTTCACCAACAAGATGAGATGAGAAGCCTTGTTTTTGTGAGTCAGGAGAATCTGCAAGAGTGGGGTCTATTGAACATAAAAGTGGAAACACTAAGGCAGGTTCCGAACCCTCAGCCTGATCTCTCATTTCTCATTTTATTTCAGAATCACTAGCCTCATGACTAATCTTGTGAGGTAGGAATTTAGCCTTCAGAAAAACCATTTATCTATAAGATATGAGTGCAGATAATTAAATTTTCCAGTTTAGATTTGATTTAATTTTATAAGTTGGTTATAATGTGAAATGGCAGAAATTTTCAGAAGTAAAAAAGAAGTTTCATGCTCATTTAGAATTAAAAAAGAAGAAAATTGTGAAGACTTGAAGACTTTCAGGGCCATTGCTATTTAGATGAAAAAATAAAAAAGAATCTTCAGGGAATGTTTTTTAGGATAAACCGGGAAGAAACTATGCAAGAACACTGAAACCGTAAGTCCATGAGTTATTGTATCTGGAATATTTCATGCTGCCCTTATTTTCCAAGAGGAGAAAGAGTAACACAGCTTTTCTTTTCATTTGTACCACTCCAGTGAGGAACCTTAATCTGTGAGCTTTTTCAGAATAACACATGTTTTCTACTGGGCAGGCAGATTGAATGGGCAGAGCATTTCTGTCCATGTAGTTTATATGAGACTGGAATTTATTAGCACAGTATTTTTAAAGTGCAATAAAATGCAGCACTCAGATCACTCTGGCGATCTGTATTCTGCAGAGTGTTGTGACTTAAAAAGAAGTGCTCTCACATTGTACTGTACCACACAACTCGCAAGAGCAACCACTTTTGCGGAGTTAAAGGAAATATTTTGGCATCTGGAGAGTCCCTGCCAAATCTGCAGCAGAGCTGACAGTGGGCTCTTGCTAGCCTGGGGAGTGATCCACTTGCCTGAGAAGCTTGACATTCCCCAACCAGGTGTCCTAAAAAAGTTCAGGGAAGGAGGAAATCACGCAGGTAGCTCACTTCTGCAGGTAGCACTTCAGCTACCCACAGCTAGTGTATGTAATGGCTGTTTGAATGACACCTGTCCTGAACTTTCTTTCTAACCTCATGGGTATGTCATTTGGGTGGCTTGCCCTCAGCACTGAGGTGTGTTGCTAAAAACTGGACCACATTTCTGGCTTCTCAGTCAATCCCTGCAGCCCTGTGACAATCTGGTGACACATTCTTTTTTCCCCCTGCAGTAGAAGAAAAATCTTCTCAGATAAAATGCCTGTGTACAAAAAGGAGGCTAAGGTTTAGAGCTTCTCTAGATTGCAGTGATACTCAATTGACCTATGGGGCATCCACGAGCTGGAGAGCTGTTCTGGATGTGCACAATTTATCTGCTCTGGATGAGCCACTGTTGTGCTCAGAGCTGGGCTTCCAAAGCCCTGTGATGGCTTTTCCTTCAGTTCTACCTCTCTGGTTTTAGCTTTACCTGACCAGAAGTAAACTACTATTAAGAAAGGGAAAGCTGTGTTTGGAGAAATGCAGTCTAAAGAATTTCAACAAGTATAAAAAATAGGAGTATTATTTGAAGAAAATCAATTTGTGAGCTTGTTCTTGCACTGTAATTGCCCTGAAATAAGTAGAACTTACCAGAGTTGCAGATTCTGTTTGAAGATAAAAATTTATTTTTTGTGAAAGGAGAACATTATTGTTTGGCTTTCCTTTAGAAATATTGTGGTGGTTAGTTAACGTGTTTGTCAAGAAAGGATTGTTTAATTCTTTTATGATCTGCTACCAGCTGTGATATATACACATATATATGCATATACATGCACACACATATTATATACATATACACACATACATTATATACATATTAGTGCCTGACTTTCATGAAATGAAGCCGCAGCCAATAGGTTTATTTGGGTTAACTTTGCTTCAGCTTTTTCTGTCTTGGTTTGTTTGGCTTCACTTTTTAATGAAAATACTAAAGAAATAAGATAATAGAGGCTTATTTCCTTATTAAAGTCGTAATGGAAGAAATGAACTTTCTTCTCATTTACCTCCTCCCTGAGAAACTGAGTATTCCTATATAAACTTCTCAGCAGGAAAGCATTTAGAAAACCTCTGTCCTGGACCCTAGTTTTTATTTCTTAGGGAACCCTGGAGATTTCACTTAACTTTATCTCAATTTTGCTTTCTAAACTTCCTGTCCCTCACCTATATTACAGAGTTCTCCATGTAGAGAATATCTGCCAGCATGCAGCAGATATTGTAGCCTTGATTACTGTAATCCTGCATTTTCCTTTGGCAACTATATGTCAGAAAGTAGACACAAGTTTGCTTTCGCTGGTGACTGTGAGTGGTTTTGTGTCACTAGGGGTTGTGATTCATGGTCCGTGTCAAGTTTAGCTGCATCAGCTGAAGAGGAAGTGTGCATAGGTGCCCGCATAAGTTTGTCTTTTGAGCCTCCTGAGACATAATAACTGAAGTAACTGGAGATCAATGAATCTGATCCTTTTGGTGATGCCCTGTTAGTGCGGCCCTGTAGGGGAATTTCAGAAATCTCTCTTTTGAAAGGCTTTGTATTAGGATTCTAATTTTCTTGCAAGTAATGGGTGAGGGAGCCAGTCTTTTTTCTGTGCTTACATCCCTGTGTGTCTCAGAGGGCACAGATCATGAGAGGAAGTCAAGTGTTTTATATCAGTTCCTTCTCCTGGATCTGTCAGCTCCAGAAGATAAGCAGCACAGGAGGCATGAGGACAATTTCCCTACTACACTGCAAAGCAAACCAGCCAGTTATGCTGTTGTAAGTTTTCATCTTCCTCTGGAGTACCTGGTACTAGCCCCCATAAGATGCTGGGTATGACAGGGCAATGGCTGTGTAAGTTTTACCTTCTTGAATTATCTGAATTCCTACTGGGACATACTGGCCAAGTTAAATGATTAATGTTGTACTGCAAAGGGATACCAATATTTATTGGACTCTATTGAACTGGTAAATCTTGTAATTCTCACCAGTGCATGAACATAGCATGTAACAACACCTGTTCAAGGAAGTGTGACTAGGTGTCAGTAATTTCAATGTTCTAGTCACATAGTTGAGAATTAGTTATATATTCAGAACAGAAAAAACCCCATTAAGATTGAACAATTAAGATGTGAGCATGTCAGGAAGCAAAAAATAAAGATAAGAATTCATCTGTAGTGCAAACTTGTCCATAAGGAAGCAAAATCTTAATATGTTAAGCATCAGGCAACCTTAATAGTATGTGGCTTTACCAGCTGTTCCTGTAATTACAATATGGAATTTCACACACATTAATGTTAAGGTTTTAATCATCTAACCAGAGCAATAGAAAACACTATGGACATGACTATATTTATACAGAATCAAAAATGAAATTGTCTCAAACTTATTTAACCTTCCCTTCTCTGCCAACAGCAACAATAACAGAAAATCATCTGTGTCTTGAGGTTAAATACTCAGTCTTTCAGGCTGAAATGTGAATGTTTTGGCAGTGCTGTAAGTCTTTTAAAGGAGAAGTTTTGTTTGAGATTGTTTTGGAACCCAAGCTATTTGGAGCTCTATTAGGCCCCATTATAATGGAGGAGTGTGTGTGGGCAGATTTTCAAAAGCAACAAGGTTGCCACATCTTACCAGGGTATTGCTCATCAGCTGAGCGGTGGTAACTGGCTGGTTGCACAAACTTACCCTCCCTGGTTGTAAAGTAAAACCTATTAGCTTAAATAATGAGCCATTAAACCCAAGTAACTTATTGCTTTTGCTTGTATGCCCATAATCATAGACTGCTCTGGAGCTTGCATTTTAACTGTTAGGCACTATGGGTAAGTTTTCAAAACCTTTCCAGGTGATTTAGTGTCCAAAGTCACTGTTTCAAAGGTGGTGTGGGTGTTCCACTGGCTGAGAGGTTTAACTCCCCCATGTCAAGTGCCCACACCATGTCTGAAGAGGGGACTTCATCTTTCTCAAGAGGGAGCTCACGTCACTCAGGCCAGAAGGAAAGTGGTGAGAAAAAGCTCTCAGTTGCTTGTGGGGAAGGGAAGAAGTGGAGGTAATGACACAGGGGATCCTAACCAACTTTGTGTGGTTGGTGAACTTTGTGGAAAGATCTGTGAAGTCTCCAGTTTCTCATTCAAGGGAGAAATTCACCCAACATTTTCCCTGTTTTGTTATACCACACTTTTGGTTCCTAAATCATTCAGACACTTTGGAAAATGTTGTCCTAAATGTCCACTCCTACTCATTAAAATCAGTGTGTATCAAAACTTTTTGGTGGGAATGGCAGAGAGGGCCCTTATGACATTGCACTTCCCTTGCTTGTGACATGAACAGAGCCTGTTGTGTGAATGTGGTGGTGTGTTCATTCCAGGGCCATCTATTATTCTCTGTGTAGCAGAAAATGCCATTTATTTCCATTTATGCAGACCATAAATCAACATGATATTAGCAGCATGTGATCTAATGCTGCACAGTGTGCATCAACATGAGAAGAACAAATCTGTTCAAAGTTTTGGAACACTTAAATGTCCCTTTTTCACTCCCTTTTTCTCTTTCCCATTGTTTTAAAACCATTTAAATAAGACATTCTACAATCATTACAGGGTGGGCTTTTTCTCTGGGGAAGAAGCAGAAGTGCTGGAAACTGCTCTCTTATAGTTTGCAGGGGAGCGAGCTTTTTAACATCTCACTGGTTTTCTCTTATTAGCAGGAAAAGTATGCTGCAAATCAACCTTCTAGATGTGGCAAAAAAAATTATGACATTTAATAACAAACCAATGTATCCAAATTGGGATGTTTTCAGTTATATCCTGGTTTTAATACTGTGAATCCATCTATTACAAAATAGAAGAAAATAATGCCTGGTCATTGGCGTCATTCATTGATCACAAACTGTTTTTACTAAAAGAGAACCCTATGGATGCCTATGAGATTAAGGAGCCAAAGATAACACCCTAATGCTTGTGAGATGACACAATACCTACTCCGGGATGTATATACCTGCTGGCTCCCATGACCTTCAGTAAGATTGGTTCTCCTGTCTCAAAGTGACCAGGCTCTGCAAAGGTTCAGAATGACTTGAAAAATCAGTATCTAACTCCAAACTAGTGTGAGCTCACATTTAGCATGGCTTAGAAGGGCTAAGACCAGGTCTCTGTTCAGGACTGAACTTCTTCTGCCCATGCTATCCCAGGAACCACACCCGTCTCCCTGGATTGGCTCCTTTCTAACAGGTTATAGAGGTATGGGGTCCCTCTCCTGATTGTTCTGTCTCATGGTAGCTCTGAAAGAAGGCAAAAGTCTGGTTTTGTTTCAATGCGGGAAGTAATGCAAAGAGCTTTGAGAGAAATCTCCTTAGAAGTTTATCAAAGAATAAGTTGATGCTTAGAGCATGGCCAGGAGATGGCCAGGGAGTTGTACAGCAGAGAGGAAATGGGGAGGAAAAGACAATGGCATCTTGTAGTCATTCTTCATCGACAGATTATTGTGGTGTTTGCAATTCTCCTTTCATGTCACGGGGTGGTAAAGCAGTGCTAGTAATCTGCAATGTGCCCGAGACAGTGGAGGTTATAGGATATACTTAAAGGCTCACAAAGACTCAGGAAGAAGAAGAACTCAGGTTCTTCAAGTAGAACCACAAGATTCTCAGTTGTATCAGGGCAGCTTAATTACTTGGTTCTTCATGTCTGGAGGACACGGTTAGTACTACAGATTTTCTTGGAACACCCATGTATTTTAATTTACCACTATGTCAAGTAAGTTAAATTCTTATTTTTGACTGCTTTCAGCTGTATGATGATACCAAAGAGAGAGTTAAGTGTTTCATAGCATGGAAGAGGTTTTTTATTTTTGAACTTTGTTTGAGATTGAGAGTGCCAGTGAATAGAAAGTCCTAATGTACTAGAAGCTGTACACATAATGAGGTGACTTAACAAATATGTAAGTGCATACATTTATAGCCCTCCCTAAATGCTCTTCCTTAATCTCACTGAAATGTAGTTAATCAAGACAACCCAAAAAAGACTTGCATCGTCCTTTAATTCTGGCTAATAAAATCCCCTTTATTTCTCTGCTAGTGCTCTCTATTTCATTCCACAGTATTCTTTAATATGCACAGCAGGTTTAAGGGTCATATCATTGTTTCAGCTAATTGGTACTGCAATAAAAGAATATGAGAGAGAAAAAGATCCTAGAGAAGAATGTTGTAAAAAGAGTATCAGGGCAATGTCTCTAAATGGGTATACATGGTACAAAGTACCTGTAGCCTTTATTTTAGAGCTTCTCCATCTTCTCTGGGATGCTCCAAGAGGACTTGTAAAACACGCTCATTATATTTGTCAGGGGGCATATACTTTTCCCTGTACCTGGTGCACACCAAAAGCAGCTAAATATTCTGTCATTTTATGGGACAGGTGGGGAACAATGAGGTCCTGAGTCGGTGCCTCTTTCCTGTTAGGTTTTCTAAACTGATCCCACATGGGAAAAAAGCACTGAAAATCTCAATGTTACCTTAATTTTGAGTCTGGTTTCTGTACATTCTGAGATGTGAAGAATAGGATCCAATAACAAGCAGGCTAACAAAAGCCAGTCAGTTCTTCACAGTTCTTCTGTCCTTATGGACCTACTGAGCTTCCAAACTGCAAGTCAGTCTTTGGTTCTGCATTTTATTGTTATTTCCAAGTACAGAAATATTGTCTGGCAAGATGCTGAGAACCCTGCATACCTACCTACCATTTACTTGGGTACTTTTTTTCCCAGGCAAGTCATGGTGGTCAGCCATGCCCTTATGTCACAGCATGTGATTACCTACTTTTGTCTTGAAATATATGTAAATAGTCTGGGGAGACACAAGAGAAGCAAAAGATGGGTTTTCTGCCTTTCCTCCAATACTCTTCCCACAGTGGCCTAAAATTGACTTAAGATAATCAGAAAGAGTTGATGCTTTTCTATACCAGGAGACAGATTCTTTTCTCCCTTGGGAAGATCCTGGTCTTTCCACTGAGCTGGCTGGACTAGGCGGTGGGACTTGTGTTCAGTTTCAGCAATGGATGGCATAGCTGAGGTCCTGAAGTAAAACAGAGGCTTTAGCCCAAACAGTCATTAACTGTCAGAAGAACACTTGATTTTGATGTAATTATTACTATTGTAAACTGTGCAAATATTAAAAATGTAAAGAGACAAATGATATAACTTTTTTCTTTATTGAAACATTAAAATCTTGCCTCTCAACCATGTACTAGCACTTACTTTAGTTTTATTTTTAGGTAATTTGACCTTCCAGTTGGAAGAATCAGTCCTTTCTAATAGTACATCCTACTTGTAGCTCTTGAGAATTTATGAATGCAAGGGTTACCCAGGCAATCCTAGCTACAGGTGGTGCAAGTGTCTTTGCCTGCTAATTTGCATATTTTTTCCCTTTTTTGCTAAAAGCACATATGTTTTGCCTTCATGGACAGGGAAAATAGAAAAAAAAAGAATTTCAGTGGCCTAAGGCGTCTGGATTGCTGAAATCTGCTTGCAGGTAGTATTTTGACGAATACCCAAGCTGAAGCAGGCACTGGTTTACTGATTAGATTCTGTTATGGTTAGAGTATGAAACCTTATGTCTCATTTTCTTAGAAGAAAAATGTGGATTATTATATTTGAAGTGCAGATTACATTGCTGAGAGGTATTTTGATCTGCATTTGTAATGAGGGAGATGCAAAGAGCTAATGGCAGCTGAGTAATGGCCTCAGGCTCTGGACATGACTTGCACTGTTGTTGCTGCTGTGCAATTCTCTCTGCTCTCCTCAAAGGACAGAAATGAATCAGCTCTGGGACATGCACCATCTTTCCTATGACAAAGCCTGCATTCCCTGTTGCGTTACCACACTGATACAAGATGACATCTCAAAAGCTGTCTCAAGATGCATTCTTGCTTCTCACAGGCATGCAGGGTGATAGGGCCTTATTAGGAAATGTTGGGAGAAATAAGAAGGTTGCTTGAATTGGTGGTAAACTGATTTTAGACAAGTAGAAATACATTTTGCACATATGGAGCTGGAGTGTGCAAGTCATTTTCCTGGGATATTTTTCTGGCCAAAAGTTTAGCAAACTCACCCACATTTGTGTGGATGAGAAGGTCATCCTGAGCTGCAGTGCAACCGGTATGAAAAGAACACAAGATAAAACAACATATAATGGCATTAATGTTATAAACTGTGGGAATGGATTTTGCTGTGTGTGCCAGGGACTGTCTTGCAAAACATAGAGCATTGACTGCTGTTTTGCATCATCACATTCAATGATGTAAACCCTAGTCTGTCAGTTCCTTCTATGCTTTCATACCTTTAAGCTCTGGGTGTTGAAAAAAATTTTTAAAGGTGTCCAAAAGAGCTTAGGTACTACAATGCTCTTTCACAGATGCGGCAAATATGTGACTCAAGTTCTGTATTTGAAATTCACAATAGGAGACAGATCACTGTCAGAGTTTTGGCAGATGGTTGAGGTAAAGGTGGGCAGAAGGAGGTCCAGAGCAACAGTTGTGGAACAAAAATATTATTCCTGAGAGCAGTTTAACATCTTTTCTGCTAAAGAAAACTGATGATGTAAAATTCAAATGACATTTCTGGGAAAGTGGTAAAAGCTTTGTCACTAGGTTGTCCCTGGAAAGATACATACATTACTCTTATTAGGAAATTTGGAGCACAAGTCTTTTGAGGGGTGGCTGAGGATGATGGGATTGTTTAGCCTAAAGAAAACAAGGCTGAGGACCTTATCAATCTTTACAGCTACCTTAAAGGAGCTTGTAAAGAGGTGGGACTGGTTCAATGAAGTTATAAGGATTAAGACAAGAGGTAGCGGCTTCAAGTTGCACCAAGATACCTTTAGCTTGGATGTTTGGAAGAATTTCTTCACTGAAAGTGTTATCAGGCATTGGAACAGTATGCTAAGGTCAGTGGTGGAGTCACCATACCTGGAGGTATTTAAGAGTATAAGCATAATACTTAGGGATATTGCTTAGTTAAGGCCTTGTCAGTGTTAGGTTAGTGGTTGGCCTGTATGATCTTGAAGGTCTTTTCCAACCAAGGTAATTTTGTGATTCTGTGACTTATCCTTTTTTTCTTGAAATCAGAGACAAGATAGTAAAGACATCTACGACTTCTGATATAAGTAATATGCAAATGGCTATGTCTCTCTTGGAAGTAAGCAGGATGTAGTAACAAATATGGCTGTTGGGACAAAACTGTAAGACTAATTGTGTTACAGAACAGTGAAAGAAAAACACAGCTTGAATGATGCAATCATTTGTACACTGGGAAAGGATACTTCTCAACCTTTAGGCATTAATTTGTTTAGTATTTTAACAGAGGTTATTGCTCAACAGACTTTAAGAGGCAAAGAAATAGATATAGTATACACCTGGGTAATATTACCTGGGTAATATTATAATGGGTGCGGTGGAGGTGAAGGGAATGGAAATGGAAATGGAAGGGAATGGAAATCTGGTGGTGGTGCTCCTTGGCTTCAGAAGAGGGAGGAAGGTGAGGATGAGGAGAGGTGTAGAAGTGCAGGCTGTGGTTGTGCTGTTGCATATTTTACATTGGGAGTCTTCAGGCTAGAAGTATGAACCCAATCTGTGTTTGTGCCTATAGTCAGAGCAAGAAGGCAGGCTCAGCCCTGAAGATCTCAAGGCTTAGACTTGAAGAAAATGCTGTCTTCATAAAGCAAGTTGGAAGAAAAATCCAGCAACACTTGTGCTCCAGGCACTGAGTTAGAAAGTGCTGGGAAGTCTTTCAGCATGTAGAAGAGGGGGATGTCTTAACCTCTCTTTGAAGTCTTGAAACACCAGGTGTGATGACCAGCACATGCTTCATTCTCCCTGTTGCTACAGTATTTCTAGAATCTTTGAACCTGAGTAGCGAGCCTACAGGTCACACATTTTCAAAAAACTCAGCTTTCTGCACCTATGAGACAGATTGATGGCAGTGGTACACAGCTCCTGCCCAACATGTGTTTGCCAGCCATAGGCAAGCTAAAGGCTCTCTTTCACTTTCCAATAATCAATAACTGATGGGCAGCAGGGGAAAAGCCTGCTTGAATGTGGTTTGCAGCTGCCATAAAAGTGTATGTAAACTGTATTGGAACCATTAAAGACCCTTTGTCCAAGACTCCTGAAGATTTTTCCACAGCTGAAGAAATACAAATGTGTGTTAAAGCCTCCTTTGTACCCTGTGATAAAAGCTTCTCTGGATGCAAGTAAGAAGCCATTTCTTAATGCATAACCTAACAAAAGGTGCTTTAAAAAGGAAAGGAAATACAATAACAAAGAAAACACCACAAGCTGTGATCATAATCTAGGTTCATTTTGCCTTTACTCACAACTATTTTTCCTCCAGCTTCAAACTTCAGCATTTCCTAGATGTGGACTATAGAGCCAAACTTTGCTAGTGTGAACCTATCTCTAGTTTGAGATATTTATGGTGATGTTGAAATCTTACTGTACTAGTGAATGAACGGTAGCGTATTTTGTAGGAATAATGAAATCTCAGCAACATGAGACCTCAATAAAGCACATTGTTGTTAAATCTTTGCTGACTGCTGTTTTTATGTGTGAATTATAAGGTGTGTGTATAAGTGAAGTGCGAATTAATGAGGTTTCGCTGTGCTGAAATGAAACTGTGGTGGGACATGAGCTAAGAAATATGGTGTTACTTACTATTTTGAATTCAAGAAATTATGTTTTTTGAGCAGCTGCCAGTCAGTGCATGGGTGGCTACACTGAGGGCATCTTTGAAATCATATTTTTGCATGTGTACACCTGGGGGAGATTTTTATCCATCAATTTTATTCCCCTTAACCAAAAAAAAGTCTGAATAGACTAAAACTGTATTAAAGCCTAAGAGGAAACACCCGCAAGGAGGAAACACCCTCAAGAGGGAAACTTTCAAGAAGCTCTTATCTGCTTGGTGTGCTCAACCAAAGAGACCATAGGTAATACCTACTCCTTTCTCCGCTTTCCTTCTGTGGCTTTGGCGTGGACTGTCACCCGTATTCCCCCCATTGAACACTCAGCTGCTGACAGCAGTGCAGAGGGACAAGGATAAATGCCTTTTGTGAAGCAATCTGATTTGCAGCTTGCTTGCCACCTCCTTAGCTATCCCTGGGATACATTGCAGTAGTAAGTTTTGTAGATGGTGGAAGAGCTGATAACTGTGATGTGCAGAGCTTCTGTCTGCATGAGAGTCTGCATGCAAAGCTTAAACTCTTGATGGAAATACTCCTTTTAGATGAACATAAACCTTCAGCAAGAAGTAAAAGATGATGTTGCACCCTTTAACAGCTTGGACGTGAACATCCAGGACAGGTGGCAAGTGGTCTTCTCTAGACTTTTGTATTTCCAGTGCTAACTGAGGTGTCTGCTAGCTGCTGCAGACACAGTCCGTCATTACAACAGCTTGTTCTCCCGCAGGAAGGAAACTCAGGGACAGATCTCCAATAGCATTTGTATCTTACTTCTACTCACCCTCTATTCACTGCTCTGCCTCTCCCAGCTTCTCTTTACCTGTGGCAGAGCTAGTTATATTAAGCTGCCAATCCTCCATTGTTGTCCTTACTGCTTCACCTTCTGTCTGAGATGAAGCTGAAGCAGAAGCTTGTAGATCCATTTTGCACAAAACCCTCTACATCCTATGAGCAATCTGCAGCTCTTCTGTTCCAGACTGCCTTTGTGGAGTGAAACTCATTCAGGAGCAGATCAGCTGAAAAGCACTGGTGCTTGCTTAAATATGCTAGCTTAGCTTTTATTTACTTATTTGTTTCTTTATAGTGAGACTGCACTATAGTTGAATTTTTTCGGCAAAGTGGGCCATAAACCATGTTATAGGAAATGGCAGGAATGCTCTATAGTATAATGTGGGCTGGAGAACAATTTTTTCCACAGCAGATCCTACAGAGGAACTGATTACTAGCTAAAAATTTTCCCTCACGACATCTTCCATCTTCTCTCACAGTATAAAGAGCTTTTATGCAGAACTGCATTCTTTTCCACTAACTTGATATTTTCTTTCTGTGCCCATAAGCAGTTTCACAGAATATAAATGCACAGATAAAGCTTTAAAGGAGTCGTGTTCCAGCTTACATGTGTGTTTATTTGGTGTGGGCCATGAGCTGAGTGAGACATGGTGTGGCAAAGGGCAGAGGGAATGCTGACACCTCGCCCATCCTGTACAACTATCCCTGATGAGTGATCACCAGCCACACAATCACCCTCTCTCTCCTACTCTCCTCCCCTTCCTGCAAAGTGCACACTCATGCATGGAAATGCTCTTCCATGATATATCCTCCAACTTTTATCTGAAAAGTAATTTCTCTCTGTACTTCTGTCTGACAGTTGCCACTTTCATTTGAGGAGAAAGGCCAGACAGAGATTTGGCTCTGCTTAGGGAGTGGGACAAACCAAGGATGACTTGGGGTCTGTGTTGCTGTTAATAGGTAGCTGAAGGATAGCTGAACAGTTCACCTGGTGTATACATTTGATTACTAGAGTAAGCTTGCAAGCATATTATTTTTCTTTTTTGGTTTTTTTTTTTTTTTTTTTTTTTTTTTTTTTTTTTTTTCCTTTGATTCCAAGAGCTGATTTTGAAATCTGGGTATTCTGCCTGCCTTTTTGTTTTCCTGTGTAGACATGATACTACCTTGGGTAAAATTATCTGGCTTTAATATACACAGACATAAAGCACAAGGTATTAACAGGAGTTAATTAGATTGGACAGAACACAGTTTGTCAGGTGTGCTTGTCACAGGTTTTGAAGTTCAGCTGATTCTGCACAACATCCAAAACAACTATTTAGTTCAAAATTTGAACTGCATCTTTTTGAATTAAGCAGCATCTGGCCTTTCCCCACTAGTCTGCTCTGTCACTTTATTGGTGAGACCACTTTATCTGGGAAGATTTTGGATGAGGCAGTAGTGTTTGAAAGCAGCTTCACAGAGAGCTTGACTGGGGATTGGGTCAGAGTGAGGGCTCTGCTGAAAAGTGATGTTCCTCACCTTCTCCCACACCACCTTCCCATCCCTCACACAATATGAGTGCTTATGGAGCAGAATGGTCAGACAGGTCACAGAGTACATTCAAATGACATTTAAAAAAAAACAACTTCTGTGCACTAGAGAGCTGGCAGAGCACTTCACACATGCTTCTTTTGTCTTCAGGTGCCATCGAACTGCAGTCTCAGAAACCTGCCTGGGAGCTGTCACACACTGAGCATGAGACCATTTCTGCACATTTCCCATCTAAATGTCAGCTAATGCTTCAAGTACCAGAAACTTCAAGAGCTGTGGACATTGTCTATCTGGACTTTAGTAAAGCTTTGACACTCTCACAGCATTCTTCTTCAGAAACTTATGGCTCTTGGCTTGGATAAATATACCCTGCATTGAATAAAAATTTGGCTGGATGGTCAGGCTGAAAGAGTAGTCGTGAATGGAACTAAATTTGGCCATGAGTGGTGTCCCCCAGGGTTCAGTGCTGGGGCCTCTTCTCTTTAATAACTTCACTAACGATTTGGATGAGGGGATTGAGTGTACCCTCAGTAAATTTGCAGATGACACCAAACTAGGTGGCTGGAGGGTAGGGAAGCCTTACAGTGGGACTTAGACAGGTTGGACCAATGGGCCAAGGTTAACTGTAGGAGATTTAACAAGGCCAAATGCCAGGTCTTGCACCTGGGTCATAACAACCCCATGGTAAGCTACAGACTTGGGGAGGTGTGGCTAGAGAGTTGTAAGTTGGAAAGGGACCTGGAGGTATTGGTTGACAGTCTACTTAATATGAGTCAGAAGTGTGCACAGATGGCTAAGAAGGCCAATGGCATCCTGGCTTGTATTGGGAACACTGTGGCCAGCAGGAATAGGGAGGTGATTGTCCCTCTGTACTCAGCTCTGGTGAGGCCACATCTTGAGTACTGTGTTCAGTTCTGGGCACCTCACTGTAGGAGGGACATAGAAGTGCTGGAGCGTGTCCAGAGAAGGGCAATGAAGCTCATGAAGGGCCTGGAGCACAAGTCCTGAGAGGAGTGGCTGAGGGAGCTGGGGGTGTTTGGTCTGGAGAAGAGGAGGCTGAGAGGAGACCTTATTGCTCTCTTCAACTACCTCAAGGGAGGTTGGAGTGAGGAGGGAAAAAGCCTCTTCTCCTTAGTAAACTGTGAAGGGACCAGAGGAAATGGATGGAAGCTGTGCCAGGGGAGGTTTAGGCTGGATGTTAGGAAATATTTTTTCACTGAGAGGTCTGTCAGGCATTGGAATGACCTGACCAGGATAGTGGTGGAGTCACCATCCCTGGAGGCATTTAAAAGGCTTTTGGACCTGTTCCTTAAGGACATGGTTTAGTAGTTGACTGTGGTGTTAATCAAAGGTTGGACTGGATGATCTTGGAGGTCTCTTCCAACTTAAACATTCTGTGAAACTTCTTGGGAAAGCTTATTACACTTTCCCTCCTAAAATTTTTTGTTGGTATTCATCCTGCCATCCTTTCTACCATACCTTGTCAGGTCTTTTTCCCCATGACACTGTTCACATCTCAGAGTCTTCTCATCCATAGTACACTCCTCCTGTAACAGGTAGCGCCTATATAGGTAAAGATACATTCAGCAGAGGCTGCAGGATACAACATGTGTGGTCTTGTGGCCTCCTAAAGCAATGCAACCACTACAGAGGTTACCAGCCCATCAACACTAAATTACTACTGATTAATTTCATGGAACTGCAGCAGTAAGAGGGGACTCTTCACACACCTCCCCTTCTCAAAGACCTCAGCTGACATGCCTCAGTCAATGATAATGCGGCACTAAAAGGCACAAGCTCTAGAGCTTTACCAGGACCAGCACTTTGAAATAAGCATGATTCACTTGCCAAGCTTGGCTCCCAGCCTGTGGAAAATCCTTCTGAGGGAAGCAGTAGAAATGATGCTCTGGAGACATTTAAAGAGGTCCCTGGAGACATTTAAAAGTAGACTGGACAAAGCAGTAGAAAGTGTACTGCAAGGAACAATCCTGCACTGGCATAGGGTTTTGGTCTAAATGACCAAATAGGTCTTTTCTGCCTCTAATTTCTGTGATTTTATGACTGGAAATAACTTCTAACTTAAGAGGATTTAGATGGCAGGCATGTGCCCACATTATTTACAGCTAAACTTAAAGTAACTGCTCTATTATGGTGTGTGAGTGGTGGTGGTGGGTGAGGGAATGTGCAGGTAAATGTAGAGAGGAAGGCAATGGATTAGGCAGCAGTGGTGGAGCTGGGATAATGAGAATAGTTTTATTTAAAAAAGGCTTATTTCTAATTAAAGAGATGTGTGAGAGTCCCAACTACAGTAGGTACCTTCTGATACACTTTACAGTAATATCCTGGCTTGCTGTTACTTTTTTAACCTTTTCAAACACTGTGAGTGGTTGTTTGGAAAGCATATACATGAGAATGCTTAATTTTACTTTCTTTGAGAGAAAGTTGCAGGGCTTCCTCTGATAGAAGCTGGGCTCCTTAAGCTCTTGTTTTGCATATTTGGGAGGGACTGCTAGTTAAAAAGAAACTGCTGTGGTAAATTATGACCCACTGATCATGCTTCGGACAAACAAGCCTGTAAATGCACACAGAGAATGGTTTTCTCCTCTGCGCTTGCCCGCTCACTTCTTATCAGCAATTCTGGGCACTTAGAAGTAATTTTCTCCCTGAAGCACTCATGAAGCAGGGTTATTTATGAACTCTTATTTCCTTTGTGTACAGGATTTGAGGAAAAGGGGGGGCTGGTGCAATGAGGAAAATCCACACGTGGCATGTATGCCCGTGTGGTCTCAGCTAAGGGATGTGCCCTGACTTTGTGATTATGTGGCCGTAACAATTACATGGCTTATTTAATGAAGTAGCATCCACTTTGGTGTCTTCATTTTCTTTATTAAAAAAAGAAAAAAGACCGCTAATTATCAGCTAGACATGTGGAGCTAATTACTGTGACTTTGAGGTTCTGGTTTTTGCTTCCTGACTTTTATGTTATCCCTTTAAATGCTTCTGCTCAAAATGGACTTTTTATGTATGTATGGAACTGTGAAACTTTGTAATAGCTAAAATGAAAAGGGAAGTATTGAAATTTCCTGTCTGTGTGCACATCAGCTGAGACACTGCAACATAAGGATCCTGGAAATGTAGATGTAGCAGGATTATATTATTATTACTGTCTTACAGTAAAATACAGTATCCTTCTTCACTTCCCCCCCACACTTTTTTTTTTTTTTTTTTTTTTGATGGGCTGGAATTTCAGGAACATAGAGTCTAGCTCTGACTCTACTCTGATCTGGGGTAAGTCATTTAACCTCTATATGCCTTAGTTTCATTTTCTGGAAAAAGATAAAATAATTGCAATCTCGTTTTCAGAAAACTGGTGTGATGCTTAAATTGTGTTTGTAAAGCGCTTATATATGTTTAAATTAAGAATGGAAAAGAAGAAAATTAACTATTGATACCAGTCTCACCAGAATAGATGTGTTAGCTTACCCCTAGAATTCACTAAAATCTTGTATTTTCCATCTGTCGTAGTTTGACTGAACAACCAATCCTCCCCTTCCCTTTAGCTTCATTAACCTGTTCTGAAAAAAAAGAGAACAAAGAATCAATTGAAATATGTAAGACTGGAAAGTTTAACATACTACAGCACTTAAGTACAGTCTGCAGAATATTTAAAGGGTGGTTCCACTCTGAAATTGGCAAGCTGAGGGAATACCTATCTGGAGTGTTAAAGCCTCTGGATGCTGCTTATTATTCTGCAGAAACAGAATTTGCAACGTTTGATACCTATTGCCTCTCTGTGATTACTGTATGGGATTTACTCAGCTGACAAACAAAAGGGTGTAGCTGCCCAAATGTCACGTCTGCCAGCTTGTCCTGAGACCCTGAACTCAAGCTGAGTCTATTCTGTACATTGACAGCAGCAGTAACTGTTACGATGCTCAGATTTATTCCTTTCATAGAGCTTTTCTGCTTTCCTGTCTTCTAATGCAGTTATTCTGACTGCCTTCATTGGTTCTACAGAAGGGTGAGTGAATGTAACAAAGTGAGCAGTTGTGTGGATGAGACATAATGGAAGTTGTGTTAAAAATGCCCACTTCTGGTCAAAGCAAATGGAAACTGTGGGATCCTGCCTTTCCTTTTACAGAAGAAATATGTCATTTTTTATTGTTATTCTTTTCACCCTGCAAGTATAATGACAGTTCTGGGCTTCTTCTTTTTTTCTACTTAGTTCAAGTTTCTTTGAATTCTGTCCCATCCGTCTGCAGATCTGCTGCCTTTGTGTTTTCACTGCTTGTAATTCATAATCCCTCCCAGGGATTTTGCCAGCACCTAGGCACACCTGTATCAGAGAAATAGTGAGTTTCACTCAGCCTTCAAATGTGTTTTCATTGTGCAGCAACTGTTAGCTCTAGGCTACAACAGTGGAAGAGGTACATTTATAAAAGCTATTACAGTAATTGTCTTCCCTTTTTTTTTTTTTTTTTTTTTTTTCTTAGTTTGTACAGTTTGGGAACCATTATAAGCTACTCCACATAGTTATATGCCTCCACATTCACATTTTTTATAAGATAGAAAACCTTTCTCCCCTATGTGCATGGATCCATAAAAGCAGTGTAAAGAGTGGAAAACACGATAGGTCTGGAGAATCAATGTACATAAGCCTGCTGCAGCCTGGGAGAAGGAAAAAACATACAAATGCTTCTTTTTAAATACATCCCACCTCTTCAGTGATCTTGAGCATTATGTGTACTAGAATTGGGTGACAGCTGCTCATCTGTCATCATTTGTTCAAAAGTGAAGTCTGTCCTCTGCCACATGGTGCATTTGTCTTGGCCACTTACCCCCTTGTTCAATACTATTAGCTCTGTGATAATTTATATGCTGGACTGCAAAATGTTTCAATCAAGGGAAGGACCCAGAATTATTGGATTACATTTTGGAACCCACAGGCCAAAGCAGCCCCAAACATAGATTTTCTTTTTTCCTTAGATGTGATCTGGAACCTTTTTTTTTGCCTCACCTCCTCCCCCTCCTTTTTTTTTAAATTTTTTTCTTTTCTTGCACTTAACTTACAAGGCACAGATACCAAAAGCTCAGTAATGTTGCATTTCTCTGAAAACCTGACATCACCTAATGCCAAATCTGGGATTTTGTACAGATCACAAACATTTTAAAATCAAAAACTTATTGCTCCACTAGTAGAAAGGAAAAACAAAAAACCAAAACAAAAAACCAAACCAAACAAAATAACCCAAAACTAAACCAACCAAACCAAGCAAACAACAACAAAAAAATTTGAGCTGCTCATGATAATTTGGGCCTCAGTGCAGGCACCTACATTTCTATTTGTTACAGCAGTTGAGATAAGTACTATTTAGTGCTGAGCCATTTTAATAGGCATATTGTAAAAGACACCAATACCAGCTAGGAATTTGATTACTGTTGTTGAAGAAATTTTGTTTTCAAGCTCCAAAGGAGATGAGTTGGGACGTTAGGTGTCCACCTAACTTCCAGCACTCTCCACTGAGGAGTTCTCTATTAGGGGACAGTGGGTGAATCACTTTGCCTATCTGCTGGGCTGATTCATGACTTTTGGACCACGTGGAAAAATTGTACGTTGTGGCCACAAAGAGGCCAAGATTAATTTTCAGGGCATAACATTGGCCTAAAACCAGCTTTGGATATTTTACAGATTCTGCTTGTAGTCTTATTCACTGTTCTTTAGACTGTACTCTTAAACATTTAGCCAGCCAGAGTTACTATTCTGAAATGTTTCCCATTGGACAAAGCAGAAACAACAACTATTGCCTGTATAGCTTTGAGATGCTTCTGCAGTCCTCTCAAGGAGATTCTCGCATTCAACATTTCATTGTTCCTGCTGTAAAAGCTGTGTAAATGTGTCTCAGTGTTCAAAAATAAGCATACTTTTTAAGATAGGTTTGGTTATCTTAATTAGCAAACTGAAGCTAGATCCACATAGATATAAAAATGCTGTGACTATGCTACAATGTCCTGTGGAGCCAATCTTTTCCTTAAAATGCTAATCGTTCATTCTGGTATGAGACTGTATGAAGAACAATAATATATCTTCTGATGGAAATAACAGCTTTTATCTCAAATGACCTACCGGAAGCTGAATTTGGAATCCAGAACAAGCCCTTTGGCAAGAGCTCAGATGCTCTTGTATTCTTCTTTAAGGAAATCAGATCTTCTGGTTTCAATACTTTCTCTTTCCAAATTTCCAGGCTCAATACATTTATGATTCTGAATATTCCAGATCATCTGGAATGGGTTTAAAGAACAGATTGGAGAATGGAGCAGATTAAGACATGCAATCTCTTATCCCACAGAGCAACCTCACAACATTCTGTTTCTAAAACCATTTGACACACAAAGAGCTTCAACAGTTTTAACTAATTTCAAACTAATGCAGCTATATTGTTGTGAAGCCCCTGGCAGGTAGATTTTAAGAGTTCTAAGAATGGTTTACATCAACATAACATTTGATTGCTTTTGTTTACCCTAGGAAGCAAAAAGGAACAAAGCACCCCATGTGTACATGTCGACTTTGGAATTTTTGACCACTTTTTGCTAAATTGTCTAAAGTAAAATAACATAGTGGGCTGAGCTTTTGCATAACACGGCTCAAATTTTTAGGTAAAAAAACTTAAAAATAGGCCAGATACAGACTCATAAAAGAGTACCCAATGCACTAAAAAATATCTAGGGTCCTTCAGCTTCATCTACAGTGTTTTCCTCTGCTTTTTGCAGTATCTTAAATGTAGAAGGTGCATTTGTTGCATTGAACTTTGCTAAAGAAAGACATTATATCCTTGGAGGATTTTAATTAAAAGACTGGTTAATCATAAGTTTTTCAAATGATTCATTCAAACTTTGGTCTATCGTCAGATGTGGTTTGGAAAATTCCCACCTTTCCTTATGTTGTATTTCTGAACCAGAGGCAACAAACCAAACAGCAGGGGAAATTCAAATAAGCTAACAATGTTAGTTTCATGCCTCTTAGTTTCAGAGAGACTGCTGGAGACTGGAAGGAAAAAATTTTGCTTTTATTGCTGCATCTGTCATTGTCCTTTCAAGTATTTTAATATCAAGGGCAGGAATGGAAGCAGGAATGGATTTTTTTTCGCTTAAGCTCTGTAATATTTCCTCTCCTTCCATTACATACCAGTAGAGATGGGAATAAAGAGAGAAGTACAGACGTTATCCTATACATATCTGATGAAGATTTACTGAGAGAACTGTGAGATTTCACTTCCCTGCTGGCGTTGACTGAGGTAGTACTGACTGCAGGAGCATGTGACATGGTTATAGCCGTGTGAGCCCCTTCTCTCCCTTTCTACCCCATTTCTGAGCTTCTCATTTAGTCTGGGACGCATCTGCCTCAGAATTTCACTAACTATGGGAAGAGCCATCTTGCATTCCAGCCCCTCACTCTGTGTTTGGGTTTTCATTGTGGGAGACAACAGAGAGGGAAAAATGCATGTGCATGTTCAGTCTGTGTTGATTGATTGCTCCTTAGCTATGAAACAATTTTCTGTACCAATTATGTCTTTTCAGATGACAGAAGCCATTTAGTCTAATGACCATAATAATTAATTTTCATTATAAATCAGATTAGTTAATGATGCTGAAGTCTATATTCTTCACAGAACTAAAGAAGAGTGTCTTATGTGTGCTCTCAGAACATATAATTTGCCATATAAGTTACAGCTTTAAATATTTTTGCCTCAATAAGAATAGTATTGACTGTGTTTGACCTCTAGGGTTCAGTGAGAAGTACTACTCCCTCAGTGTCACCTTTTTGCTAATAGTTCTCCATTTGCTGCTGCAGGGATAAAGAACCTAAGGTTGAAGATTCACCAACTTTATAGCATGTTAGAGGAAATGTACCTTAAGCCACTATTTTTTCTCCTTCACTGTAAAAAATTATGACAGGGCACACCGTATTCTGGGCACAAGGTAGGGCTTTTTTTTTTCTTTTATCTTCAGCATAATGTTCTTGCTGAATTTTTCTAATCTTGCAGTCCTTTGGCCACTTTCAACCACAAAAACACAATCTGTAAACCATCTACATGAGTTGTAAATAAACAATCAAAACTTAGTATAACTTTTATTTGGGTTTGTGTACCATTATATCTTTTGGAAAATACAACTTACAAGCTTTCTTCAGAAAGGTCACAGACTTACTGGATTAGAAAAGGTGAGACACATTCCTACAACAATTTTTCAAAAAAGCTGAATTTATTATTTCAGGCAAAAAACCTACTAAATCTAGTCAAACACCTCCTTGGTGTGTTTACTTTTCTCCCTCCTCAAAGTCTGTGTGCTTAGTTGAATCAACTGTTTTTATTAATGGTGAATATGCAATGAAGCATATGGATGATCAGTGTGCAGCTTGTGGCTTTTTTAATTTAGTATGTTAACTGTCCACTATTTTTGGTGTTAAATGGATCACCACATCCTGTGATGCTATTCTCTAACTTAATGCTTGTAGTCATGCAAATCATTACCAAAACAGTAACTAACAACAAACTATGATCTGATTTACAAGTAAGTAGAAGGGGAGAAAAGCCTTGTAAATGTAGCCTAAACCACTGTACCTTTGTACACCCTTGCATTTCTGATAGGCTAGATGAACACACTTTGGGACTCTGTTCTGTTCAACCTCTTCATTGAGGGAACTGTACCAGGACCCAAAATATGCCTTTTTAAAACCAAAAATAAAGTATTAGTAACGAGAGACAGGAAAATATAAAAATGTTAATGGAACTTTCCCAGAAAAGGAAAAAATAAAGAAAGAAAAAGTGAGAGAGAACTAGACACCCAAACTGGAAATACAGGTAAGGAAGGACAAGAGAGTGGAGTGGGAATTCCAGAAACAATATGAAGACTAGTTAACAACCATTTTCACAGGCAGGGATGCAGCTGTTCAGGGGATAGAGAGGATCAGGCAAATCTGTGCCTGACCAAAGAAAGCTGGGAAATATCATTTAATTTAAAAGTGTCTAATTTCTATTCTTGTCATTAGGTCATAAATGGTTGAAACAATTTTATATGAGCTGGCAAACCATCGTCAGTTCCTCTTTGTACAAATACTGTTAAGTGCGGTGCTCTTTTCCAGCAATAAACTAGTCACATCTATCTCCTAGGTTAATTTATAGACTTAATTTTTAATCTATGTTTTCCATTAAAAGTGGATTTGTTAAAAGAACATCACTGTCAGGATTGTGGTATATTTCCTAGGCAACAGCACTGCACTTAGACTTTGAATATATTGGGCTATTTAAGCATCCTGATTTCTCAGATATCTTCAAAAAGGGAGGAAGGGTTAGAAAAATACCACTCTGCAGATCTGTAAAGGTTGGTGGTACCATGCCTTGATGGAGCTGGAAGCAATGGATCCATCTTCCTGCTTGGGTGCAATGACCTGGTGGCTTGGCTGCCCAAGAGCTCTGGCTTGTCTTGGGGTGCAAGAAGTGACACTTGCTGCTGTGGGCAGGCTCTGCTTGGCCAGGTGAAACCAGCCCTGGGGACCATCTAAGTATGCAGCTGCTCGGGCAATCTGAAAACCACTTCTTGCATTTTAACTAAATGCATTATATGTGTGTGTCTACACACACACATATATATATGGTTTCAATTTTTTTTTTAATTTTAGTACCCTAATTTTTCAGTGGCCTGCAGTTGGGAAGTTGTCTTTTAATTATAATTAAAAAATAAAGTGAGGAATGTAAAGACAGAAAGTGGACTTGGTTGATTATACCAACACTTATTTTCTAATAGAGAAAGCGCCCTGCCATGACTACAAAAGTAGATGCAGCTTTTGAGGTATCTACTTTTAAATTTGTATCTGAATGTACTTTTTTATTATGTGCTCTACAAATGAGAGGCTTCAGGGAGTAGGGGGGATAAGAACTGGGTGCAGAGTGCACGTTTTCACTGTAGGAGTAAAGCATA
The DNA here is from genome assembly GCA_038090715.1 of Florisuga fusca. Lineage (NCBI taxonomy): Eukaryota > Metazoa > Chordata > Aves > Apodiformes > Trochilidae > Florisuga > Florisuga fusca. The sequence goes on along the minus strand of JAAWXA010000015.1, from coordinate 14,486,721 downwards.
AGCAATAAAGCCCACTTTTATTCCTTTCACTTCAAAATCTCTGAGTCTCATTTCTGTGTCTATTTGCTTCAAATACAACTAAAGGAGTTTTGGGGGTTTCCTCTTCCTTTCTCTGTTGTTAGAAGATGTTGCTAGAGAAAGGGGAATACAGAAGGGAAAAAGGCAGTGAGAAGTCAATTATGTCTATATTTTTCTTTTCCAGAAAAAAATTACAGGTGTTCATAAAGAAAATTTAAGCAACTGTTTGTAAACAGGAAGAATGACCTCAATTCTGACCACCCTAAAATCAAAAGGAGGCTGAGTCTGATGTCTGTGCAATCAGTATTTTGGGCTTATATTAGCCAAAAAAAGGTGAAATATCTCCTCCCAGACTTTTCTCCTTTCTGTATCTCTCATTCTGGAATGATGTAGCTGCTCAAGTATCCTCTGCTGTGCTTTGAAAACGAGGCACATAGAAAAAGGATGTTTCAACTCAGTTCAAATCTTACAGGAGCAAGTGACAACTTGATCTGTCTGTAACTTAGTTACCTCATCTGTAAAGTACTTTTTTATTTAACTTTTATACCCCAGCCATTGCTACTGGAGCTGAACGTCTGCCAATGGTACATTAAGCTATATGACTTTGCATCATTCAAATGATGCTGATTCTTTCATCCTTTTCTTACAGAAGAACGTGTGCATGCAGTCTGGGGGTCTGGGGTTGACATTTGACTGAGTTTCCAGGGCTAATTTTGGTCTCGCTGTTGCTATCAGCACTACTGGGCCTGCTCAGACGGTTCTACAACATGAAGCAGCTGTTGCTCTGGGCACTTGGTGTATGTTTGGACAAGGCACTGTAACCTGGGTTTACTCAGGTTTTTAAGATGTGTTCAGGTAGATATTTCTTTATGTTGGAGAAGACAGGGCAAAGAACTGAGGCTTGCATTTGAAACAGAAGGTAGCTAAATTTGTCATGGTCTTTGTTTTATTTTTGGAATGAACTGACCTTTTCTATCCCCCTCCAGAAATCAACCAGTGATCCTAGTAGAGAATTTCCTTGCACCAGGAGAGTGGAAGTCTTGACTATGCTTTACACCTTAGATGTAGGGATAGTCATTCAGATCTGCTGGGTTCAGCCCATTGCATGTCCAAGTCCACTTCAAGGTGATGCTGCATTAGTAGCAGCCATTAATGACTGCAGGAAATTCAGATACTGCAAAATAATATCTCATATTTTCATTTGAAGGGAGTCTCTAAATGCAAGCAACTTGTGATATAACCATACATCACAAATTTGAAGTACTAAGAGAGGAAGAGGTGAATTGGAAGTGAGGTGACAGCCAGAATAGTTTTGCTTTTACTCATATGTGTTTCGACATTAATGTTATTTTAACACACACGCACATTCTCTAACTTACTCTTTCTGAATAAAAAAATGTAGGCATTGCTCCAAACCGTTATACCACAGTCATTAGTCAGGCAAAAATGCTAATTTCTGCAATGGGTTCTTTTATGGAACTTGAATTTCAGGACTGAACTGCTACAGAGTATCTCCTTTTGGGTTTCATTTCAGTTAGAGATCATCCTTATTTGCCTATCTGGCATAGCTATTGTGAGTTATATTTACTTACTGGAAACTTGGCAAGTCCAATATTTGTTCTTGGTAACAAGATACTGCCCAGTTTTTACTTACCAGGCTCTGCAGCAACCAGGTGGAACATACATCATTAGTTTACTGAATAATGAATATACTTTAAATCATGATTCAGAAATGCTCAGTTACAGTATATTAAATGAGAAAAAAAGTTTAATGTAAAACCAGCTTTCCATAGTAGAATTAACAGAATCAAAACAGGCTTTTTATCAACTTTATTGAAACTAATTCAACTTTCCAAGAACTAAAAATTGGTTTCCTGTCTTGACTGTTTTGGAATTACTTACTGTCATCTGTTTCAGACGTTAAAGGATATGATTTAATATCAGCAATAAGGCCTCTGTTCCTACTTTGGCAGGTGTTAATTATTTAAACACTAGTCATTTAAATTTGTTTCCAATCACTCTTTTGCGTGATTTGCTTTATGCATTTTTTCATGTGTATTTTCTTCACACAGAAATAAAATCTGGGGGCAAGTCTCCCAATCAGTAGTTCTATTTGTTCACTGTTCAATCTGTCTTTAGATAGGCAGGTAGAGACAGAAGGGTATTTCATGTGTTACGGTCTTCAGTGATGCAATATAGTTTAAAATACATCCTTTCTATCTCCCTTTGCATAATAAAAAATTGTTCTCGTGGGCAGAGTGCTGTGGTTTCAGCTTGTTAATGGCTGTGCTCTGTGTGAATGAATTGTGAAATGGGTCACAGTTTCTGAAGCATTCATTTGGGGCTGGAACAATATAATCAAACTTCTGCAGCAAAAATTGGTAAAAAACCCTCTAAAATAACTATAGTGGTTACTCCACACATACAATCACACCAGTTGGTTTACTTACAGTGACAAAAACACAGCTGTATGAATGTAGTCTGGTTCTGTCCAGCTACCTAATCATAACAATGAAAAATGGCTCCCTTGCCTGAATTTTAAACAACCATAATGTTAGAATCATCCTGCCTGTTTTTAATTTAACCTTTGCCTGGCTTTACAGCACTGCACCAGAGAAACAGGAACTCAGTACTGTACAACAGATCTCTGTCTGGTGTGAAGTGAAATTCTCATTCTGCGACAGATAAGTTGTAATTTAATACATAATTCTTGTCAATAGAATAACATAAGGGAAAGTTAGACCAGAGGGAAAGCCAGGAATAAGAGAGGGAATTTTACACACCACTGGGAAATGAGAGGCTGACAACTATAGGTATTTCAGTTATACAAGGCAAGTCATTTCATCCTGGTAATAAATGGAAAAGGTGGGAGTTTGTTTAGATTTAGGCCACTCAGTAATGATTTTAACACTCAGCCAAGGCTCCTGCCAAGACAAGCACTCCAAGGCCAAAATCTGTAATAAACTCTCATCTTCTCAATTATAGATTCAGCCCTGACCGAAGTGATATCCAATATTCCCTTCCCAGAGAGACGCTGATGGACGTGAGAGCAGCTCAGCTCCTCATGGCTCCTGCGTCTCCTCAGGAGGACCCTGCAGCCCACCTGGCTGCCACACTGGGGCACCAGCACCCACCACCTCCCCATCTGCATTCTCCCTACTCCCCCTCCCATTTCATGGAAAGAGTGAGCTCAGAGAGAGAGAAATAGTGCCAGTGGTGCTGGGGAGGAAGAGGGGGGAAGAAGAGGATGGAAGGACTATCCTCCCTCTGCCTCTGGGATCCTTCCAGCCCCTTCCAGTGGGTGTTAGACTGAATCAGTGGAGACAACTTTTCCCTTGCAGCTCTTCATAGTGATTTTGTTGGCAGGTGTCTGCTGTCTGGTTGATCCAGCCATGGCATCTGTAACACTGTGATTGTACGTAAGGGATACACATTTTTACAGCATGCTGCTTTTAGTCTGTGCCCATCAGCTTCTTCCTGTCACTTCAAGGGATCTTTATTGTCTCCTCCTTACATGCACTTGTCAACAAGCTCTTTCTTTCTGATGTTTATCCAGCAAAAATTATATAAGTTATCTTTTTTCTAAGACTTATATTTCATAATTCATCCTGATGGCCTCATTCTCTATCTTGCTTATTGCTACCTTTTTCCATTGCTTTTGCTTATTTTTCCATGCATGGTTTTACACTTCATTGTAATCATCTATCTTCTTTATCCAAATTGAAATGCTGGCATCTTGATCCCACATGCCTACTGGCTGGTCCTGCTCCATCTTTGTTTTGTCTCTTATAAATCCACCAACATTCACCTACCTTATTCCACTCCCCTCTGACCCTAAACTCACCAAAGACATCATAAAACCATGAAACATTTAGAAGCTAGAAACAATAATATTCAAAAGGATTTTTTTTTTGGAGAAGTGAATATGTTTCTACATCAGGGACAAGAATATACCCATAGTTGCAGTGTTTAAGGAGTGGAAGAAACTCTGGTGCAGCTTTTGTGGAAAGAGTATGGCCAGGGGGCCTATGCTGCTGCTGTGAATGATTACAGTCACTTGTGAGCTATTGCTGAGCTAAATGGATCACTATCTCTTCTTCATCAGAATCTCAGAATCCTGTCCACCTTCTTGATCAAAGGTAAAGAGTGAAAAGGAGGTGTAACATGGGGAGTTATGGAAGAAAGAGAAACTTATTTGCCATGCAGAGGAAGCAGAAGACTGCCTTCCTACCATGGAGGCAGAGGCTGTGGCTAATTTGGAAAATAACAGGGAAAAAAACAAACCAAACCAAAACCACAGACTAGGTCTGTGTTACTCAAAAGTTCTGACTTTTGCTCAGAACAATGCATCTGTTGCAGCAAGAAAGCCTTCCTTATTCCTTTGTGCTTCTTTAAACAGTAAAAAATCATTTTATATATCTTTGTGTTCTTCATTTAAAATTAAAATTTCTGTGTGCTGTTCAACAGCTGGCAGTGGGTGACAGAATATTAGAGGGTAAGAGTTATGTACAATACCTAATCCACTTGGTCCAGTCTTCCAGTCATCAGTCATGGGTAGTGAGGCTTTACAGCTGTACTCAAGAGGTCAGTGTGACTCTTGAAAAATTAAGAATCATAAGCTTTTTTCTCCTGTTCATTAAAAAAATGTGAAATATGTTTGTCAAAACTCAATATGGAAAATGAAAAGAAATATTATCATAACTGTAACTCTTATTCTCAGATTAAATCTGGTTTTAGTTCCTTCTTCTAGTTGCTTGTGTACAGCAATCTTGGCAGAAGGCACTAAATCATATGTAGTTTAATTACTTAATGCTTCTGAATTGCTTTGAACATGTAGTGAATGCCAAGTATTACTAATACTCTGTGACACAACGTTATAATAATTCGGGGGTTTCATCTTCAATTTCTTTTATCATGCTTTAATATATAAGCTTTGTTTAGTCTTATATATTGATTGTACATATAATTATTTGAATTCACTGTAGCTTGAATTCCTTTCACTCCTTCCCTGTAAAAGGAAGAAGACATGTAAAAACAAACATTCAAAGAGAAGAATGTTCTTACCATGACCTATGACTGAAAGGGATACGCAGGGATCCCCAAGCCCAGGGAAGTGCAATGGACATTCTTATTCTGAAAATAAATCAGTTTGTTTTAGGAAAAAATGGATAATTTTTTTTTTTTTTAATATCAAGTTGTCCTTTTAACAAGCTGTTCAACAAGCTGACAGTTGCTTGGAACTTGCACCTTCGTTTTGTGTAAGTTCAAATTCTGAAAATCACACTTTCAGAAGTAAAGCTAAACTTACCTTGTTATTTCCCTTGACTAAATACTTCTATTTATTATTTACCTAACTCTTTGAAAACTCTTAGATGTGAATAACTAAGGTCTTCATTTTGGAAAGATTTTAATTTTTCTGGGCAGCCAATTATCCTCAGCATTACAGACAGTAATTTTTGTTCCAAAATAATATTGCATGACATTGATACACCTCACATCTTAATTACAGATGGAAACTCCATTGAAAGTATTTGCCTTTTTCACAGGTTTTCAGATTTACCAAAGACCTGTAACTGCTTATGGATTTTGAATTGTTAATGTCTGTGTAAGTTTAGGAATTTCTATGATTCTTAGGAGATGTATAAGTTGCTTTTTATTGTGACGGTGGTCAGACTGTTAAAATCATATGGCCCATTTATTTAGTAGTAGGAAACCAAAGCGATCATTCTAATTCCTTTGAAGTTTCTTTGAGGCTTGAACTAATTACATCTCAGTAGTGGACATAATATAATCTAAATAAATATCATCTATCATTTTACTGCGAAGCCTTATACCTTTCATGTGACAAACCTACCTAGGTACTTGCAGACTATAGAGTAAGAGCATTTCCTGCTAGGCTGGTATCCAGTGTACACATGCACTTGTGCTCCACAGGTATGTTTTGGACAGTCAGATGGTCTCCTTCATGAAGTAAAATTAGTTTGTGTTTGTCCCAAGGCAGCCATTTCTTTTAATCAGTCATGTTTTCTTTCATGAAAACATTGACTTTTTGTCAGGATTAAGGAAAAATAACCCTGTGAAAAATTTTTTTAAAAGTATTATTTTTTTTCAAAATATTTTCATGGACACAGTCCTCATTTTTTGATCAATATTAATATTAATCTCTAGTTTTAAGAGCATGTAGCTTAAAGGTAGAACATGTGTTTAGCAGACTAATAATGTCTGTGCAAGTACAACTGTTTCCCTACCCAGAGCCTGAAAATCAAGGCCTATGTGGTTTTTGCCTCTCACACAAGGAGTAACTTAAGGGTTTAAAATGAAATCAAGGTATAAGGTACATTGTCTAAGTATATTGAAAAAAAAATATAAATGTGAAAACCAAACACATCATAAATAAAATGAAATACATCAGAAAATAATTAAAATACAAATAAAAAATTAAAAAACCCAACACATTTATTCGGTTAACTTGAAACCTTACTTGGACAAAGCAGTTTCACTTTCTTTGGCTCCCATGAACATAAGATTTTATGAGTACTGATATCGAATTACTACATTTTATCTGAAAGCACAGCATAAGATCTGTCTGGGCATGTAGTAAGATGTCATTCATTATTGTTTCAGGTTGGGGACTGGATATTCAATCTGAAAAAATAAACTCTCAGTGTATGCTCCATCCATATGACAGGACCTTCCGTTAGAGCCCTTTCTGATATATAGCCCCTACCTGATTCCACCTACATGAAAACCTATCAGATTCACCTAGGTTGTAACTTACCACTAAAATACCCCAAATATTTTACTCCCTGGAGTTTCTCATAAAAAAATAAAAAGTTTAAAAGTATAATTTCCCGTTAAGTATTGATATGTTAAGTGCTGCCTCTAGTTTGAAAGCCTGGTAAATGTTTAATGTCAACTCTGTCTGATCTTGTGTTTTTATACATTGTGTTCTGTTGGTTAATTTGCTCAGGCAGCATTGTGAAGTTTTGCTAGAATAGGGATTAAAGAGGCCAGATTTTAATTCTGTGGCTATTTCCCTTCTTGCCTACCACTTTCACACGCTTTATACTATATCATGATACTCCCATGTTTCAACTGACTTCCTGCTTACACATGAAGAGGTTTGGGTCTCAAAGCTTTACTGATCAGTTCATGTTAGGAAGGGCAGAGTAGCAGCTCCAGCTAAAGTTACACCACCTTTCTTCTCACTGCTATTGGAGAGCTGGTATTCAAGGCCACAAGAAATCTCTCTCTTTCCCTTGCTCATTTGAGGATGTGTGTTGGCTCCCCTGCATCACAGGCTGATGGACAAGAAGAAAATGTTTAGCTAATGAGAACAATGTCATGCACTTGGTCTTTACTTTCAGCCTGATGAGAGAGTGAGGTTTGGTCCAGCAAGAAGTGATGGAGACATGGCTGAACTTCCTGCATCCCTGCAGGATCCCTCTTACTCACAATGACAGACCAGGCTGATCTCTAACCTGAAATATAGTAGAGATCTCATCCAGAAAATCCTGCCTTGCATATGCAGTCTTTTAGCCTAAAAATGTCCTTAATATTTATGAGAGCTATTTGCATTGTACTTGAAACAAACCCCTGCTCTCAAGCTGGACTTGCAGTGCAGACGTATTTATGAACTGAACTCTTTGCTTGTCTGACTACATCAAACTTTCCTCCCATGTTGTTCTCTGCACAGGTACCACCAATACGGACAGAAAACTGTGCCCAGGAAAGAGAGACTTCACAAAGTAAAAAGTGTCAGAAAAAGCTTAAAATTCCAGGGATGTTTGAGGCAAATAAAGAGGAAGAAAAACTACTGAGATAAGCTAAGTATTAATGGAATTTAGATAGACTTTTTAGAGAATCTAATTGAATTTAATAAAGTTCAAGTGGTAGCAGGCCAGCACCTTAAAAATATTTTAATTTTTTTTTTTTTTTTTTTTTTTTTTTTTTTTTTTAATATTAACAGACCAAATGGCTAAATCAAAGACAATGAGTGATCTCAAATTAGGAAAAAAAAAAAAAAATCCACAACCAGATACCACTTTATACTGCCCAGACAATTAAGGTAAGAAGTCCTGAAAGTCTGTTATCAATTTATTTGTGTGTGTGAAACATTTTGTTAAATAAACTGTACAAATCAGGAAGCTTTTTTCCTTAAATCTAATACAAAATGCAGGGATTTTTCATGAAAATTTTTAAAAATAGGTAGAGAAACTCCTAAAATACCAAACCTGTGTTTTAGCTTTTGTGCCACCAAAGTGTGTGAGAATCGCAATACTTGTACACAAATTTCAATGTGATTTGTAGTGAAACCAGAAATTCCACATGAAAATCCCCTGCATTCAAGTTTCTATTAAATAAGCTGTTGATTTGACACAGCAAATTAATAAACTGTTGTAAGTAGGTAGAAAACCCCAATGGCTCTGCATCTGTACATGCATTACTTCAGTCTGCAGCACTCTGAAAATTTTACAGTGACAAATTTGACAGCAATTTTGGAGAATTTGGAGCAGACACCAGTTGTCTGACACTAGGAAAAGAGACACATTGGAGTGGAATGGTTTTTGGACTATGATGGCAACAAGGAGGCTAATAAGGCAATTGTAAATGGTCTGTTTGGTGAGGTGAGTAAAACTAGGGATGGAATGAGAGTATGAAAAGCATCTCTTGCTCTCAATTTTTTTTCATCCATGATTGAGAAAGACATAAACATATCTATCAAAATAAGTGGAGACAGTCCATCAAGACAAATTAACAGAAAGTTCACCATGCAGCCTTGGGTATTTCTCATTGCAATAGTACAAATATGATCAAATGCATCATATCTGATCTTGGAATTATATTTAGGTAAGGACAGCATGAGTATAAATTTAAAATAACACCTCCTGACATGCTCTGACAGAAAACTCACCAGAAAACTCTCCCTTCCACCAGAAAACCAGCTTTTTGAAGGGCACATTTCTGTAAGCAGAAAAAAAGTGGTGCAGGTGTACTGAATTCCAAATGCAATATACCTAATTTCCATACACCGAGTAGTCCTGGGAGAGGGAAAGCTATGCTGTACAGGGACAAATGCCTCTTCCAGGGTTACCTGCTAACATCATATTCAATGTTCTCAGCCAGATGGGATGGATCTTTGAGCAGCCTGGTGTGGGGCAAAGTGACGCTACCCATGCAGGAGGTTTTGAAGTAGCTGATCTTTAAGGTTCCTTACAACCCAAATCATTCTATGATTCTATGATTTTTTGCATTTTAGATTTCAGGTACCTTAGGGGGAAAAATAAGCAGCAAAGAAAATGTTTCGTTTGGGGGATTAAAAGATGCTGCAGTGTATTGGAAGGAAGGATGTGGTTAAAACAAATGCCTAGAAGGCAGCTGATAACAGTTCTGTTCCCAGACCTGGCACAAATGCTCTTTTTGACCTTGCGCCAAAGTATTTCCTTGCTTTGGGACCAATCTTGCTGTAAAATAGGGGTGATAACTGTTCTTAACTACCCTTCCTGAGAGAGGAACTGGGAAGTTTCTATTTATGCTTATTACAAGCTTTCAGAACTTGAGAGAGATTAAAACTGGATAAGTTTGGACCTGCAGATTTAAGTTGTTCCTTCAAATAAAACATTTCATTTATACTATTAGGTTTATTTTACACTAATTATGTGTATTTTAAAATATAAACATAATTTGCTCTGATATGTTCAGTCCTGCAGATAATTAGCTAACTCCACTACTTGAAAATTCTATTTTGTCTTCTTACAATCAAACAAACAAACTAAAAAGAGTAATGATAATTCTATCTTGTATATGACCAAGGAGTTGAATTTCTGATAGAGGATTGTAACATTCATAGTGTGGTCCTAATGGGCTGTTAGAGAGAATTAGAAGAAAACAAGGATGCTTTTTGCACCTTCTAAAATAACTTAGAGGAATGCCTTGATTGTTTTTAGAAATAAGCACACACGTTAAAAGTGTTATTTCCCTCTTTCTCTTCCAATGAATTCTGGAGCTGAAAAATCCCCCAGGCAAGATTTTCAACTTGCTTTCTTCCATCGTGCAGCAGAGAAGTGTTGCTGAGGCCTGCAGAGTCTCCCAGTTTGTTTGAAGAAGGAGGAGGCTATTATCTGGTATGATTCAGTGCCCATCGGACAAACTACCTTACTCCTTTCTGCCTTTTTAATGTGATTTTTTTTTTAGCCCTTCTCCTTGAAACCATTTTCCAAACAGGTCAGCCAGGCTTATGAGACTGGCCCAGCAATGTTCACCCTTAACTGAAGTAATGTTTACACATAATAACCATTTAAATTATGAAATGCCTATTGTGAAAACAATAGACACATTCAATCACTGGATCCCAGAACAAATGAGAGAAATATTCCAGAGCTCCTATCAGATCTTAATAGGTATAATTTTGCTAGCAATACGGTAATACACAGCAGCTTTCCCTGGACGGCTGTGTAAAACAAAGAAGTGGTTGTCAGCCTTTCAGAATCAGATGTTAATGATATTTCATTTCTTTGTTGAGTCTGTGGAAAGCAGCTACTGCACCTAAAAGGGAAATGACTTCCATACCAACCTCCCCCAGCCAAAGTCATTCAGATGGGAAAACTGGATGAGGTCCATATTTATACTTCGGAAAGAGGTGTAAAAGAAGATTTCAAGACAGTATTGACTGAGCTGTCTCCCAGTCTCTTTATTCGAAGTTATATCTTATCATTGTGATGAAAGTTTTTAGTTCAGTGTATTACAGTTTGTTTTTTTTTTTTCCCTTTTTTTCTTCTTTTTTTTTTTTTTCTTTCAAACATACACGAGGAAAGAATGTAATGTAAGCAAAACTCCAATGTGTTTCTGGCAAATGAGGAGTGTTTTCTACATCTCGTGTATTTTTGGAAGTGTTTGAATCCAAAAGTAATACGTCTTCCAAATTGGGAAGAAGGCTTTTTATTAGACTGATGCAGGCACACAGCAGAGAGAGGGTTGTCTGCCCCAGAGCTTCAGCATGCAGGGACTGGTATTCTCTGAGCCAGTCTGGAAGACTGGAGCCAGTCAAAAGAAAGGTTTCTGTAGCTTTTATTGCTGCAGTTTCATTTTGCTGTACTACTGTATGTCTTCACTTCTGCAAACTTTCTTTAGTTTGTTTTAAGAAGAGGTCTTAATTCCAATGCAAAATCCATCCAGAAAGCAGGGCCCCTCAGCACTGTATTCCAGCTGGTGGGGATTAGCTTAGTCCTTTAACCGGATACGTATCATTTTAATCTTAAGCCTTTAGACACTGTACAACATACTATTAAGTCTGTTACCAAATAAAACTCTAAAAGGCTGATTCACTAAGGGTTACACACCCTTTGCAGGGAAAAAACTAACATTTACAAAGGGATATCTGCCAAAAATCACTTAAATTTCATGTCTTTCCTATTTACTAAATCCCACATTCAACATGTGTACAGTAACTTCCTTCAGATATGCCCCTGGGAGAAGTGCAAGTCAAAATAAAGGGGAAGTTGCCCCCCTAAAATGTGTCCCTAGCTCTAAAGAGTGATTTATAGTGGTTCACATCAGAAAATCTGAAAAATGAAAGTTATGTTGTTCAGGAATAAAATGAAACCTTCCAGAAAGTGTGAATCATGTACTTGATTTCTACGATAACGAGTAATACATTTCCTATAGGAGTTAGTGGTTAGGGTATGAAATTGGGGCATTAGGCTAAGGGAATCATTTGCTCATGATGCTGTTCTAGTGAATTTAAGTGTAGTTTTTAACTTGGGTGCTTAAACTGAAGCAAAATTGCAGCTCTTGGTTATTTGGGGAAAGATGGGTGACAGAATCTCTGGACCTTGAACCACCCATTTGGGCTGTTAATAGCAAATGCATATGGCTGACTGCACTCCCCATGGAGTGTCTTAAATTATGTTTTATCTGTCTGTCAAGGGTGAGGGAAAAATCCCTCTGATATTTATAACGTGCTTTGGATGAAGGCTGTTATCTAAATGCAAACTATGATATCCAGTGTTTATTGGCTAGACTCTTGTTCTGACACAGACTCAGAAGTATCTCATCACATTATTAAGCCAAGCATTTGAAGTTAATCATTGTAGCTTGTTGTACTAAATTAGTGCCTATGTTTATGGGACCATCTTAGGGCACAAAGATTACCTCAGGAGGTCATGAGGTGTGGCTCTGGCAACAGCACTGTGAATGAAACAGCACTGAAAGTCTGTGTCCTACTGTTTGGGTAATCCAAATGATTTAAGTTTTCTTCCAGGGGATGGGGTTGTTGTTGTTGTTTTCAGTAAGAAATAATTAATCTGTTTTGGAAAACATTATTTAATGTGTAATGGGATATTACACTAGCACTGACAGGCAGAGCTGCACCATGCCAGCCAGAGAGCCCCGGGAGTTTGACTGGCCAGGGTGGCTGCAAAACAGGGTGCTACATGCCACCGATGCTGGGTTGGTACCTCCCAGATGCTATTAACCACAGTCATAGCAGTATGAAAAGAAGCTGTTCCTAGGTGTGTTGGTTAGTTATCAAAAACCTGAATGTACACTATGACTGTGGGTTTTTTTGTCAGAGGATAAACCAGTATAGAATAATAGTATATAGAATTTACAAAGCCTTTTTGCATTCAAACTATTTGAGTAGGATAAATGATAAAATCACCGTATATATTAAGCCCTGGGATAGAATACTATAAGTCCACTTGCACAGATACAGAACTAGAGGCAAAGATTTTTTGTCTGGGAGATGAGGTATGTATTTTTTTCTCAGTCATGTTTTAGCCGGTAAGCCTATGATCAGACCGTGCAATTCTTCCTAGCTTAGTTTTGTTGCAAGGGCCTTGGTGTCTTCATTAAGAGCCTAGTTTGAAGGATCATATGATTTTTGTTAAAATGTCAGTATTCATATATTAAAGAGAAAAGTTTCAAGCCATATATTGTGGGAAAAATCTGAAAATAAAATGTATCACTCATATCTAGCCTGAAGGCTCGAAGGACCACTAAACAATACAAAAAACAATCAAAACCAAAATGTTCTTGTTTATGTAACAGTCACGATTTTAAAGAGAATTTTGTGATTACAGGGGATTCAGCTCATGATTTTTCAGTATTTGACTTTGGCAATATTGTTAGTAGAGGATTTGTAGTAGAGAATTTGCATCTGATGACCAAGTGCCCATCACTCCATAGAGTTAGTTTGTTTTGGAGGTTCATCGGATATGTGTTTTGTTACATGTTAACAGCATTGCCAAGCCTGAGAATTCAAAAGTCACGAGCTAGTTTATTCTACATGGCAAAGCGATCAGAGAGAGAAAATGCAACAACAGCAACCCAACAAATGCTTTCAATATTTATTCCGTTGTCTCCCCTCTATGAGGTCTTCAACAATGCCATGGTTCAGTACCACCGCCAGAACTAGCCTATTTATCTTCAGAGATGAGAGGGATCTCTGGAGTCTAATGAAAAAAATATGGGCCCCTTTAGTGCCCATCATGAACTGTTTTAGGGGGGACGCAGTGTGAGGCTTTTGAAAACAGAGATGGTCTGAAAACAGTCTTTGGTAGTGCAGAAATAGGAAGAGAAGCACCTGGGAACCGCCATCAATGTGTGATTGCATTTATAGAAACACCATTAGGGGGAGCTCTGTAATAGACTTAATGCCAGTGTTTTACAGCTTCCTCACCTTAAACCCCACTACCTTCACATTTTCTCGTCAGTGGTAAACAAATCGCATTTAATACATTAGTTTTTACAGTACTTCCAACATCTTCATCACCAGATTTGAGACTGGCAGGCACTATGGTGATGAAGTCATCATAAAGAGCAATGCATAATGGAATGATCTGTGTCAGAATAAATGGGGTAAATTAAGTAGATTTTTTGGATAGAAGTTATTTTAATTAGCTGTGTGAATCTGTTGTTTTCTTCAATAGCCCCATTCAATTGCAGAGTCTCAAATGAAGTACCATCTTGTAGAAATCTTTTCTTTACCACCAAAATCTGTTGCTATAAAGGTCCTGCTGTGAATTTCTCAGGGACCCAGCCATTTGACTGAAATCCCTTCTGCTCTGAAACATCCTCTGTTAAATCTCTCTATGTAAAAGAGAATGGGCCAAAAAATTACATATATATGCTGGTTTTGGCAGGGATAGGGTTAATTTTCTTCATAGTAGCAAGACTGGGGCTGTGTTTTGGAAACAGTGTTCCTGACATGTTTTGTTACTGCTGAGCAGTGCTTGAACACAGTCAAGGCCTTCTTTGCTTCCCACATCACCAGTGAGTGGGCTGGGGGTGTACAAGAAGCCGGGAGGGGATGCAGCAGGGACAGCTGACTCCAGCTGGGATATTCCATACCATGTGATGTCGTGCTTAGCATATAAAGCTGGAGAAAGAAGAGAGCAAGGGACATTTGGAGTGATGACATTTGTCTTCACAAGTACTCATTATGTATGATGGAGCCCTGCTTTCCAGGGAATGGCTAAACACCTGCCTACCAATGAAATTATTGAATTCCTTGTTTTGTTTTACTCGCATGTGTGGCTTTTGCTTTACCAGTTATCTTTATCTTAACCCAGAAGTTTTCACACTTTTAGTCTCCCAATTCTCTCCCCATTCCCAACCAGGGGCAAGGTAGTGAGTGGCTGCATGGGGCTTAGTTGCCATCTGGGGGTTAAACCACGACAATATAATATGTATGTGATGCATCATGTGATAAAGGATGTGATATGATACACCAGTCATACAGCCAGCAGTCAGATACACTGTTTTTCATATAAGAAAGACTTGTTCTTATTTTTAGAAAGATAGATGTTTTTTTGGCTTTCTGAAAAGTGCAGACCATAGAGTTTGTGGTTTGAAGAGCTCTGTATGAGCTGCAAACTGCAATAAAGAATGAGGACCCATAGTAACTTGGTTTCACATTCTTAAGTAAGATACAACAATGGCTAACAACAAAATAGAGGGATACGATGATCTCCATTTTATTGATCTGGAGGAATAAATCCCACACTATGCTGACATGAACCATGAACACATCATGAGCAATTCAGAGTAATGGAAAATTTCCAGTTTTTCTGAAGGATAATCAGAGAATAATTAGTTAAGGAAAAGAAAACTTTACCCCAAAATCCAAATAACAGTTTGGCACAGTAAAACCAAATTCATTGCTAAGATTAACTCTGTTTAAGCCAAAAAGTGCTTTTGGTTTTTAAATTGGCCTATTGTTCGTATAGACCAAAATATGGGAGAACCTAGGAATTAACTCTTGATACTTTTTTTATGCTGACTTGGGACACTTCTGAAGGACTTTTAAAAACTTGAAAAAGACTTTGTCCATTTCTCAAAATATGTTGTGAGTGAGCTTTAAGGATTTAATTCCCAAAGGAATAGATTCAAGTCATTGCTGTAGTATTGCCAGCTTCTGTAAAAGTGCCTGGCAAGAAGCATGTAAGCAGTTCATGAACATTGCTTTGGCCTTTTATACAACAATGTTCACATTTAAAATAGTAACATTTATTCTTCTTTGTGGAAAAAAAAAAGTGTGAATATTACTATAAGATATCCTTGAGAAGCACATTCATGGGGTTGTAAGGGTTTGGATCGCCTTTACTCTATTGATCCTCAGACATGAAAGTCTTAATGAGGAAACAAGCTTCCACAAAACCCTACAAGGTTGTTACCAGAACCTTTCTGTAATTTCCAAAATGTAAAAAGCATCAGAAACTGTTCTAACAGATCTTTTTTGCTGGGATATGAATTTGTTCCCAATGCATAATGGCTTCATTTTGTTGATGTCTCTTCTACTTTCTTTCTAGGACAATGCCACTTTCAGCACACTGCTTGCAAGGCTACATCATGAGCTCCTTGGGACACAGAACCCACCTTTCTTTCTCTGTAATTTAGTTACTGAGGGAGCCTATGGATGCCACACAAAAGCAGTGCTGAGTATTACAGGAGTACTAAAGAACATTTTGGATTGTAAAGGGAATGACATTTTCCTTCTTCTAATAAATACTGAACCATTTATGGAAGAGTTAAATGTGTTGTATCCCGCCTAAAGGAGAATTGCTGAAGGAAACATCTCCAGCCCAGCAGAAGTTCAAGTTCTCTCTCTCTTGGACTTTCTCTCATGAAGAAAATAGTCTACAGTAATGCTGCTGCAAACCTGTGAAGCTGCAATAAACCCACTCAAACTGCTAGAGCAGACAGACGTTTATTTCAGTAAGGCCAGGACTGTGTGCAGCCTCAAGGCTGGGGCCAGCTCTACTGAACGGTTGAAGAACTGGATGTTGACTGCAGATCTGAAACATACAGTTGTGTTCTTACATTGAATGTTCTGAGAGCAGCCACTTGTTAACACTTGAAACTGTTGTATTTCAAGGCTAGACCATAAAACCCCAATGAGTGTATTTCTTCTGGACTATAGGAAATTATCAGATGATCAGAATGTACTGATAACTCCTTCCCCCCCTAGAATACTAGATTTGTTTTTTTAAGACATAAATCTTCAAGGTTAGGATACCAGAAATATTTGCCAAGTTGTTTGCAAGATTTCAAGTTATGCAAGCCATCAGTCCAAAAAGACCTTGCTTAAAAGCATATCAGAAAGCAGTGCTTTGCTACATCTTTTTGGCCTTTTCAGCCACCATTGTGCTTGCAGCAAGCGTGGATAGAGCCCTTCTTAAATCTTTGTTCACAAAGCCAAGCCATGATCTTGGCTTCTTGTCAATACTGAGGAGTGGGCCTATTTGACCAGAAAAATTTCACATGGATCTATTTGGTTTAGTGCAATGCAGATAAACCTGAAGAATTAATATCCATCCTGTCTTGCATACTTTAGCATTCTCAAGACCTTAGTTGCCTGCTTTACTCTGAGGTTATAGTAGGTAGCAGAATAGATCAGAAGATGTTCTTCTTGACATCCAAAGTATACAGGGTGTGAAACTGAGCCAGTCATGATTCTTCTTGAAAGGCATGAAATGGGACTTAGGACCTCTAGAAAAAACATGGGAGCCTGAGTTGAAAGGTCCTTCTGGCATGGTTTTCTGAAATGGAATCTGTTCCTCACCACAACTCAAATCATGGGAAAGGAGAGCAAAAAATAAGTGAAGGCTGTGAAGTTCACTACTTTTTGCACCGTGAGCCATCAGAAAGGGAGTGCTGGAGAGGGACAACTGGTACAATGATAAAGAGCATGCTTCAAGACACACTGCCTGCGTATGACACTGGCACTGACCACTGAGAAGAAGCATGCCAAAAAGTATTAAATAGGCATTAGTTTAAATGTTAACCGAGAAGCTAGAAGACATGAGACAAGGATGTGATGATGGAAACTTTAGGAGCTGTGGTGAATAAGTGAAGGCAACTCAAACCAAATTAGAATGTATGGTAAGACAGAACTGGATACAGTAACCTCCTGAAATCCCCACCATTAGTGTCTGTCAGTAAGGAATCTGTGGTCAGCCAAACTGGGAGGGCTTTTTGGAAGATACATGATGTTCTCACCAGAGCTAGTCCCTCACAACCCTGACTTTAGGCAGTGTCTGCCTCAGGTCTTGCAAGGTAGGCATTGTGATCAGTAAAAAAAAGTCTGTCAAAAATGTATTTGCAAAATTCAGTAGCTATTAATTACAACAAAAAGAAAAATAACTTCCATGCCTTCTGCCTCTGTCCAAAATACAATTGAGGGTTTTGAGTATCTTTTTCTATTCCAACTCCAGATTCTTTCAAGAAGAACTCTGAACTCCTTGATTATAATTGATTGGTTCCTTATACACTTTGTGGTAAAAGTTTTCATGACTATATTATCTCTAAAATTAATGGAAATTCCTGATATTCCAACTTTTACTTTTGCTGTATGTTGCCAATCGAAAGTCTGGAGTACGTTTTGATTTAGCTTCAACTATGAGAGAGAAATAATATACTTTGAAGTTAAAACTGAAAAAAATTTAGGTTATGCCCCGAGATAGGTCACAAGTTGAATCTTAAAATGTTCAGTCTTGGTCACCAATACCACCTCTGCTAATATGGCTCCAGAAGAAGACAGAAAATGAATTCAGGGTAGATTTTAGCATAGCTGCTGATATAGTGTAAATTGCAGCAGATGATAGAGATGAAAGAAGAGGACTGAAACATTAGAAACTTATTGTTATGGCAAACAGGCTTTTCTTCTTTGAGGAAGAAGAGAGGAGCAAATACTGCACAAGTGTGATCAAGGTTGAGTGAAGCACTCATTTTGAGGGCAGAAAAAGTCTACTTCAGCAAAATTTCTATAGAACTGTTGAGTGGCATTAAAATTGCAGGGATGTCAACACTACTGGATTTCGCCTGAGAGATTTTCACTCCACAGAATGGGCCAAAAGGTCCTATTTTACACATCCTTCTACTATGTACAGTGAATCTAAATTCTGTTATATAAAGACCACAACACTTGTTCCAAAAATATAATGGTAGTTATTGGAGCATTCTGCAAAAGTATTTCAGATGAGTTATCCTGACCCGATTAGAGGGGTCCTTTCACTGGGTTTTGAAAGTAGGGTCACTGTTTCTGTGAACATAAGTAATTAATTCAATGAAAGCAGAGGCTCAACATCTTTATTTTTGTGGAATGTGACATGGGATTTTTGTGGGATTCATAGTTGGTCTAAATCTCACGTTTCATACTGTATGCAAATGGATTTCTTTTGCATATGATTTGCAAATGGCATAACTGTTATGTGTAGACATGCTAAAAAATTCACCATAACATTCCTTTTAGACAGTAAAATTCCAAACAATTCCAACCACAGTTGTCTCATCAGTGTTAGTTTAGAACTCAGTACTTTGTACAGGCAGTAGAAAAACTGCTTCTAGGAACATTTTTTTCAGAGCTAAATTCATAAACTTCTAACCAATCTCTCAAATGTCAAATATTTTTAAAAAAATAATGTACATCAAAAAGTGTGAAACAGTATTGGTGAAAATTGGAAAACTTCCGATCTGATCTGTAACATTTATCTTAATCTTACATAACAGATTTTAAATAATTAGAATTTTCAGGAAATACTAGCCAAGTTCTGAACACTCAGTCTTGAAGTGATTAATCCACTTGTTCTATTTAACAAATTGGAAAGGCAGAAATTTTTCATACTTCCAGATAACTTCTTCTTCTAATTTCTAAAATCACACTGTTCACTGATTTTAAAGTGGACAGTGTTCACTGGTTTTAAAGACAATTGTACTTGTGATAAATGTAATGAAACTTGCAAGTGACCTTCTCTTATGTCAGTAAAATGATATGTTCTTTGACTGAGCTGCCAGTCCCAATAATTTTTAATTTAGAATGTCAAATTAAGAAGGTATTGTGGGATGGGAAAAATATGTTTTCCATGTAAAAATTATTTGCATATTGCAGTGTTTACTGCTTTAAGAAAATGACGCAAAACCATTTCACAAAATGGAATTTCAAAGTTTTGACTTCCCTCTTCCTTGCGTGTGAAGCAAAAAGTCTCTATACCTGCTTTTTCCATTCCACTGCACCCTCAGTGAGGGTGAATAAATCAAGAAACTTTAACTGTCAGCAAAGCTTTAGAGGAGATAGCTGTTTTCTTGGTAGATGCAGGCAGTGGAATCCTAAATTAAAGAACTGTTTGGTGTTTGATCTCTATGTGATTGTTCTCATTTTTTTTTTTTTTTTCCAGAGGAGAATTCTGAATAATATGACAGGGTAGAGAGATGTCAAATGTGCCTTTCTGCTTCATCATGATCATAAAGGTTTGGTGTATGTTATTGATTTGATTTGTATGGGATTTGCCAGCAACTGAGGCATCTACTGGGCACTTCACCCTGACAAAGGCACAAGACCAGAGTGCTCTCAGGTTATGATTGAGCATGGTTGGCTTAAAGTCTCCTTCCTTTATTGTTGAACTTTTGTAGTCATGTTTCTAACATCTAGTAAGAAAAAAAAAATTAGGGCCATGAAGTACCAAGTACCTCACTCACTCACTCACTCACTCACTCACTCACACAACTATTTTCCCTGAAGAATACTCTGTTGAGCAAGCAGTCTCATAAAAATGCACTAGAATAGAATCTCTTTCTAAGAAGAACTCTCTGGACATTAATGGATAGAGGTATTGATAAAAGCGGACTGCTAGAAGAAAGGTCTGGAGTTTTTGATGTTGCCTTCATTTCCTGTACTGGGCTAAACAGTCTCTAGCTTTTCTTTCCTTTCTCCTTTTGTCCACATTTTTCACTTAAATGGATTTTACATCAAAGTAGTTGGCTCTGGTGTCTGTAACTTCTGTTCAAGATTTATCACATTGCAACTAAGATGAGAAACTGGATTCAAGAATAGGACTTATCATGCAGAGATATGAATGGATTAATTTTCAAGAAAATTATATG
Organism: Florisuga fusca; assembly: GCA_038090715.1. Taxonomy (NCBI): domain Eukaryota; kingdom Metazoa; phylum Chordata; class Aves; order Apodiformes; family Trochilidae; genus Florisuga; species Florisuga fusca. Next base: position 14,466,324 of record JAAWXA010000015.1, on the reverse strand, counting down.
AGTGAATTGAAAATGTTTTCTTCTTCAGCTACAGTAATAGAGAAGAGGGGTTGGTATTCTCATTCAAAATTATGGCCTCTGAATCAAATCTTTAATATATTTTTCAATACATGATAATTTTATCTGTCATCACTATCAAATAGCTTTAGTGTTTTTCACTTAACAACATTCAAGAAACAACTCAACTAACGTCTCCAACAGAGAATTCATCTTCTGTTATTTCTCCAGCTGTATTTTCCTTCTTACAATCCCCAAAATGACTCTAGCTCTGACTCCTCCTACTAAATTACAATATCCAAACAGTTTAAATTAGTATGTCATGAGATTGGAGTCATTTTGTGTTTGACCTAATTATTAAAATTACTTTCTGAGAACTAATGGTGTAATTACTCTTATAATTAGTAAAATAAAGAACCTGTAACTGCTCAGACTGGGAGCAGCTGATACGATCAAGCTTTAAATTGAAAAAATCCAAAATTTTCTTGCCCATCGTCTGCAGCTCAGTATGTTTCAAAGGGAAGGCTGATACATGCCTGCAATGACTATGTTTAAACAATTAAATCTTGTCTCCACCTTAGCATTTGATTCATTACTCACTGATGAACCTTTGTCCCTACTTGCCTATTACTGGGAAAACATACAGCAGTGTCTACTACAGATACCAAAACATGCTTGCCGCGGCACCAGTGATACCACCCTGTGATAAAACATGTATGGTAGACTAAGTGAAACTGAAAAAAGGGCTCAAGTTAGAAGCTGACCTTCGCTGGGCAGAGCTCCGAGCAGGCAGCAGCTGGAGCAGCTGACTGCAAAGCTCACTGCTCAGCAGAGTGCATCACACATCACTTCCCAGAAGCCCAAATCACTTGGCTGTGCTGGGAGCAGAAAGACTAAAGGTGAGATTGGAGGGGTGGGAATCTCTGCTGTCTGCCTGTTGTCTCTCTTTCTTTCTCGTCTCACTTCCTATGACATCAGAGAGAGAAGGCTTCCCACCTTGCTGATGCTCACTAGGACCTTCTTCAACGAGCAGCCCCTGGGTTACATGGTTTGGAATATGGTCTATGTATATAAAGTGCACATTATGTCTTTTTGTATAATTTCCCTCTTGAGAAAATATATCCCTGGTGTCATTGTTCAGCTGATTTGGCTGTGGACTATACAGGCATGTTTGTCTCTGATTAGATAAACTTTCTGGGCAAAACCACTTTTCCTGTTTTCTCACTGTGTATTACACCCCTTCTGGAAGACCTGTCATATTTATTTCTAGAATAATGCAACATGCAGACACTTTTTATTATTGAATGAATGATGGAACCCACTTCTGGCTGGATTGCATTCCTAACCTATATATTTTGTTAAGCAATCAGTCAATCTATACCCTTAGCTTTATAGAGGTCTCTCTCATTTTGATGGTAAAGTTTCTGAGAGCTTCAAGTGGATGGCATTGTGTTTTGCATTAATTTCTCTTGATTTGCAGCCCTGACATGCCAGAAAATGCATTTTGAATATTCAATTGTATTTCAGCAGAAAAGAAGAACACCAAGCCATGAATGTCATCAGTGTTCAATTAAACAGAATATCTGCTCATAAACATTTTACTGTGTTAATATTTTGAGCTCAGTATTCACCTATCATGAAAACTATGTTCATCTTGGCTTTGAACATGTGACCCAGACAAATCCATAATGAATTGTGCTGTACCCTACAGAAGTATCCAGCACATCTTAATTTGTTCATAAATTATTCAAGTGTCAGCAAAGAGGCTTAGAGGCTGTGGCACCATATAAGAAGAGTATAAAATCCCTAAAGAAGAGAATGAAAAAATTTGTGAATACTATGTTGTTTTTTGTTTCTGATAGTAATACAGAACCTGTTTCCCAAAAGGATGTGAATAGATCAAAATGGGCTTGGATCCTCCTAAATTCATGATATGAATTTTTCTTCTGTAGTTGACTTCAGTCAAACATAAAATGACTGACAAATGCAGAAAGCAAAATGAAAGCCAAATTAGATGTTTTAGTCACATTATCATCTAAAGGAAGAATAAATAATGAATGTACAAATAAGTTGCTAATTTGCATTTTCTTCTTATTCTGATCTCTTGAATATAAAGTAAAGTGCATATAAATACTTCTCAAAAATCAAAAGGAATTGTTGCCCTAGTAAATAATTTAAATATTTTCTACATCAAAAATATGTAACAGAAGATGTTGAGGCCTGTACCATCACAAGCAGAGGTGAAATTCTCTTGGATACAAAAGCTAAGAAAGATTTCTGTGTGGCTGAACAAAGATGAGAGCCTCCAGGCTATTTAAAGATATCAGTGTTTCAACCCACCAGACAGGGTAGATGGTTCTCCACCACAGAGAGAGGCAGTGACTGGAAGAACAGCAAGGACCTAGATTTCCTGCCTTCCCAAGATCTGTGTTCCCATTGCAAGAACAATCTGCCCTAAAGTGCTACATCAGAAGTGCTAATGGGTCATCCTTTGCTGTGGAAACTTGGATCTTGACCACATGTGACTTAAAATTTACTTTTGGTGTTTTTGTAAATGTGGGAAGCTGTTGAAAAATGTGCACAAATATACCTGCCTGATCTGTACCATGGAATTCTGTTAAGCTTAGCCTTTATTGTGAAATGATTCATTTCTGAGATGAAAACAGTTCATACAATGGCCTGAATCCACCCATTGTAAGGTTGATATCTCTGCTGTATTTTCCTTAATTTACTGGGTATATGACATACAAATACTGGAAATGGAAAACTAGATTGAAACAAATACAAAATTTCTGTGAAATGTGAAATTGGTGTTTTTTAGAAGCAAATGAAAATGGAGAAATACCTAGAAAAAGAGACCTTTGTCATATTTGTTGTGCTAATGTCCTGGTTTGGGCCAGGATAAAGGTGATTTTCTGTTATTTGGTTTAATTGCTGGGCCAGTGTTAAACCGTGACAGCTTAACACCTTGGGTGCATCTTTTTGTTGCATTAAAATCCTTCAGAAATCCATAATCATACAACGCAGTTGTAAACTTAAGAAGTGCCAGTTTTATTTTGTCTTGTCACATACTGTTAAATATGATCACTGTTATTAGATGTTGGGTTGCAAGGCAATACAGGGTCCAAGGAGAATACCCCTGCCACTTCAGTCCAGCATTCACTTATCAGAGACTTGCACAGCTGCTCTCTTAGAGAACACAACTCTTAAATACAGGCAGAGAAATAGAACTTTATAAGCAAAATAAAACAAAAACTACAGCATTTTCGTTTTTTAAACAAAATCCAGGTATCCTTTTCAAGAGCCCATCAAAGCTATAGGTATTCCTTTTTAAACTATCATTGAACTTTAGACATTTAATTAAGATCAATCTTACTGATTGCAGTAATAAAGAAAAAGGAAGACAAATAGCACTTAAATAATAGTGTTTCCGACTTCCAACCAGAGTAATAAATACATATAAACAGCATGCTAAATCTGCATATACTAGAGATGTGCTGTTGTCAGATAATGCTTCAGACCTATTCCTTCAAGAACTTGCTGAGGAGGTTGGGAAATGGCTACCCTGTTCCAGGAAACCTGCACTCTCTGCTCCAGGCTATACAAGTCTAGGAATATGTACCGGGACTGAACAAGGTGCATCAGTATTTTTTCCCAAAAGACTCATGATTTTAATCTTTAAACAAATTTTAAGAGATTGTTATACTAAAAGCATGTAGAAACCATGCTTTTGAAGTTCACCAATAATAAGAAGGATTAAGTAAGCTTCTGTAACTAGGATAATAATGTTTGTTTTACGTGGTCTTTTTACAGCATCCTTCCCCTGACAGCTGAACGCTTCCAATGATTTAAAGTGGATCTCATGTTTCCCCCCCTCTTCCATTTTTAACAAAGAACTCCCTTGTTTCTGTTCTTGTTTCACTCTGTGTATGAGGGAGTGGAAATACCGTGTGCCTCAAATCTGTCAGAAAAGTTCATGTCATCAAAAGGAGTTTGACATTTTGATCCCAAAGTGACTGCTTCTCCAGTCACATCTTGCAGAAAGGAGGCTCTTTGTCTGTGACCAGCTCGTGTACATCTCAAGCACTCAGGGTATTCCTTCTGTTCCTCTACACCTGAATTTAGAACAGCTCTCCTAGGGGAATATAGTCATAAAGAGCAGAGCTACCCTAGCTGCCCTGAGCCACTCTCAAAAAAAAAAAAAAGGGGGTTTATTATCTGACTCAATCATGCTTCCTTCTTCCCATGCATGACCCTGTTATGAAAAGAGAGATATTATGACTTATGTGGTGACCCAACACAGTAGAACCTCTTGCATCCAAGGGATTAAAATAGCTGCACAGAACTGCTGATACCAGCGAAGGGTGAAGTGGGCTGGAGAGAAGAGTTGGAGAGAACTATTGACAGTTCTTCTTCCAGGTGTTATTCATGAGAAATTTAGTGGTGGCTTCAGGTATGGTGCATGCTATTTCCACTCAGTGAAATCCATTGAGGAGTAGTTTACATTTTAAACTCAGTAGCTTGAATTCTCTTCAGGCTGCAGGTTAGAATTACAGATGCTGCAAAATGAAAGGTTTGCTCATTGTAAAAATGCTTGGTTTCATAATCTCTAGGGAAGAAACTGATGGTTTCCAAATGGAAAAATCATGTAATGGTAGAAGAGATTATTCAGCTCATCAGGTAAACAAAAGACATGGGGTTTAAAAAAGGAAGAGATGTTCAAAAGTGAAAGGAAATTAAGAAAGTTTGGGCAGAGTGGGGGCACAGGCTCCCCCTGTCCTGTGGGCATGAAGGACTGTGAAAAGCAAAGGCTAAAGCTGATATTGTGTCACTGCTTCCCTTCCTGATTCAAATCAGTATAATTTCTTGGGTACTCTGTCTCTTTTCTTTCTCCAACAGGGTTGTGTAAGACCCATGAGGCAGAGATTTCTTGACAGCTAGTGGCTACTTTGAGATTCCATAGGGTTTTGAGAAATGAAATCTTCCAGCTACAGCAGAGCATGCAGTATGAGTTTATCATCACTGTGAATGGTTTCTGAGCATTCTTATCAAACACGCCCTGACAGGTCTCATAAGCTACAGCAGCCAGAGGAACAGAATTGCTATCGTATGATTCTGAATGGGCAGGACTATTTTACACAAATTTTACTGTATCTTTTGCCTTATGAATTTTACTTCAGTTTTACATGCAGAAAACTGTCTTAAAAAGAGAGAATATTTAAGTATAAATATATTTAACCAACACCTAATAAAGATTTTAGCATAGACAAGACACTTCCACCTCGATCTATAAAATACACTAATAGCAAAATATGCTTCCAGTACATCATAACCTGCCAACCACTGAGTGTTTAAAATGTACCTTTCTTTCACATACAGATGGAGTTTGGCACTAGCTGTTGTGTACTTACAAATGCTCTTTTCCCCCAGTATCAGACAAGCTGCATAGATGGCTCTAACTAATCTCAAGTTTGCCAGGAACTGAATGTTTGGGGAGCTGAACTTCCCTCCCAATCCACGTGAAAAGCAAATCCCATGTTTCCAATGGAAGGATCAGGCAGAAATTCCATAAGCAAAAACTAACAAATACCCTGTGCAGAAATAATCCATTGAGAAGGCTGTTTGGCTCTTACTGCATTCTTAGCTGGTCAATCACAATAGCACCAAAGATTTCTTGCCAAGTCTCACACGCTTCTCTGACACAGCTTCTTTCACATTCTTGCTCATTTTTCTCTTATCTGCTTTCTATAAAAACCTTAAGGAAATGCAAGGGGAGGGGG
>JAAWXA010000015.1:14218031-14460535 GCA_038090715.1 Florisuga fusca | reverse complement strand
AGGGTGGGAAATCCCATTTATATTTATTTAAACAACATTACAGCAAGGGTGGAAAATGCCAAGTCTGGGCTGCAGCAATCTAAGCAAGTGACTATTTAAGGCCTCCAGGGAAGCCTCAGCAGTTCTTCAGTTTAGTTCCCAGCTCTCTTATGATGTCTCTTCCAAACTCACTGTGATTTACACCTCTTTTTCTAGCTCCTCAGAAGTCCTCTGACACAGTAACAGAGGATCAGAGAGAGGTCTAATTAAATGTATGTTTAAAACATATTTTTATAGACTTGTTTTTTAATTTTAACTATTATTCTAAGGAGCAACTGAAATATCCTTGACTACTTTCAACTTATGATCACCCTAGACTTTATAGTTTCTCTTGTTGTGTGCCTGGAAGAAAAAAGCGTCAGTTCAGTAGGTTTCTTCTGTTGATATGAGACCATATTTCTTTTACTCTTTTACTCAAGTTCTACCTCTTGGGTCAGTGGTCGTGGTCAGAGGTATTTGTGCACCTTGCCCATTCTGCCCCTCATACTGTGGCAACAGAGAAAGCTCAACCCAGGTATGGTGTCTCACATGGCTGCACAAGGTCCATTCCACAGCTGTGGAGCACTCCTATGCAGTGATGATAAGGATAAAAAGGCTGGGCCTTTAAGATAGAAGATGTGATCATCTGAGTCTATAAACCACGAACATACGGCCCTAAGTGTCTCAGCCCATACATTAACTCTTGCTCCTGGAACAAATGACCTCTTCAGGGAATGATGCTATAGAGTAGAGATATGAAATGTGCAGGGTCTGGGCTTATAGTATAGTAGATGTTTTTGCAACGTTAATATATCCCTGTTTTCTTGCCAGCTCTGAAGAATGCCAGAATTTGGCCCTGAACATTTAATGAAACCATTGAGATTTATAATCAGTAAAGCAGAATAGAAAATAGGGAAGGGAGGAGGGAAGAGGAAGAGACAAAACTTTACAAAAGACATCTGATTAAACCAGTGATAATTACTGATATTGTTCCTCTCTGAGCCATGATCACACTTGAAAATAAAAAGTGGAAGATAATTTTGTTAATAATTTTAATCAGCTTCCTTTTCATGAAGGATCAGAGAACACTAATAGATGGTTTTCCGAAAGACAGATGATTTGTAACACCATCAACTCAATAACTGAAACAAGAGACCTATTCTCTCTCCCATTTGCCTGAAGTAACGGGTTACTCCAAAGGAGGAACAATAGACTGAGATTGAAAAGCCTTGATAAAGCCTTGATTTGACCTAAATGAAGGATATTCTTCACTAGCAGATGCTTTATCATGTAGTTTATTTTTCTCTCTTTCCCCAATGGTCTTTACAACCATGTTGTCCTGTTTGTTTTCAGTCTTTGTTTCCTTTCCTGATACCGGGTCGAAGCCTGGCTGGCTTGAACTGTTCAGAGTATTCTCTGAGAGGAATTTGCTTGAGTTTCCTTGGCAACAGGAGCCACAAGAAACTCAGTAAAGTGCATTTTTGAGTGAGGTTTTTTGTTTTCCTTTTAGCCGTTCTCAAACAGGCATCAAAGAGAGAGAAGAGAGGTTCTGATTAATCAAGTCCACAGTAGTGGAAGGATGGGGGTAATATTTGGCTCATTTCTGGATCCTGCAAAAATACAAAGCTGCCACTGTTGCTAATGTCCCTGGTCTTTGCTTCCTAAGTATCAATAAATTTTATACCTAACAAGATTTGAAGAAAGAATAATTATGCTGTGATTAAGCATGATTTGATTTAACTTTTATATAGGGACTAATGCCTCCTGTTTTTAAAGCATACATGCCTTGTATTAGTGGACCTTTCTATATAATTGCTTCCTGCCACTGTTTTCTTTTAGTGAGACAATCATGTAATGCCATTGCAGATGTGCTACCAGCTTGGAGTAAACATGGTGCTCTAAATCATGCATAGTACAATAAATCATATGCTTGCCATTATTTTAATGCTTTGCAAATCTTTGCATTTGTTTTTCTCTGGAGTTGGAGGAAACACAGTAGGAAGCAATGTTGTGAAATCCTGAAGAATTTCATTGTCAGTAGAGCTGCCTGAGAAATCACCCTCCGCCTCTTTCAGAATAATTCAGGATGAAAGGAAATATTTTGTTTAAATTTAGCTATACAATTTTCGTTGAAAACCTAAATTTTCAGTTTTCTCTTTTAAAGTCCCAAAGTGGAAAACATTTTTTTCTTTCACCTCATTTTTCAATGCAGACACTTTGGCAAAAAAACCCAACAAAACACAACCAATGGTAGCTTGTATTTGTAAAAAGGTTTTCCCCTCTCTGTCCTTGCTGCTGCCACCTCAGTAATTTCTGTTTTCTGAAATAGCAGATTTTAGAAATTAATGCTATTTTAATTCCAGAATGCAGTATGGGGTATTAGATGTTATTCTCCTCTTTCGGCAATATGCAAGTTTGTTTTTCAGGTTCCAATAGATTATCTCTTTTTCTCGTGTGTGTGTGTGTGTGTGTGTGTGTGTGAGATTTAAAACTTTCTGAAACAAAATCCTTTTGTGTAAACTTTCCACCACTGGTGTCAGCCAGAGGCAGTTCTTTTGGTTTGTATTAGAAGCATAAGCAAAATGTCGTCCATCTTTCTAGAGGCTTTCAGAGTTTACAAGCAGAACAAAAATAAAATAATAAACAACCCCTGCGTTTCCTTTAAATTCTCATCAGACTTATTTCATGTCACACTGAGGCAAAATTTTGGCTTTACAGAATACAGTCTGTACTTTTCCATCCTGGAGTGCAAGGAGGGGAGAAAAAATGCCTGCTCCTTCTTGGCTCCTTAGTGAAAGCTGATTGTTTTCAGCTAGTTTGAACTTCTTAGCACTCTTCAGAGGTTTACTAATATTATCTTATTGTAAAACTGAGAACACCAGTGAGTAGGTTAACTGGCTCTCAGCACCTTGAAGAGCATCCCACCACAGAGTGTATTTCTGAGAACACGCTGCTTCCTGGTGTCCTCACTCCTGCTATGGAGATGGAGAGATGGGCATCATGATTATTAAGAGAGACCGCACCACGAATTTAGCATATGACTAATAATAGTAAGCAATTGCTGTTATGTAACTGTTGTTTTTCTAGCAATCATTTATCTAAATGCAAAAAATTGGCATATTTTGTAGTTGCTCAGATATTATAACTCATTCAGTACTAGACATCTGGGTGATACCCAGATGAATATATATAGCAAATGTTTTCATTACATTTCATATTCCTGTCCTGGTAGTTTTTTCTGGACATAAAAAGTGAACTGCCTCAGGTTCAGAGCTTGATATATCCTATTAAGGACACTCAACTGAAGAGAATACTTCTTGCTGACACAGGGGCTTAACAGATTAATGAATTAGTCTGTAATACCTTCTCCTTCTAAGGTCTGGTTCAAGTTGTGCTGGTACTTTGATTAGCATTATCTCCTCTGGTGCTGGGCCAGGCAGTTCTGTATATTGACTGTGCTGGCATTTCGTACTGCTGTGAAGGAAGCAGGGAAAAAATCCTGCCCTATAAAGTTTGCATTGATCCAAATGTAAAATTGTAAACATAGCCAAAAGAGCTGCATTCTGAAAGGGAAAATAGAGTTGTTAATGGTGTGCAACAACTGATGCTGAATCCAGCCCATCTTTCTTCCTTTAAATATATAACACTGCCTGTGCAAGTTGTTGAATATACTTTATATCAGCAATAGTCCTCTGGAACTCAGTTGTTCTGTGGCATTACTGATATTATAAACCACAGTGGTTTATGTTATTAGCTGCCCTCTGTTTACCTCAGGTTGTTAATCAGAGAGCTAGCCATTAAGTGCTGGCAACACATGATTTCTCTAAGATTATTGCAAACATTTCTGCTGCAGTCAGGAGGGTTTTTCTGGCTTAGCTCAGCACTGAGGAATTCTGTAGCTGATCAAATGTGCTCTCACATGAAAGTGTCACTGCAGCTGATGGGGGAATTAATATGAAAGGCAAAACCTAGTAGAGAAAACATTACCTTAAACCCTCTCTCCAATTCAATGCTAAATATTGGAAAGGAAAACAGGATTCTAGAGCATACAGATCCAATTGTGACTGACCCACTCAAAATTATACAAGGCAAGCTGGGAGATATAGCATCGCATTCTGCCCCACTTGAATTGTCATCTTTAATTAAAGAACTTCTGTGTCATGGATGGCATTGCTTAGAGAAATGTCTCTAAGATTCTTGGGGAGGGAAGGGAGAGGAAGACTGGAAGCAGTGCTTTGCCTGTCTATTTTCTGTTTTCCTCATGCAGATTTAAGTGGTCAGTGTTGCAACATTTAGAGATTGGCCCAAGAAATTCTCTTGGGCATTAGCTGATCTTAGTTTCAAGGCCAGGATTTTGTGAATGCTTTAAATAGACTTCCGTTTAGGAGGCAGCCTGGGCCTTGTACTGTCACTGAATGACAGTAATTCTGGCCCTGAGAGCAAATTGTTATTGAGAGATTTTGTATTTTTTTGTTGTGAAGTAATACACTGTTGTCCCCTTTTTACAGATGAATATTGGGCCCTAAGAACCGGCATTCCATAAAATATTTGCCTGCCTGGAGCTCTCTAAAGCAACATTTCAGAAACCGAAATTCTGTGTTTTTTGGTTTTTTCTATTTTTTTCAGGAAAACCTGTTTAATGTGTGAAGACATCTCAAACATCTCTGGCACATAAAATTTCAGGTAGAAATGTTATAATGAGCCTAAAACTGTGCTCCTGGTCATGTTGGATCAGGTCCTTATCTTTCCTGCAATAGTTACTTACCTCATCCCAGAGGCTTTTAGTAGTTTAAAAAAGAAAATTATTTAGATTGAAGTACTCTGTGGAGCTCAAAGTGCTGAATACACTTGGAACAAGCTTGATTTGGTCAAGTTGGGTAAGGTCATGGTGACGTCCATGATTTAGTGATCAGATGAGTCACCTGCAACATTGGATCCCTGAAGACCCGTTGGCCTGAAGGAGACTGCAAAGACACCATTCATGTCCCTACCTCCCCTAATCCAGGCTATACTCATCTTGGGTGAGACAGAGTACACCCCTCCCATTGAACATGGGCCACTACACAGGAATTCATCAGAAACGAGCTTTCACAAAACAAATTACAGAGATACGAGGAACCTTCTCCAGGTGCTCCCTTACCTCTGAATTATTTTTCTTTACTATTAATTAAAAGAGAGGGAAAAAAAGAACACTAAACACTCCAGACATATCTGAATTGAACATGGAGGAATCCCTTCCATTTCATCATCCAATCCATGTCACTAGTATTTTCTTTTAAAAATTGGTCAATTCACCATCTGAAACAAGATGATGGTAGACAGCAGAATAGAATTGTGTTCTCTGAAATAAAACTCTCTACTGGGAAAAACCTTGTCTCATTTCTGGAAGAGATGCGATGAATGCCAGTATGTGGCTGTACTCAACACACTTGAGGAAGAAACGGCTGGACCTTTGGTATGACTTTGCTCCAGCTGAAATGCTGGCCCACGGGTGAATGAGGTGAGTGCCCTGGTGGCTGAAGACACAGGGAAGGCAGAATTATCAAATGCATTCTTTGCTTCAGTCTGCACTGCAAAAGACAACCTTCTTGAAACCTGTGCCCTGGAAGTTAGAGATAAGGTCTGGAGGGAGGAAGACTTTCCCTTGGTAAAGGAGGATGAGATCAGAGGCTACTTAGCCAAACCAGATGTCCATAACTCCATGGGCCCTGGTGGGTTACATCCATGAGTTCTGAGAGATCTAGCAGGTGTTGTTGCTAGGCCATTCTCCATCATCTTTGAGAGGTCATGGAGAGCAGGAGAGGCGCCTGAGAACTGTAGAAGGGTTGATGTCACTCCAGTCTTCAAAAAGGGTGAAGACTCAGGGAACTATAAATCTGTCCCTGGTAAGGTGCTGGAAAAATAGTTTTGGATTCTGCATGTCATCACAAAACATATGAAAGCAAAGAATGTCACTGGGAGAAGTCAACATCAATTTACCAAAGAGAAATCAAGCTTGACCAGCTCATTTGTCTTCTATGACAACTTCTGTCTTCTCCCCAGTTCAAGGGAGACAGAACTACTGGAGAGAGTCCAGCGGAGAGCAACAAAGCTGATTGGCAGATTGGAATATCTCTCTTATGAGGAAAGGCTGAGAGAGCTGGGACTCTTTAGGCTGGAGAAGGCTGAGGGGAGGCCATCAATGTTTACAAATATCTAAAGGGTGCGTGCAAGAAACATGGGGCCAGACTCTTCTCAGTAGTTCCAAGTGACAGGATGAGGGGCAATGGGCACAAGCTGGAACATAGGAAGTCCCGTTTAAACTCAGAAAAACTTTTTTACTATGAGGGTGAAAAGGCACTGGAACAGGCTGCACAGGGATATTGTGGAGTCCCCTTCTTTGTAGACATTTAAAACCCACCTGGATATATTGTAATGTGCTCTGGGTGAATCTGCTTCTAGGATCCAGAGTTGGAATTGATCTTTAGAAGTCCATTCAAACTCTGATAATTCTGTAATTCTGAAGCCAAACAGCACTTTGTGGTGCTGTTAGATGATACGAGAAAGGGAAAGGAGCACAGGGGTGATTAAGGGGTGGAAACATCCATCACATGAAGAGAGGGTGAGAGATCTGGGACTGTACAGCATTGAGTAAAGAGAGCTCAGGGGATCTTACTGATGTGTATAAATACCTGATGGGTGTGGGATGTAAAGATGAAGCCATGCTCATTTCAGTGGTGCTCAGTGACAGGACAAGATGTAATTTGGCACAGCTGAAAAAACAAGAAATTCTATTTAAATGTAAGAAAACACATTTTGCTGTGAGGGTGATTGAACACAAGAACAGGTTGCCCTGAGAGACTGTGGATGTGGAAGCCATCATGGCCCATGAAGATTCTGTTCTGACTGATGTTACTCCCAGAAGGGATGCTGGACCCAGTGTTCACCAGAGGTGCTTGTCAGCCTCAAAGATTCTACAAAAATATGATTCTACGATACAAATTTTTATTTCTAATTATTTTACAAGAACTTGTATGTTAAATCACAGCAAAACACATACAGATTTTTTGTTTCCTGAAGATGACTCACAATGTTTATGTATTCATATATGCTTTGTTTACAGTTACATTTTATTTAATTATGCATATTATATATTTTTATATATATATAACTGCACTTATTTACTAATATCTAAATGTAGGAAAACACAGTATAAAATTAGTCTCAGGTAATAAAATCTTCCCTAAAACTCTAATATCATCCTTTCACAAGCCCCTTAAAACCAGAATTTCAAATAAACAAAACATTGTTTGCAGGTTAATGAATCACTCTTTTATGCTTCATCTGCCTATCTTCTTCATCTTCTTTCTTCATCTTAACCTTCATCTCTGTTCCTCCTAGAGCTTTACCTTCCATGACCAGGCTTTTCCTCATTAACTACATTTTACTTTATTGACTGGGAAACTGCATTTACCAGCTTGTAGACCTTACTGGGGAATTGGGGCCATACTAAACAATAGTTAATCACAGCTGCATTAGAGGAAAAATTGAATCTTTTTTTTTTTTTTGGTCTCAGAACTAAAAAATAGCAGAGAGCCGAACTAATAACTAGTATGTTCAAAAGGCAAATCTTCTGTCCTGGCACATATTTTGGAAGGGCAAAAGTGATCACCTCTCATTCCTCTATATGAAAAGAGAAAGCATTGCAGAGACAGTGTGAAAAAAAGGCCCTTCCCATGCATGCTTGGCTTTGTTCTGCTGTCAGTGCCAGGAGATGTGTGGATCTCAAGGGTTTTGGTATTGAAGCTCTTCTTTAACTGGAAGCACATACAACTCTCTGACAGCCTGTGTAGAGGCAAAGATTTAATAAAATCAGGCTTTTTTCCCTGCCTTTTTTTTTTTTTTTTCCCTTTATAAGCAGGGGCAGCAAAGTCTTGAATAAACAGTTTAAAATAAGGCCCACAGAGTATTAATGATCAGTCTTTATTTTCTCTGTAGTTTTAATCATATCTATTTTCAGAGAATTCTAGAATTCAGAGGATTTTTCTTTGTAGTTGTATTGTTTTCCCATTATATTTCAGCAGAAGTTCAAGACTCTTATACCTTTATTTCTATTTCATGTGTTTTGATCAGCTCACTTACCTGTTGTGGAGATAGCTATATTTGCTACCTGTTTTATCACAGTCTTCATCCCCTCTGTTGCTTGATATAGTTCTGTAGCTTGTCAACATACACCCTATCTCCTGCTACCAGAATTTTAATGGTCTCTACTTCTCATCAATGTCAAATCCATCGGCTAGAAATGGAAGGTGTTAACAACATTTTCACTTAGCCTCTCAAAGAATATTAAATCTTTTAGTAAACTGATCTGTTTCAGAAACATGGTAGTTGAAAATAGTATATTATACATCTAGAACTTGGTTTTAATTTTCATTTCACTGCTATTTCTGGTTAAGTCATTCTTTTGGTTACTTCAATCAAATAAAATAGGAGATAAAATAAGTTACACCACAGATAAAATCACTGCTATAGATCTCATCTGTTCTACAAAAGGATCATTTAGTAAATAGAGATATTTTTTAGCCTCCCTTTTAGTTTAGAAAATAACATCTACTACAATTTTTTAAAACATTGTAGAAAAATGTGCTTATTCACAACCCAAAATGTCAAACATCAGTAGACTTTCTGATAGATATTCATGTTATGAATCATGAATATGTTTCTGAAAGGCACAGACTGCTATAAATATAGGCACTTTGGAAGTTAAGGATCTTGTCAGTACAATTCTTCTTTTTAAGGAGCTGTTCTGCCAAGCTCAATTTGTTTGTGATATTTATCTGCTTTTACCCCAGCACATTTCTGTTCTGCCCATTCCAAGTTATGTATGTATCAGGTTTTTCACTGGTCTGATTTCAGAAAATGTTTAAGACAAAACTTAGCCTTTTTAGTTGGTGGCAGTTTAAACATATTCAGAAGTTAGCTGTGTCCATGAGTGCATTTTAAAGTTGAATTTTGCTGATTAGCACTGGTGGCTGCTGCCAGCTACAGTGTTTTACATGCTTCTCATTCTCCCAGAGCAGGTCCACATATATTCTTATGCTCCTAGAATGAGTTCACCAAGGCATTATCTTCTAAAACTTCCATTCCATCACAGTTCTTACATACTCCTCCATTTCAATATATGGTCGCGTTTTCAGTACAATTGAAGTACTGGCATGACTGGGAAGATTATTTTAACTTTTATCTTTTATTCCTCCTCATGTCAATTATGTCTGTCTTTTAGACAGGTGTTCAGAATAGGATGAACTTCTAGTATGTTCTTTTACAGTTTCCGTTTCTCAGGAAAGGTGTGATAATTCCTTTCAAATTTTGTCCAGTACAGTTTCTTTAAAACCGCACATAGGTATTGTCTGCTATTTTTCCAGATGAATTAAATCATGTAAGAGTTCAAATTCCATTACATATTGATTTGTCTTTTATGCACTACAGACTCTCTCAATACTTGCAGTATTCAGTTGACAGGCATACACAGTGGAATTCACCTTGCAGGTTAATATTCTAATGTTTATATACACCTACAAATAGCTAAGTACAGCTCTAGATTCCAGTAACTATTAACTAGCTTTGCCTTTAATTGTAGTTTAGAAAGTTAAATTTTGACAGATAATTGTCTGAACTGATATGTATATCTGACCTCTAGTGTGGTGTGATAACATCATTGTTGTTAATTCTCTGTGTGGTCTAACAGTCACAAAGCCTTGAAACTAACCTTCAGCCCTCTGTGTACAAGTTCTGGACTTTGCAATACATGACAGAATGTGGAAAATACCATGTGAGGATACGATAACCTTTGGGTAAATTCAGGTGTCCAGTGTCAACAAGGTCAGTTTTATATAAATGGTAGTCATTTTTCTGCCACTTCTCCCACCTTACATCATCTGCTGACTCTTCTCTCAAGCTTGTTTTGTAGTGGCATTTTCCAGATAGTGGCAGAGGTTCCAGCTCTTCTGTTCATCATGACCTCCTGCTATAAGTAGCATTCTTGCTTCTCTTAACTGATCATTTAGGAGGTTGTCAATAAAGTACCAGTTTCCTTAGGCTTCTGATTGTCAAGAAAAGACTACACTTAGAGAGCTTAGGTTGCTTAGAGAGCTCATCTCTCTCTGGTAATTTCAAAGGCAAGCTACAGAGGTATGGTACTTTTACTTAGCTTTTGTGAAGATCCTTTAGCCGTTCCAAGAAAACTAATCATAGAAACAGAATGGTTTGGGTTGGAAGGAACCTTAATGATCTCGTTCCAACCTCCCTGCATGGCAGGGACACCTCTCACCAGACCAGGTTTCTCAAAGCCCCATCCAACACTTCCAGGGATGGGGCATCCACAGCTTTCTTGGGCAACCTGCTCTAGTGCCTCACCCAAGGAGACTTGTGTCTTGTTTGGATTCACCTTTTTGTCTTGATGTTTAAAAAAAAAAAATTAAAGTTTTCCCCTAGGAAACCAAGCATGCCTTCCAGTCAACATGTGACCTGTCCACTAGATGAAGATTGCCATACTATTGGATTAGAATCATGTCACTGCAGAGAGGTAGGTAGATAGGACTGCAGAAAGGGTATTACACAACAAAAACCTGACAATTTGATGCTGAAAAACATCCACTAAAGCATACAAATGGGCATGACCTTGAGGCCGATCTTTTGAAAGAAACTGATCATCTTTATGGCAACTCCAAACTGCCCTGCTTACCAGACTTTTCCATTGTAGCTTGCATTACTTCATTAAGTTACTCTCTTACTCCTTAACCACAAGAGAAAAAGTATTTACTTAATAATATTAACTTTATAAATATTGTATAGATAGACAGAACAGCTCTAATTTAGTAATAACATTGCTAGCTACCTTCTAGATTTCTGTATCTTTACTGTGATTTCTTTTCTTACTTATACTAAGCCTGGATCAGGTAGAAACAAGCGGAAAGCCTGAGCTCACAAGACCTATTTTGGTCTAATAGGAACATCAGTTCCTATTTTGCTGATCTGAATAGTCTGGACAATATTCACAAACTTAGGATGTTTATCCATAATGAACTTTTAATCCATCTCTGTTCAGTTTTTTTGCTATTCTGTGTCATATTCCTGTTTTTGAGACTCTTTTTGATATTCATGATGTAGTGTATTTGCCTGTTGGAAACACTGGGAAATTTTCATTCTCTTTTCAATTAGAGATGATCAGTAATCAAACCTATGGATCTCAAAATTTCTGAATTTTGAGGAAAGTAGACCACAGCAAAAGTCTGTTTGAAAACTGTACTAATTCTTGATGAACTTTGCTGTGCAAAACATATGCCTCTGCTTTTCAAAGTGATGATTCTCCATGTGATTCTTATCACCAGAAATAAAACAGTCTAATTCTGGTGTTTACCCCTGAAAAACAGGGTTTGATTTTTTTTTTTTTTTTTTTACATATTTTATATTAAATTTTTAATCTCAAACTTATCACTTGGAAAAAGCTGCTAAGTAGGTAGAGCCAGATCTGAATGAATTACTAGAGTTTCTAAAAGAGCTGAAGTGGGTGAAAAGCAGTGAGGATTTTCCCACTGTCACCCCTACACTTTCCAAGAAGCTAAAGATTCCGTTTTATCATACTCAGAAACAGACACATTAAAACAGTGGAAGTGACAGAGGTAAAATTACTCTTTTAAAGTCATTGTAACTCTGTGACTAATTCACAGAATCACAGAATCAAAAATCACAGAATGTTAGGGGTTGGAAGGGACCTCAAAAGGTCACCGAATACAACCCACCTGCCAGAGCAGGATGACCTCATGTAGGTCACACAGGAATGCATCCAGGAGAGTTTTGAATGTCTCCAGAGAAGGAGAATCCACAACCTCACTGGGCAGCCTGTTAGTTGAGTCAGTTTTGAAAAGGTCAATCAGAAGCTGGAAACCCAGGTCAGATGAAGAAGACGAAGAGGTTTTCCCATCCAGTGTGAAAACATACACAGTGTTTCCACAGAACTCTATTGTGTTTGGTCACCAGTATCCACAAGATTGCCCTTCATTTTTTTCAATAAACCTTCCCTGTAAAGAAAAAGGAAGAAAAAAATGAACAGTGCTATGGTTCTGCACCACACAAACAGACACCAGTGCAAAGAACAGTCAGAAGAATCCATTTGCAGTGTACAACTATCCTTCAAAAAAATAGGAATTATGCTGTCTTTTTGAGTGCTACATACTGGTATTTAATTAATTGCCTGACTGTTCACTTACGGCAGCTCTAACATACTCTATACTTAAAAGGGATCTCAAGAAAAGACCCATCCTACATGACTTTTCCTGGAAATAGTAAGAAAAGTGATGGTTAGAGAAGTGGCTATACCTGTTCCATGCCAACCCAAATACTGTTTTGTTTTAAATATTCTGTAATTGTTATGACCTGGCCAAATTAAAGGTTCTGCAAATTAAATAAACCTCATATTTCCTTCAACAAACCTGAGTAAAAGGAGAGAGTTTTTCTTATCTTCTGCCCAAAACTTACAGTTTTTAAAGCTGGAGAATTTTATTGTAACTGAAGATATCGCCTATGAAGTTTTTAGCTTCTTTCCTTTAAAAAATATTTTGTGTCAAAGAAATGGAAGATAGATGGTGTCCTTCAGGCAAGAAGGTCATTTTGGGGCACAAATTCATTAACATAGTAACAAGAGCTTTAAAGTTGTTTCAAAAGCCCACTGGGCAAAAGTCCAAAGGCGAATTAAAGCCCAAACAGTAACAAAAACAATTATTGATCTAGTTGTGTGGATGGAATCTGAAGATGAGCAGAAATCAGAAATGCTTCTGGAGAGGCAAGAATGAAAATAACAGGGCAATCTGCCAAGTATCTATGTATGAGACATAAGAATTCAGCGGCTTGAAGACTGAAAGAATGGTGACATGAAGAGAGGGCACCAAAGAGGAATGCTGGTTGCAGAAGAGCACAGCAAGTATATAAGTCAAGTGAGAGCAAAAACGGGAACAGGTACTACTAGACACATCAAGGACAGCCATGGTGATTGAATTGATTATCTAAGCTTTTTACAGCCATATTCTTTTCTTTTTCTGGGGCTTCTGAGAGTCCATGTGATCCATTAAGATTTGTTACAGGAATAAAATTCATATCTTTGTTTGTGTAACAACATGAACTTGGTACTTAACTTTTTGAATTGAGGAAACTTTCTACAAATAATTCTGTCAGCCCCATGAGATAAGCAACTTGAGCTGTTATGAGCTGATCCAGTAGAGGGCAATGACACCTATACACAATTGCTATTTCAATGCACCATGAATAAACATCCTTAAAGCTACAGTGAGAATAATCACACCAGCCCCCTTTTAACCTTTCAGACATCAGGTTAATTAGGCAGAACTCCAGTTCATACATATTATCCCAAGGGAACACGTTACTGTATATTTTTCCTTTTTGATGTACAGCTGCAGTATTAATTCAGGCATGATTTACATACATGATGCGATAATTAGGTCTAGGAGCCAGGATGAACCCATATACTGTGGATAACTGGTTTAACTTGAATAAGATAACCTTGAAGATATTACATGAATACCATTTTCATGATTGAAAACATGATAAATATTGCATATTGCTGGAAATGTTACCCTGTGGCTGTGCTAGCGGCAGCCTGAAACGTCTAATTCTCTCCAGTTAAGGTTCATTCTGTTTCTATGTGTATTTATAATTACTATTTACCATTTATTTAGTACAGTCTGTATCCTAAGGAATTCACCATCTAAATTAGTCACAAATACGTGATTATGAGGCAGGAACTATTTGAAGGAAGGCAGACAGAAAGGTTTTGTCTAGGTAGGTCATAAACTGCATTTCAGAAACATGTCCTTTAATATTCTCAAAACCTTTCTTATTCATTCACACCTAGTCTCTTCCATTCTCTGTGTTGATGTTGGCTAGGTTCATTCTCTATATTTTACCATTACTTACTAGTTTTAATCAATGAACAAGATATCCACCTGGTTCAAGGTATATTTTATAAATAAAATATTGGCCTCTAATATAGCTTCATCTTCCCTTACTATGTGAAATCCAAGTTATATTACAAGCTTATTAGAAAAAATCCCTCTGTTGCAAGCTGCCTATAAAAAAGTATATTCTGTTATACCTTGAAATGAGTCATTAGGGCACCTCATTACTTGAAACTCTAAGGAGGAAGATATCAGAGATTTTATACAGGAAGATAAGATTTCAACAAAATACACAAAGCTGCAGAAATGTATAGAGAGATTGTGTTGTTTACATAATGTTATACATTGACTATTATTCAGGCTCTGTGTAAGAAACTTGTACTATATTGCAGTTTAATGACTGGACAAATAAGCACAGGAGGTCTCAGTATTCAGTGGATATTGTTGATGAGTGTGCTTAGCTCTGTACAGAAATGGATAAAAGAACTAGATACCTGACAAAGATTTTGCAACCTACTATTAGACAGATATGGTACGCAGGGATAAGGAGTGAGACAAGAGGGGCATGGGAAAAACTTGGGAGTGGTTGGCAACAATCTCATTGTAATGTGAGTCATTCTAATCATGTGCACGTGCTGACATTTCTTGGTAAATAAAACACTAAAATTGGGAGGGATCTTTGAATGCTTCATCTGAAATGGGTTTTGGTCATAGAGTCATTAGGGTTTGAAGAAAGTCAGATTCTCGGAGAATAAAATTAGCAACACAAGGTGCAGGTGAAAGAGATCTGGAGAGGTGGTAATTAATAAGATATAAAACTGGCATCATTTGCAAAGTAGAAAGGAAAATGGAAAGGTAATACAGATGAAGATAAAAGAAGTAGAGCAGGAATTGTCTTGTCTAAGGTTCATTCTCAGGTTGTCACCAGCAATGGGACAAACCAGCCTCTCTGGTCCCACAGAGTCTGAATCCAAACTCTTACCTGAATGCTGAGAAAAATAGGAGGCATTTAGTTACGTTTTAGTTGAGGCTGCCTTAATAAAAAATTATTTTTCAAACTGAATAAATAATTTATTATTATTAGCTGTGTGGTGATTTTCATGTTATCTAAGTAAGATGTGACATCCTAGTTTGTAGTGTTTTATTTTGCTTGGTTTTCTACTGTGTGTACGTTCAGGTCATTTCTGATCAGTCTTTGGAAGGCTGAAAATGCCTGTGAAACCCAGTTTCTAGAGAAGTCTGCTTTTATTTCAAATTGGTAATATATACTTTGGGGTTTAAAATAGAAATGAGTGAAGCAAATCATATGTTTGTTATTTACAGAAACTTTTTAAAAGGTTTTTGGGTTTTTTTTGTTCTGTCTAAAGTTATATTAGACAGAAATTCCACAGAGCTACTGCAAATCTGAATAAAATCTGTAACTTCTCATCTAAATTTATCATGAGTTTTTAACCATTTCATAGAAATCATGTTTTTAACAATGAAAACTGAATTATGGCTTGGGATTTAAACTCCTTTGAGAAATAAATAGATTATTTCTGAATTCAGGATGGTTTGTGTGTACCTATATGGCTATTCAAAACCCAGACACTGGAAAAAAGTCCATCATACTCCACAACATAACCATGATTTGTAATTTAGAGGATGATTGATTCTTCAGTATAGAGGGCTCTGGCCATGATGCAAACAGACTGCCTTTTTGTGTTATGCTGAATAACACACACTGGGACGAGTTAGTCATGTCTAGATATGGAAAATTATGGAAACTGAGAAGCACTCCATTTTCTCTAAATTAGATATTGTTCTTTCGATTTCAGCATAGGGTCCTGCCAATAAACCAAACCTGCTTGTCTCTGATTTAAGTAGTGATATATTGGAAACCTTATGGGCTTGTGATAATGCCAACATTGGCTTTCAGGCACACTGGTTTTGCTTTTGTTCTTATTTTAGCATGCATTTTTTATGTCATGACTGTGCATATTCCTTTTCAGAGTAGGTGTGGAGCAGCTCTAAGTGTCTTAATGTGCTGAAATAAAGAGACTTGTTCCAGAAATGGTATTTTGAGTCATGGTTCTCACATTTTAAACATGAAAAAGAGTTCATGGGTGCCTGCAAATTCCTTAATTTTATTTAGACTTGTACAGTTAGTGATAACATAAATATTTACTTCATGTTGGGTGGATGAGGATTTACATATTCTTAATACAGCCACATTGTTCTGTCAGTCCATATATTGTGTGGAGCATATTGACTAGATTTATCATTTCTGATCTATCTTTAGACTTCCACAGATTACAGTAATAGTTTAATACCATTGAGCAAAAAGGGTACAGCCTGTTTTAGCTCAGTTTATACCTTTTCATGTTCCTTCTGGGAAAAGTCCCTATTGTCTCAAGAGTCATTCTATATGTCTTCCAGTTTTGGAAACTCCATTCTCTTTGTTTTGTTCTGCATTAAGAGTTCCAAAGGCATGGCTCAGATTTCTAGTGTTTGCAAGACAAATATTGAATTCAGATTTTTCTAAGTAAAACCCCCTTAAAATGTATTTATTTGTATGTTTAAATAAACACGTATTTTGTTAATCATCAGGGATTTTTAAAAATTTATTTGCAAAATTTTTACAGTTGAACCTTCATATAAAATGCCAAAATATGTGACTGTTTTTAAAAATATTAGTTTTTTTATAAATCTGTAAAACTTTTTGTTACAAACTTTATTAAAAAAAGCAGTAGTTAACAGATATAAAAATAAGCAAGTTACATAACCATGGTAAGCTCCTGCAGTCTTTAGCTTTTCCCCACAAATGACATACACAGCATTCTTGGCTGAAGCATTATTCAAAACACATTTCAAAGACACAACTGTAAAACATTATATCCTTCCAAAAAGCAAATTGACTAATAGGAAGAAACAAGACAGACCTGCTATGCAGGGCGA
This sequence comes from Florisuga fusca, assembly GCA_038090715.1. Lineage (NCBI taxonomy): Eukaryota > Metazoa > Chordata > Aves > Apodiformes > Trochilidae > Florisuga > Florisuga fusca. The sequence continues at coordinate 14,443,631 of JAAWXA010000015.1, read as the reverse complement.
AATAAGTCTCCACCTAACCAAAATTCTAGTTTCCAAGAAAGTCAGCAGCTATATAAGTCAGGAAGAGACAATTCTTCTCTTAAGTTCACTTACTAACTTGGGATAACCACAAGTGGCTTTAGACAGTCTGTAATCTCCTCGTTGATATCCTTTTATTTATTGTGTTTTTTTCTCTGGTGAGTGTCTTCCCAAGATAGGACTTCAGAGAAGATTATATTCCACTTACAGTTTGACTCCTGAATAAAGCCATGGTCATTTTCCACTCTAAAGACCATATTCACACCCAAGAATATTGGTAAACGATGTTTCTACCATGAGGCAGATCACCAGTTTCTTAGATTTCAATGCCCTCATGTCTACTTAATTCTGAGGTTTAAATATTGATGGGCCAATACTTAAAGTTGAAACAGTCTGTATAAGAATCCCTAGTTTGTTCTGTTTTCTGCCTCTTAATGCTGAGTGGTAACTTCTGGACTAGCTTGTTACCCTTTAAAACTTACTTGACAAAGCTAATACAAACTATATTGAAGGAAGGGAGAACTCACAGATCAATTAGTTGAACAGAATGATGAGTCTTCTCTATTGCATTCAAATATTTCAGACCTTTCATTTGAACTTAATTAGTTTTCTACATTTTTAATTACAATATGGCTTTGTTAGAGTTCATAAGCTTTATATGGACAGCTCAATTTTGAGTAGGAAGATTTTCAGGGGAGGCCTGAGTATTGAAGTGAGATTGGTGTCTTGGTCAATAATAATAATCCCTTTAAGTGAGTATTGAACTTCTGCCACAGGAAGGCAATTAAGACAATATGGTGCTGCCATCTTTGTATTTATGTCCATTTACATCTGCATGACCATTGACAGCAAAAGTTGAGATGTACTGAGCCCAGCTCAGGAGGACTTCTATCTGTATAATTGCACTTAATTTACTTAAACTAATAGTGAAATGGTGGTCAAATGCATTTGGGTATTTTTACCCCTCCTATAGTGTGTTATGAAACACTTCTGTTTTACATTACCTGTGAGTTTATAATTATTCAGATGATTGATGAAATACTGAAGAAAAAGTGTTTATTTTATAAATGCTGTAGAATCACTGAGGCATTCTGTGAAATCACAGAAGAACCTGACCTTTGCCCTCTCAGCTACATTCATTCTTTTGACATGATAGTCAGTCACCTAACACTTATATACACAGTGATGTAAATTTTCAACATATCACAATAATAAAAACTACTTTACAATTAACGTGTCCTTCTAATGATTTTGTCTACTCACATGGAGACAATTAATAACAGTAGGCTATGTGGAACATCATGCTGGGAAGAAGTGTTAATGGAAAATTTCATAATCCTTAATTTTTTGTTGGTTTATTTTTGGGTGGGATGGAAGAATACAGGAAACAAGGAGATATTGTAAAGACAAAAGTTTTCTCATAAAATCAAAGGCTTTAAATATTTTTTAATCCTATCAGACAAAAGTGTAGGGCTTGCAATTTTCTGAGAATGACTATTAAATCAAACAGCTTTTGGGTTTGTTTCTTTCAGATGAAACTGTTAAATTATATCTTCTGATATGTTTTAGTTGTGGTGGTTAGATTGTGCAAATGAAATACCTCTCAGATACATATTGACACTTCTTCTCAAATTTAATGGTATTTCATGGAAAGAGATGGCTTTACACTATCACAGTCTGTGTGATTTAATTCCCAGAATAAAGATTTTTGGAGTATTTTTTTTTTTTTTTTTTTTTTTTTTTTTTTTTTTTTTTTTTTTCCCCTCATTGTGTGCTGTTAAATGCTGAGATTAAGCAAGAAGATTAAGGTCACCTCACATCCTTTAGGATCACACTGAGGCAGTGCCATAGTTTTGCTCACTTTTACAGGCACAAGACCTATTCACAAAAATAATGAGAATAAAGTTAGAAAAGAGAAACACAGATTTACTTCAGATGTTATCAATAGTTTAACCAGTTTTCCTAGCTGCAGGAGGCACTAAGGTAGTACACAGTTCACAAGAGCTCTTTCTTGATTGCAAATTATGTTAGAACAGAAAGAACTTCCAGTCCTTTGTGTATCATTTATCTTTCTTACATATATTGTTTACTAACATTTTCCTAAACAGAAATAATCACTGACTTATAGAAACAGAAAAAATTGGCATTTACTTTAGAAGTACATTTGAAAATATTGCATAACATATGCCAAACTTGCTACTGAAGAAAATATAAATAAGATTAGTCTACATCTTATTCATGTTCCTTCTTTTAAGGTGATGAATAATGGTATTCACAGACGAGATGAACATTTCCATCTGTGTAATAATGAGCAAATTAACAAGATGCCTACTGAACTGTCTTTAAAAAAGACACTACACATAAAAAGAACTAATTGTTTTCCACTCTGGAATACAAATATCCACTCAGTAAGCTTTGTTGCTGACTTTGTGTAGATCATGGATGACAATACCGAGTAGATGCCTTCTTATCAAACACCATGCCCTTCTTGATGGCTTTGACAGTGTCAGTCCTTCAGTGATGAAGGAAAAGTATGCTGAAGAGTCCCTGCATGTCCCTTCATGTCTGTTGGTGAACATTTCAGTTTCTTCAAAGGTTCATTTATACCATACTCATCAGTGTAGCATCTGATTTTCTTCCAGTAGTGCATTAGGCAATATGACAAATATCTGTCACATCTTAGTTCCCTCTTCCTCTCCCCAGGAGAGAAAGGCTAAATGAATGTAGATGCACAGGGATAAATTCAGACCTGCTGTAAGTAATTGCAATTCCATTGATGTCAGTAGAGTTGTACCCTACTACTTTTGATTTGAAACTGGAACAGAGAACCACATTGTTCTTTGTAAAATAAAAATAAACAGTATGTGAAGATGTTTCCAAACATTTCAACAATATTATCTAGGACAGATTCTGCCCCCAGTTAAAGCTATACAAATCCATTTGAGCTAATGACATTGCACAGCTCCAAATGGAATCAGCCCTTATACATACATACAGCTTACAAATGCTTGTCATTATTAAATACACATTTTTAGATGCAGAGAAATAATCATGAAAAAGTGCAAGTTTGGCCTTCTGAAATATAACGAATAGGTCAGTGGGCTGAAATGCCTTTGGATAAACCACCCTTTTCCATTTTTGGATACTCTCTCTATTGCCAACTGGAAATATAAAATTATTTAAATAATTTTGCAAATCAAGAGCTTGGTATTTACTGTGCCCTTGAGAACCACATGTGGGCCACTGAACACTGTGTGAGTGTCAGCAAGATAGGATATAATTTTGATACAGTTCACATGTTGATGTGTTTGTGCTTCTTTCAGAATGAATGATCTTGAATGGTTTACATTGCATAAAATTGAAAAAAAAAATAGGTCCTTCTTTCTAATTTGTGAAAAAAAATGACAGATTTTAAGTACAGATAATCTTAAATTTAACAATATTTCTTTGAAGTTAACATATGGAAGTAAATTAGCATAACTTACTGCAAAGTTAATCTGTGGGATTTCACTGGTGCATGATTGGAGGCTTCCAGAAAATGATAGCTATGATGATGGCTTACTTTGCTAAGAGGAAGAAAAGTAATGGCATTTTTCATCACCCTTGTTTGAGTTTTCAACTGAACTGACTAAGGTACTATATTAGATGCATCTTATAAATAAAAAATATTTTTACTTCATGTGTAGAGTAGTCGGTCAAGTGGAACTTTAGGATTTAGAATTATCCATCTTTTAGGAGTAGTCCAACTATATTATGCTCTTTCTACTGCCTCTCTAAGTTTCAGAAACTCAGGAGTGTGGAGAGATGGATCACATCTCTGGAGAGATGTGATGCTGCAGGTCCTGAATGATGTGGATTTATTATCAGAAATAGGGTAATAGTGTTAGGACAAGGTTGGACTCATAAGGTCTTCAAGGTCTTTTCCAGACTGAGAAATTCTATGATTCTGTGGTGATGGATGGGTGTAGCACCAGCCTACAGATTTAATTCAATTTTCCGTGCTGTAAGTGAAAATTTCTACGATTTTGAAGGCTTTTGGTTCATGAATGGCATTACTTTAGCTAGATGTAACTGGAACACAGAAAAGTGTCCTATTCATAAGACTTAGCACAAATAATTAATAAGCTTCAATCTCTGTTCCTGAGGATGACTTTCTATGGAGATTCAGAAGATTTCTATGGAGGTCTTAAGTAAGAGAAGGCTTTTTTTTTTTTTTTTAAAGAGGAGTAATTATGGAGTTATTTTTTTAAGAGGAGTAAATATGGAGTTATAAAACATGGAGTAATTATAAATGTATTCATGTTGGAGAAGAGCAAGACTATATGTTATCAATATGATTGTTACCTTTCACATGTTGATTCTGGGTGACTAGTAAGATACAAGTTCCTGAATCAAAGGCCTTGAAGTTACCTTTTTATGATTAATGACACCATGTTTTCTAGAGACAGAAACGAGTCATGCTCTTCCTTTGCTTGTGGGCTTAGCTGTCTGTGGATACTTTTATTTTCCAAGTATGCTTTTAGTTACCTACCATAGGGGAACTTTTTGAATCCCATGTTGACCTATTATTGATCATAAGGGGTGGTCCTTTTTTCGGCTTCTGGCTCTAGTCCTCTTAGCTGGGAGCAAGGCTTAATAAAACTGAAACAATAAATATCTTATATCTACATAACACTTGAATCCAAAACCAGTTTAAAAAGCAAGGATGAATTCATTTACCACTGAAATGCCAGCCACCTCTGGGGTGTACACATGGTTCTTATTTTCACAGAGCTAAGCAGCTGTTTAACAGTACAAAACAACAGTACATTATAGTTTAAGTCATGAAATGAAGAATAATCCTGTATCCAATTGAAATGCAAGATTAAACTTAGATGGGGGGAAAATAATTGCCCAAATTGGTAAAATGATCAGGACACAAAGACTAACCCCGCTATTCTGGCACAGTGGGCCACCAAAACACTAAGGACTGAGTGTGGTAAGGAACATAATTTGTCATTACAACTAGGAGTTGTTATCTACACTAAAACTGAATTTTCTTCAGGAAAGTGATTTCTTGTTAAAAAATGTCAGTCCATCAATATTCAGTCTTTCTCAGGAAAGTCTTTCTCATGCCATTTAGACAGGACCAGTTGTTTTGGAGTCTTCTGTGGAATTTCTGATAAAAAAGACATTGAGCCAGAACCACTAGTAACCTGACTGTTATGCACATCTCCCAGGATGTGGGATAATGAAATTTAAGTCTCTGTTAAGATTACTTCACAGTGTAGACTTGGACCTGGGTTTCCTATGTCCCAGAGTAAGATCCTAAATTACTGGACTTGCAGCTATTCTGATCATGTTTTCTTCTTATTTTCCCATGGAAAAAATAAAAAAAAATTTTGAAAGGTCTTGGTTTTGGCTCAGTGTAAAATGTGAATTTTGCAATTTCAAAAACTTTCCTGGAACAGGAAAGTTATTTTCTACACAGTTTACCTCCCGCTGCAATGTATTCCTTTGCAATAAGATCAAAAGTTACTGAATTTACTGCAGTACTATCTTAGAGGGAAGGCAATAATTCTGTAGGGTTTGTATGGGGCCATTTATAGTGTAATATGTCTATACATTCATATGTATAGCTTATACATGAGGCTAGGTCATCAGAAAATTTAATAGGGAAGTCAGAAAGCTTTTAGCAATGGCAGCAGTGGACTTTTAAATATCCTTTGAATAAAACTTACATGAACACACACCTGTCTGCTTTTAAGGTGGAATTACTGATCATCTAAAAGGACCTATTTGCAGTAGGTACTAGGTGAAGACTACAAGATAGGTGGTCTTTTTTTTTTTTCTTCCATTTCTTCAAAGACTAATCATGTGACAGCCAGGCACAGAAACATTCTCAAATTCTTTGCTGGAGTAAGAAGTAATCTTTGTATTTATGGAGGTGCTATCACTTCTTCTTGCTTTTGGGAATCACTTTCAGTAATTTTTATGTTCTGACAGATGCTACTCTGATACTCGCAAGATCCAATATCTTCTGGGTATCAGGCAAATGAAAAATAGATTTAATAGTATTTATCTGTTTCAAATACCTTCATATCAGATGGCAACAACATTCGACCAACAATAAGAAATGTTGAATTTGCTTCAGTAGTGATTCTTGCATTATATCAGAAATGCACTGAGCCTTCTGCTACACTGAATCACAGAGTCACAGAATTGCCATAGTTGGAAAAGACCTCGTGGATCACCAAGTCCAGCTGTCAACCCAGAAAAAAACCACCATGCCCACTAAGCATGTCCTGATTTGCCACATCTACATGGTCTTTGAATCCCTTGGCAAATCCTGCAGATTTGTAATATTTATTAATCTGTCACATTCGTTAGATTTGTGTCATATTACTGAAAGAGGTTGCACACAGTTTTGAAGAAAAATACCCATTACTTTCAGGAATATTTTTACTGCCTGGTATGTGGTCACTAAAGGTGTTGAGCTCAGGAAACTATGAAGTCAATGGACAAATTTCACTAAGATTTGGATGAGTTCAAATTATTTGTGCTACCCCATTGGCAAGAAAGCCTAACATTGAAGAAACTTGAGTCTAAAGATTCTTCAAGTCTCTTGTTCTCTTAAGGCCAACTTTTATAAAAGTCAATGGGAGGCTAGTTTCCAGCTAAATTAATGACTGCATACTAATGGTTATTCAGAAGATTGAATTGTTTGGTCTTTGTGGAACACTCTAGCCATTTCGATTTTATTTGGACCACAGGACAAGCAACAATGTTATTCAGCAAGGTAGGAATAGTGGTCTGGGAGTAAAAAAAAAGACTATCTCCAGTAACGATAATAATAATAATAATAAATCTCAATGATTAGTTAAAGAACAACAAAAAAGGAATAATAGAACACAATTCTCGTCAACATAAATCTTATTTCTAGTCTGATGGGCCAGATACAGAGGTCTTTAAAGTAAAATCAAACTAAACTGCAGTCATTGTGTATATACTCAAATGTACATTCAAATGTAATATGTATAAGAAGTTTATACCAACATAAAAATATATTAGATGTTCTTGTTAAGAATAAACAAACATTGCCTTGTTTGGCAGAATTTTCAAATGCATATTGCTTCTTTTATTTATTTTTTTATTACAATAAAAATGTGTTTTGTATTAAATCTATTGTTATAAAGAAATTAAACCCTGAAATCTGCCAGCGTGGCTTTTTTCCATAAAGTGGAAAAAAAGCCCTCCTGTTTTAGATACTTGAAAACATTAGAAATCTGAAAATGAAAAGACCAGCCCCTGCGTAGCAAATTACTCCATAAAAATAAAAAGAATTCTTCTGTGTGAACTTAAATGGTTTGAAAGCAGAACATAGCAGAAGAGAATAGCATGCATGGTCATAAAGGAAAACAGAGGGTTTAAGTCAATCTTTACAGATGTATCAGAGTCATTCAGGAAAAAAAAAAATCAGAGTCCATTTTGCAGAAATTTGGGTCTTATTTCCCCTCTGTTGAAGCAAAGATTCTTCACTTGATCCTTCACTTGAAAAGAAAATTTTAAAAAAATCCTTAAAAAAAAGCCTTTTTCTAAGTCTGCTCTTTAGCTTTTAGTAATGGGGATAAAAGTTGAAGTCCTCACATCTCTATTATGGGTATGACTTGCAAGGGCTGAGCTTCCACACTTTACTGCTGAGGGTGCGTACTTTCTCCTTTCATCTTCTTCTATGCTTTAATTTACATTTCCTGCTACACCTTAGCAATCCTCTCTGTCCTTCTACATTTAGCTATTATCATTAATTCTGTGTAGTAGACTGTCTATAAGACAGTGATATAAAATTTTACTTGTATTCTATTCATCGAAGTATATTACAAATAACTCAAAAAAAGAGGAAATACTTTCTTCAGAAAGCAAAACATTAAAAGTGATAGAAGACTGAGATGGAAATTGCAATTTATGAGTTGTCCTGTCCAAGATTCCAGGGTCAGATGGTGGCAAAATCAGAAATGGCGTAGTATCTCTGAGGTCCTGAACATTGCCTGCTCTGTTTCTTGCAGCCTGATGTCTCCTTTCTCCATTAGAAGCTTTCACAGAGGCTGCTGCAGCTGCCTCTAAACACTGAGTGGAAGATCATCCAGGTATAATAAGCCAGGTCACTTGACAAAGAAGAAATAGTCTAAATGTTCAGAGAGAAAAAAGATAATAGCAAACACCAAATATTGCTAGCAATTTAAATTTTGTTGCTTTAATTTTGTTTTGTTTGTTTGTAGGCTTTTTTTGGCTTGGTTTTGTTTTGTTTTGAGAGAGAGAGGTAATCAGTAACTTGACTGATAACAGAAGGTAGCAGACTTGACATTATTTGTTTGGACATAAACAAAACATTTGTCAAAAAACCTCTCAGGGAGCCTGTCAGTAAGGTCATTGGTGATGGTATCAATATTAGATAGGCTAAAAGGCTTAATACTGAGCTGTCAGGCAATGAGTGCAAATCTGTGTGAAAGAGGTTTCTGTCAGAAAGCAAAAATGAAGGGACTTCATAACTTGATATTTGGACCAGTTCTGTTCAAGATTCATGTAAAGATTTTGTGCTTCTGTGCCTCTCCTGGCAGCAGGCTGAATCACTGCAGTGTCCTATTTAATCTCAATGCAGCTGCTCTTAAGTATACTTAAGGGCAACCTTCCATGGATATTAGGAAAAAGAATTATAAAAGAAAAAAGAGTAGGAGCACCAATTATATCTAAGGTATAATTCTTACAAATTTTATATGACTGGTATTGGATTCCCTCTGCATTCATCTTCCTGTAGCTTCACTTTAGCCCTAGATGCTATTCTTGACACTTAAGTCTCTGATTGTGACAGCCCTTGGCTGTCACAGGGCCCTTTCATATGAGTTCTGATGTTCTGAAATTGCTGGAGGTATTGTTCAGCAGAGAGACTGCACATTTTTTCAAAAGTTCTTGGACAGGGCCTGTGTATTCTGGCTGCATTAATGGTCTGTTGAGACTATATATATTTACATAAATTTATGAGAGACGTGTGGCTGGTTCAGACTGCACATCCCAAGCTTTGCCTTCTGTCCAGGATGGTTAGTGAGCCACCAGAGTCAAGCTATCACCCATGTCTGAATCAGGCAGCACATTGTGAAGCCATATTGCCTGTAATTTTTTATCATTCTGCTTGCTAAATAAATCTGAAAGTCTGTTTCTTTTCGTCCAGTTATTATGTCATACCTGAAAACAGTCTTTTATATTTGTGTTCAGAGCCCTTCATCTACTGCAAATTGTTTAACCTGTGTCCAAGGTGCATCTGCAATTATGCAAATGTTGACTTCGGGATGATACTGCCAGACTAGAGCATGCTATAAAAAGAACATTGACAGGTTCTTACAGTTGAGGAAATACAGAGATACAGACAAGGACCTATTAAGGTTTGTCTCCCCACACAAGGTGAAAAAGTAGTGACTTTTAGAGTCTGATGACTAGGCTGGTGGAGGGAGGAGAACTATGGACCTGAATTTAGTTGAATGGTTTTCAAGGAAAGAATCATCAGTGGTAGGGAGCAGAGCTTATGTGCTGCAGAATTAACCAAATCAGAAGAAGCCACCTCTAGCATACCCTTGCAGATCTGATTATGGGGTAGCACAAAGATGGCATAAAACTAATTTTTCCCTTCCTCCTGGGCAGATCTTGAGATTGTTGCAGAAGTGAGGAAAGCATTCCTGAATAGGATTAGCCTGGCTCTGGTCTTGAACAGTTTTCTCCCATCCAATTCATAGGATCCTTTTTTCATCTCACATAAGATGTCCACATGTATTATCCTTTGCAAGACAGAAGAGACAGAACTTAAATGAAATCCAGTCCCAAACACAATGGGGATGTTCTAGCGAGCATGGTGGCCCACCCAAATTTTGGAACTCTCTAGTTTGCAGTCTGAAGACCATGCATTGGTATGGGAAATGTAAATTTTGACTAAATAACCAAGGCTAAAGACTTGCTGCTTGCAAACTGGTTTAAGGGGTCTGGTAAACTCTTGGTATAATTTTTATGCAGTAATTACAGAGTCAGAGGTTCAGTGTGGCTTAATACCTCTCAAAACAGATGACAAACATCAAAGAGAGTAGATAATCTGCTAATTAGTTTAGCTGCTTTGGTCTCTGGAAATGGGTTGTATTTAGTTTCCTGCCCTTCCAATGACTTGGTTTTCAACCTCTCGCAAGTCACCTAAGGTGTCCTAGAGTCACGTTTAGATAATTTATATGTATAAACTCATTAGAGTTGTCCAAATGTCTGAAAGAGACATTAGTTTCCTGTCAGGATAGTATTTACACTACTTTTGGCAATCTGGTGTTGCCACATCAAGATTGTGTGATCTTTTGACCTCCTCAGCAGTCCTGGATAGGGCTCAAGACCATACTGATTGGGTAGGGAATTGCTGTGCTGTATGGGATTATTTTCTTGCATATGTTGAACAGAATTTAGGAGAAAACTGGGTAGTTTCATCTAGGTTTTAGTGTGAAGCAACAGAACCAGAGTCACTCTGGATTAAAAAGAACATAACAAAAGGTGTTGCTACAATGAAGGAAGATAGGTAGCTTACTAAAACAGAAGACTGGGAACTGAAGAATTTTAGGCTGTCATTCCTTCTCTGCTGGGACATGATCCAGATAGCAGAGGTAGTACTGTGTTTTGTCTGAAGATTTCCAAATTTCTTTTAGAAACTCTTCCAAAATGGCAATTTCACAAATCATCTTAGAAGTGCCACAGATGAACAGAATTATTGCCCGTTAGGAACATGATACTTACTTGCTAGGAAAATAACAAAGTGAGAGTACTAGCAACTTAAGTTGAATATTTCTGGTGTATGCTGCCGCCTTCATCAAAACCAGAGAAAGTCCTTTGTGGGAAAGAAAAGAGAAGGAGAAGAAACAACAGAAAAAAAGCTTAGATGTTAATGTGCAGCTCTCTGGATTGTGTTCCAAGACACTCAAGCACGATTAAGCAGACATTCCTTGGACAGAAGGCAAACTTTTATAACCAGGCAGAACACTGACATTCTGGAAGAAGACAATACTTTTGAAAAAGAGTCTTTGAGTCTGCATATGACATAAAAAATGACATTCAAACCTCCATGGTGTCTTTTAAAAATCTTTGACAGGTCAGCATATTTTGAGCTTTGAATAAACATGTAGTCATATATGAACATGCACAAATACACACAAATACTTGAATACTTTCTTTTATGATACTGTTTGTCCTAGTTTAGTTAAGTCCTTGTTTTGTGTCACACTTACTAGGAATTCTTTCCCAAGGTATTGAGGATAGTTGAAAAATACGTCTAGGTACTTTGGATAAGTACAGCTCATGTATGTCCCTTTGTAAGAATGCAAGTATTTGTAAATGGTGTTTTGATTACAACATTATCCATCTTTGATCATACCAGAGCTTCAATTCACTGTTCACATCTGGAATAAATGTCTTCCACCAGAATAGGCAACACTCTGTCAGTCTATTCTCAGATGTTTTCGTATTTATAAACTTCATAACTCCATAACTAAAAATATTTGCGTCCAGGTTAGAAGTCTCATTTCCCCAGTCTTCCTGTAGTCAACAGAAAGTCAATTTTATATAGTGGGCATTGCAGACCACTTCACTTAACCGTACTGACTGGGAAGTTTAATGAAACTAGTGTCCTTATTTAAGCACAACAGCCCTATCCTTGCAACCAGGCTCTGTGAATTGTCCCTTGTGTTTTCTATTTCACTGAAAACCATATTCCTTCTTTCCCCTCCCCTCCCCCCCCTTTAATTTCATACTGAAACAGAATTCCTTATTGGTTAGACATATGTAATAGGACCTCATTATGTTTAATTTTTAGGGATAAGGTATCCATGAAAAGGATGTATCTGGAGTATATAAGACAGTGTCAAGTTATATTTTAGGAAAACTGCTCCTAAGGAAGTATCAGGGGAGAATGATTTGAGAGAAGAGGCCAAATGAAATTCTTACAGAGGTTCCATAGTAGTTGGTTATACTTTTTTTTTTTTCTTTTTTACTCTGCCAGATATCAGCAGGCTTAGCAGCTATCCACCATATTTTTGAGAAGCCATCAAAAGCCATCAGCCAACTAACCACATTATCCAGATTAGCTTCCCATCAAGAGAAGAAGAGTAATTGAACCATAGAGTTGAGAGTAATTGGGTCAGGATACTGAGGGCACCTAGAGATTTGCTAGGCATCAAATTAAAACAACACAACTAATTGGTAGCACTGTAAAAAATCAACTTAGAATAAAATATTCTTATTAGCTGAGTGCAACTAAATACTTAACTATGTTAACCACTTCTTGTGAAACCAATTGGTAATTTAGGAAGTTATGTAATAAGTCTGTGTTAGAAACAATTTGCCTAATAATATTAGGCCTAAGACTGATAGGATTTGGTGGGAGTATTTTTTCGTCACTGACATTAAAAGTCTTCTGAGAAAGGTTTAAGTGCAAATGGAGGGCAACAGGCAAAATATTATTTATAAGATAATTTATCTTCAGCTTTTCCTAAGAAGCTGGTCTGATTTTCAGGCTTGTATTGGCCACAGATAGGATTCATGGAAACCCCAAGGGTCTGAAAATCAGAGCCCCAAAACACACTGAAATGTTGAGACAGCACAAGTTAAAAAAATGTGAATGAGACCTATAAAGAAGCATAGGAACACTTGGAATGCTTTATGGACGCAGTCATTCAACAAAAGCCAGAGCTCTGATTTTACCTCTGCAAAAACCCCCAAAATATTTTAGTAGGAGCAGACACCTAAAAGTAAGTCTGACTGGTGGGTGCCAGAGCCTCTGAGCTCATCTCACGTGTGCTGGCCCCTGAAACAGGGAGAGTGGGGCTCCCTGTACAGACAGACCTCTCTGGGAGCACAACAGTGTGATCCTAGCACACAAATGGTGTGGATGCCTTAGTGCTGTGATGTGTGTGCACTAAATTAACAGTAGCCAAGAGTCAGTGTAGCTCTGCCAGCTGTGTTGAGACCCTTGCCAGGTGGAAGCCCTTGCAGAATCCTGGATGGGTCTGTCTCTGATTGGAAATGATAACCTAAGAACCTATCTTGCAGCAAAGTCTCTCCCCTAGAGCTTCTATCAAAAGAAGGATGACAAGATGTTTCCTTTCTTTTCTTTGTTTCTTCCTTCTCACGTCATGAGAAGCATCACAGCATCAACTTCAGGTGTAAAAGATCAAGATTAAATTCCTTCTTCTGCCTGAACTTGCTGCTTTCACATTCTATACAACTGCTAAAACCAGGACGCTAGAGAATGCATGGCAAATGGAAGTTCTCCTTCCCTCTTCTTGAAACTGTAATGATCAAATATTTCATGACTAAAAGTGTGAGCACTAACCTATGCCCTATTGATTAATATACACGAGTTTTATCTGAGTATTACTCACTGATACAATGACTTGGATTCAACTGAATCTTAATTTTGAATACTAGAATTTAAATTGAAACCAGGACAGAAATACAAGATCTCTGTCTTGTCATGTGAGCTTCCCCAAGAACACACTACTATAATAGAGCCATAATCACATACTCTGCTCTGTCCCAGTGAACATTTAATTATTCCATGTACATTTAAGGACTCTGAACTGAAGAGGGCTGAGAATGCCTTGGTGTAGAGTATTTTATAACATTGTTACTTATATATTTACTAGGAAGGTAGGAAATGCAATTTGAACTCTCCTTAGGTAAGTGCAGCAACTAAACTTGTTTCACATCCTGAGGACTGTTTCCACTAACTTAGCCTGTAACTTGAATACTAAACTCCAGGCATTTTTTGACAGGTCTAAAGAGTATTTATTTTTTGAGAATATCTGGACTGAAAATCTTTCAGGTGATTCACTATGTTGATTCTTTTGGATTTCTGTGTTTAGCTGCCCAGGACTTGTGCAATTCTTGGTCAGTGCAGGGTTTTCAAAATCACAGAAGATACCTATAGGCTTGCAGTGGCTCATGGGCCAAACATCTGTGGAGAGAGAATCACAATTGTTGTCATTTGATGTTGGGTATGTGTAGATTACAAAATCTTTTGGTGATGCTAGTCCTTCAGTTGCTGTCAGCTCAATAAGATGTATTTTTTGTACCAGGCACTAGACCTGAGTGCATATCAGTCCTGTTAATACTGGAACAGAATCAGCCATGAATTTCACGGTAAAAATTATTTCTTTCAAGTACAGGTCTACCATGATTGATTAAACGCATTAGATTAATGTACAAAATTAATGTTAAGAGGATATGAAAGGTTATTTATCAAATACTGAGTAATAAGAATACAACACACATATTAATCTGATCATAAAAGAAAAGCTCAGCACACATCCTAATTCCTGATAGTAAACTGCAATGGCCTGTGGTTTCCACGCAGTCCAGTCTGTGCTTTCAATATAAGAGGAAACAAATGGGTCTTTGTTTCCATTTACATAGATGTATAGCAGGAGACATACCATTAAAAATGATAAGGCAAAATTAGTGTTGAAGATCATAACACAATCCCTGAAGTCTTTCGCTCTATCTAAATCAGTTTTCATAAGACATAAGTGTTAAAATAATATCGCTTGAATAATTTTATCTTTCATTTCCTCTTCTGTGTTACTGTTACTTCAGATGCTGTGAGAACAAGAAAGATGTAAATAAAGACATAACTCCAGGCCTCTACCAGTAAGAGGTATATCATAAATGTGGGACATGAAACTGAAAATGGCTCAAAGTATAATAAGAACTGGGCCCCTCAGTTTAGGAAGGATATTGAGGTCCTGGAGCAGGTCCAAAGGAGGGCAACCAGGCTGGTGATGGGACTCAAGCACAGATCCTATGAGGAGAGGCTGAGGGAGCTGGGGCTGTTCAGCCTGAAGAAGAGGAGGCTCAGGGGAGACCTCATCACTCTCTACAACTCCCTGAAAGGACAGACGACTTTCAACAAGACAAGAGGACACGGTCTTAAGTTGTGCCAGGGGAGGTTTAGGTTAGATATTAGAAAGAATTTCTTTACGGAGAGGGTGATCAGGCAATGGAATGGACTGCCCAGTGAGGTGGTAGATTCTCTGTCCCTGGAGACATTTAAAAAGAGACTGGATGTGGCACTCAGTGCCATGGTCTAGCAACCGCACCGGTGGGTCAAGGGTTGGACTTGATGATCTCTGAGGTCCCTTCCAACCCGGCTAATTCTATGATTCTATGATTCTAAGAAGACAATGCCATTCTAAAAAAAATCTCTGATGTAGGGACACACAGACTAAAATTATACTTGGACAAAAATATAGACCCATTTTTGTCAAATACAGTAAAAATAGGTTTTCATACCCTTAAGGACAGATTTTTCAGCCTCTGTATTGTGAAATGAGGATGCTAGTATTCGTTGGCTTCAGCAGAAACTTCAGCTTTAACGAAGGGTGACAAATACCCTTAAGTGAGAACCTGCCTTTCTAAATGTTCACTAGTGTATGAAAATAGTTTTCCCTTAAAGAAAGATGCTTCTGAAAGAGTACAAGTCTGTCCTCTTCCCTAAAAAAAAGTTTTTCAGCTGACAATTGATTTCTTTGACAATAAACATGCAGACAGGTTAGTGTATATGACACGTGCCCTAAAAAAATCAAGTAAGTGCACATATTTTTCCTGGCATATATGAAAAAGAAACAGGCATGTGATCAGACACCATTGTTAAAACCTGAAATATCTTCATAATTTTGGTCTTGTCTTGGATGCAAAACTATAAAGAATCTCAGACTTATAGGAATGCAAAATGTTGTGAGGGCATTTACTCCTATGAAATTTGTCATTCTTTTTTTGCTAAAACCTCATTGAAAAATATGTCTTTAAACTTACTATACTTTATGGTAAGATTCTATGGAGGGAGGTGTATCTTCAACTGTATGGAATATGGTGTCCTGACAGACAGTGAACTCTTCACCACACAATCTGAAATGCATCCAAAACCTCCAAACTAGAATGAACATTGCACCATGTTGCTAGGAAGTAGTAATGAATTACATTGTACAGAATAAATACAAGACAGTAATATTATGCCTGATATCTCTTCCTCAGCTCTTTCTGAGTTTAAAATTGTGAATGAAAAGATGATTGATGTTTTCTTTACTGTTATGTTTTCACATTAAATACAAGCTTTGATTATGAAAACACTTAAATGATAAAACCTAGTTAGGATATTATGCTATGTCTTATTAAAATGTATTTGGCATTGTTCAATTTTCGTTTGCCAAGTAATCTGATCTAATATTAATATCTGATGTACTACAAATACATAGTGGCCTTACTTGGAATAAGGTATAAAAAACTTTCCAGGCTTTGATTACATATTAACCAGTGGCTTGTAGAACAGATACTGATGGAGGTGACGAGAGCTTCTTAAATACAGATGTTTCCAAACACATTAAAATGATCCAATAGTCTGGAGATCTCTTGTAACTGCAGAAATATTTTGAGAAGCACAGTGAGATGTTTGCCAAAGATTTAGACATTGACAAATAGTCTCCTTTGAGCGTGTGAGTTCACTGCCATTCAGCCATTCAGCTGAGCCACTGGGAAACAGGGACTGCTCGTACTCACCAGGAGCAGAGGAACTGCTGGGCTCATTTGGTCACGTTCAGAATGAGATCATGTGGCTTGATTTCCCCCAAAAGATTATTATTTTTGGTTTGGGTGTGGGTTTGAATGTCAGGAAATGTGGGGGAAAAAAAAAAAACAAAAATACCAAAAACATGGGGTGGAGGATCACATACTGGGAATTTTGAAGGGGAATAAAAGAAAGGCAAAGCAATCATCACACATGGCTGCTTGTTGGTTTACACTTGCTGAGTCAAAAAGTGAGTCTGACATTATTGAAAGTAATAATTTTAATTCAATATGTGTTCTTTATACAAATACTAAAACTGCCTGCACCCCAGGAGAATTTGGACCCCTGCTGAGAACATTCCATCACCTAAGCATTATCAGTGCCATTCATAGCTGGAATTGTCTTTACAGCTACTGCTATAAAGTTTTTACAGTGTTTACAGTGTAGCTACTGTATAGACCTACACCTGGAGCTTCTCTGGCTTCTGTACTTGCATCCTGTCTTCCAGCAATATAAAATGAGGTTTTAAAAGTTCTCATAGAGGTGCACCTATGCTGCAACTTGGAGGCAGTATAATATCAACCTAATTTTTAAGAGCTTACACTTGTCTTGCTGTGGTCAGGCTTATTTTATGGTATGGCCTAAACACAGAGTTCTTTAGCTCCATGGGTCAATTCAATGGGGTGAAATTAACCAAGTGCTTGGAGACATGCTGCCAAAATGAGGGTTAGTCTTTGTGCAATTGAGGGAAAGTCCATAAGCTGGGCACTGAAAGTGAGATCTAGCCAAACAGAGTGAGTCATTAGGTTTTTGAGACCATAGGTAAGCACATAAAAGAAGGAAAAAAGCAGAGAGAAGAAAAGAAATTAAGATCCTAAGGAACATTAAGATATTTTAGTGCTTTGACAGTAATCATTAAAAGCAGATTATGAAGCAATCAAAACATTTGAGGTCTTATTTGAAATCATTTGAGGTCTTTACTTTATACTTTTTGTACACTTTTTGTAGTGTTTGGAAGTACCTCCACTGAGGGAAAAGTCAGAGTTGGCTGATTCATGTTCTGTGGTGTCATACATTATTTTGGCAGCCCTAGGAGGTATTCTGGTTTATTCTGTTTTCCCTTCTTCACCTATTGCTTACAGCTTGTGGTGGATGGACTGGTGTAAGTCCATTGCTCCACAGATGGCAGCTGACGCAGTGGTGTCCCCCCCTCCAGAGGCATTGACGCAATTACTTCTACCAACCATTCTGTTTATCAGATAATGTTCTACCTCTCTCTTGCCAGCCTTCCTCCACCATTCAGCATCTAACTGTAGCTGAATAGCAACAGGTAGGAAAAAGCAAATGGTCACCATTATTAACAGACACATCCCTAGCTCTTATTGCAGCTTCAATTTGCAGACAGCCCTTTTCTCTCTGCAGTTGCATGCCAAGGAGATGTTCTGCTGCAGTTTGACTTGCACTATGACCCGCTCAGGCTGGAACAGAAATGAGATATGAAATGTCAAATAATACTTGATGTTTATGACTTGAACTCAACCAAATCCCGAAGGTTTGTGAATAACCATAACAGTAACAGAGAATGTTTCTTGCTTTTAAAGCAGCTCCGGTGACTGCTGAGTGGTTGACTGGGGTGCAGTATGTGCAGGGAAGGATCCATGCCAGTCTACCCTCCTCCCCATGATGATCTTGGACAACTCTTAGGTTTTTACCATCACCTACCACAGGCTGCTGTGGCTTTGGGAATGTAAGTAAGGCAGATCACTTCAATTAATAGACATAACTGTTTCTGTTGGTAAACTGTCACTTAGGAAGACGTTCCCATTGACCTGCTTTTTGAAGTTGCTTAGACATTTTTCCAAAGAAGTTACAACTTGTCATAGATAAATTATGTTCTGTACATCCCAGTATTACTTATTTAAATTCCATTAACTTAATAATAGTATGCAATATTCTGCCTGCATATTTTTTTATCTTTTCTTCTTTTTATTAAATTGGTGTTTTGATTAATTTGCAATATTTTAACAGAGAGTAAAAGTGTGTCTTAGGCCATGAGTCTGCAAAAACCTTAGCACTCTTTGTAAACTCAGGATAATATTTTGTACTGAGGATAATATTTTGTTCCTGTGAATAGCAGGAAAAATCCACTGCTGATTGAAGGGAATCCACTTGCCCTTTCCTTCTCTACCAATCAACCTTCTTTCCTCCCCTTGTCTACAGCAATTTATCTTATATTGATCCTAAAAATCTTCATAGCTTTGGGGAGCCAGTCGTATTCAAACAGGTGAACCATTCACTTTTATATTGATTTTATTTTAAAAATTATTTTATGAGACCTTTCTTTACTTGGGTTACTTCTGTGAGGTAAGGTTTTGATCCGGTCAATGAACTGACTTAAAGACAGTCAGTCTGTCTGGCTGAGATGATCTGGGTAGGCAGCAGGAAGGTGCAGTTTGGGAGTGTGGAAGATGGCTAAAAAGGACTCACCTGGATATCTCTCCTTTGGTTGTGCCAAGGCACTGGCACATGTTGGCTACAGTGTGTATGGCTTCATACTTAGTTTCCAGACTTGATTCCCATAAATACCATCAGGTCTGAACTCAGCTTGTCAGTGGGATCTGAATATTTTCAGGATGTGGATAATCACTGCTCAGTGTAATCTTAGCAAATTATTTGCTATTATGATCAGCAAACACAACAACAAAAGAAATGACACTGACAGTGGCAGAAGCAGCCAGTTAGACTCAAGCACAGGGCTGAACCTAAGCCCAAGTAGGAACCAGGGATGTTCTGGGTTGAAATGGGGACTTTTATCAAGAGAAATCATGCTGGTTTTGGTGCCTTGGGGAAAAGTCTGGCAATCAGGTAAGTATCTTACATACCAAATTCTTCATCCCTATACAGTTTCTCTAGCCTGATTTTTTTTTCCGGAGACCACTTGGGGAGCATGAGCCTGCCCAGTCCTTTAAGATGCTATACAGCAAAGCTTGTTTAGATATAGCTTATCTACCTCTATAGTCTACTCTCTTCAATTGTAAAGACACTTCCATGCAGTTGTACACAAATCTGAACAGCTCCTAAAAAAAAAAAAAAGCAAGCAACAAAAAAACCAAGCAGAAAACCCCCACAATCCTTACAACCTTAGGATTTGCAGCTTGGCAAATGAGAGGAAAAATAACAGCACCTGCTTCAGAAAACTCTAGGTATTCCTAAAATACAAATACTGCAGGAAATTCATTAGACAGCCATGATATGATAACCTTATTGTGTTTTCCAAAGGGACATAAAAACCCTCCTTGTATGTGCATAATAGCTAATTAAAGTACGAAGATAAATGAGAGGGACTTCATTTTTTTTAATTAAAAACTCCATAAAAATATAATACTTTTATTCAGCTGTGACAAAAAAAAAGGCAAGCCATTTTGCATTTTACATTTCATAATCTTAGTGGGGAAATTAATTTTGAAAGTAAGAAGGTCCATTAGGGGAACGGTATTGCTGTGTTGCTCATCTTGCAACACGAACAACACACTGATTTGTTACAGTCAAGAAATAGTCTTTTTTGGAGAGATTTTCAGATAGATGAATTATTTATTTGCTTCTGTTGGTACTAGGGTGAAGATATTCTTGAAAACACATACCTAATTTGTGCTATTCATAGCAGTGATAACAGCTCACTCTTTTATCCCTGTTGCAGTTTATAGTTTATTATATTACAGCTGCATTGAGCTGTTTTCCTGCATTCAGCTAGCTTCACCCTGGCCAAGAGTTTGGCAGCAGGAATGCTGAATTCAGTTTAAACACATTAATTACCTTTTACTGTATCCCACATCTCCCCACCAATCAGGCTTCCTTGGTTCATGTCTGGAGAGAAGACAGGGGATTGGAGGTCACTGGTCTTGACCTGAGGAATCCAAAAAGTTTTGGTGGGGGCTTGTACGAGTGTCGTAGGCAGATGAGCCCAGGGCTTTTATGGGGCAGTGTGGAGCCAGACAAAGCTCTGGAGGAACTGAGGAGGGACTGTGACCCCTGAGGCAGAATCCTTCATGCAGATCTCCAGCGCACAGGTTTGCGCACGTAGGCTGCACCATCCCTCGGGTGCATCCAGCCAGTTCTGCAGGCTGGTGCAAGGGTAAGTGGATTAATGGTCTGGCTCTTTTTCTCTCCTCTGGGGTAACTTGGGAAGTCAGGAGAGAGCAAATCTGCTCTCATGACAGGACTTGCCCATTATCCACATAGCCACAACCCACTTCTAGAGCTCCTGAGCACAGACACAACCCCCTGTTCAGGCAGGCTGGGGGTGGTGGTCATGGCTTGGGCCAATCATGCTACAGGTCATGATTTCCTGCGGTTCACTGTTCCTGGCCAGGACTGATATCTGAGCCTCAGCTACAGCTGAACAGCATGCTGTGGGCTGACAGCCTGTCATGGTGCTCAGCCTGTCTTAAGCCAGCTCTCCACTGTGTGGTGTAGGCATAGACAGTTTATTTTCCAGAGGGAACATTCACTTCTCTGTTTCATCTGTGGGAAGGATGTGTTAGGAAGGTGAGAGCTCCAAACAATTCGTTCTTCTCTACAGGCTTCTCCTACAACAAGATATACTGTGGACTGTTAATATTTTGTGACTCTTTCTTCTTTCCTACTTAGGTGTCTGATTTAACATTTTGCCTAACAAAATGCCAGGCATATCTTCACCACGTCTTTCCTGTATCTAATAAACATCCAAATGATTGAAGTTTTAAATAATCTAAGAAAACAAAATTCATTTCATTAATTTGTGCTTCCAAGGGAACGGAGTGCCTTTGGGTCCTTGGCAGATAGAACATTAGTCTTTTTTCTTTTTCTTTTTTTTTTTTTTTTTTTTTTTTTTCCCTTTTCTTTTTTTTTTATTTTTTAAGAATGAACATGATTTAATTTTTTTTTTTTTTCAGGTTTCAAAAAGTAAGATCCTGGAAGTAAAAATTGGAAGTTCACAGTGAAGTCAATCCAGCCTCTGTTCTATGTCTCTGAAACCTGTAGGCCTGGTAAACAGCAGATAACCATGTAGTTAACTATGCAAATGTAAAACAAGCTGACTATTAAATGATATTAAAATTAGAACATAAATATAGCTATGCATAATGCAACAGGAGGATGCCTTTGCAGGCAGAACAGACAGCGGGTCAATGACCCTTTATAATAGTTCTTTCAAGTATTAATATTAAGTCTGCATAATGAAGTCAGTCCTTGCACAAGGTTTATTCTCACCCTGGATGGTGAAATAGGAGCATCATCTGCTTGGACACATGTGCAGAGCATGTGGTTTGAATCTCCCCTATGCGTAATTTGATGATTAACCTTCTCAGCTTTCCACATTCATATTCAGGGTTTGCTAATTGTATGCCTTCCATTAGAAAGGTAATGATGAAAGTATTTCATGCCTTGCTCCAGCAATGCCAACTAATTCTAATCCAGGTAGAACTGTCTTTATCTTAAAGATTTCTAACACACCTTTCCTACAATAGTATCGAGAAGCTTCATCAGTTTTTCAATTTGCATATTCAGTCCACAAATATATTTTAGCGCTGCTTTTGCTTTGTTATAAATTATCTGCCCTGAAGTTACACATATTGACACTATCTGGTCTGCAGTGCACAGAAAAGGTCTGTATTTTTATGGCTTAGCAGTCAAACAGCTGAGAAGTGGTTAAAACATATTCCATTTTAGTGTAATTCATTTCAGCCCTTGACAGATTGATTTCCATGGGGTTATTTACTTCTTTCTGCACCCTACATCATAACAATGCTTACCAGGATGATTTATTAACTCAGTGCCAAATTCTGTGATACCTTAATAGTTAGATTAACTTCAGGACATAAGACTACATTATTTTTTTCCCAGGTGCTTGGGGTGATGCTTTTCAATAATAAATGAATAAGGTCATGAACTAGTAGCACTTTGGAGCTTGTGTGTGCCAAAAATGTGCTTTCTCTAGGAGCATTCAAAGCAGACATAAACAAGCTGGGTGTTAGCTCCTATTCAAAATAATCTTGTTTTTAAATGTGCATAAAGGAGCACTTAAACAGGGCATCTAGTTTGCAGATCTCCTCCATACCACTGATTCTTGGCTTCCTCACTTATTAGAAGAATACAAAGTTGCCACTGAGCCAAAGTGTCCATGAAATTGGAATATGTCAAATAGAGCTGTGTGGATAATTCCTTTTGCAGTTCACATTTCAACTAAAAAAAGAGAAAAGTTTGTCCTACATAGACCTGAAAATCATTTTTAAACTCTTTTACTGAAATGAAAAATAGTCTGTTTTGGTTCAAATGAAACTTCTCATTTGCAATCCTTTCTTTTAATCTTCTTAGTTAAAACAGGTCGATTAATTTCTCAATGAAATGTCAAAAATGAGAAATAAAGGTTTTGATTTTGGTCATAGAAAAAATACATTTACAGGTTTTAAAAACAGGAGTTTTTCTAAAATAAAAAATTGGCAAATTCAGGGGACTCACAAATTGTTGTGGTTAACTCAAGTGAGTTTCTTTCAAATAAAATATGCAAACAGGAAAAAAAAAAACCTCTATGGTCAGGCTAGATGACTATGTTCTACAAATGAAGAAGGAAACTAATTACATTATTAAAACATAGCTTTATGCTCCCATCCCAGGTTAAGAAGTTTTCTTTCACTGTCTCCCAGAAGTGCCCATGTAATGATGTTGACATGTCACTTCAGCTTCCAGATAAATGAGTATAAACTCAACTAGCATACTATTGCCTAACTCAAGGTTTTAACATATGCGTGCTGGGCACTTACTAAGAAAACAGTTCAGCAGCAGTTTAGCAGCTGCTGCTGCACTATGATATTGAACCATCTACATGGAACTTTTCTTATATACTCAAAGTGCCACTTGGTGCCATCAGAAATGCACAGTGTAATAAGATGAACTGAAGAGTATTGATGAAGAAAAATCTCAGCCAAGGCCATTAGGTTTATTGAGCCAAATAAAATCTAGCACAGTAGTAGATAATGATCCTGGGCCACACTCAAGCTAACAGTGCTATTGAGAAGATAAGTTAGTAAGTGAGTGAGGTGATGGCAAACTGTGTGAAGATAAGTAAAAAGCTCTTGCAGGAGAGCAGAAGTGCTCATTAAATTCATGTGTCCACAGAAGATGAAAGGGACTGTCTAGTTCAACCTCATGATCAAACCATGTCCAGCACCATGTCTCCAGTAAATCGCAAAATCACAGAATGGTTTGAGTTATAAGGGACCTTAAAGATCATTAAAGAATTTATTTGTAATATTTCGTCTAAATCTAACCTCTTTCAGCTTAAAACTGTAACCTTTTGTCCTGTCTATACATGGCCTTATAAAAAGTTCCTTCCCAGCTTTCTGGTAGGCCCCCTTCAGGTACTAGAAGGCAGCTATAAGGTCTCCTTAGATTCTCCTCTTCTCCAGGCTTAACAGCCTCAACTTTCTCATCCTGTGATCATAGAAGAGGTGCTCTAGCCATCTGATTAACCTTATGGTTCTCCTTTGGACTTGCTTCAAGAACTCCATGTCCTTCTTGTCCTTGTCCTTCTTTGCCTATAAGAAAGCTGGAATAGGACTTTTTACACTGGTGTGTAGTGAGAGAACAAGGGGAAATGGTTTAAAACTTGAAGAGGGGAGATTTAGTTCAGATGTTAGGAAGAAATTCTTTAATTTGAGGGTGGTGAGACACTGGAACAGGTTGCCCAAGGAAGTTGTGGCTGCCCCCTCCCTGGCAGTGTCCAAAGCCAGGCTGGATGGGGCTTTGAGCAACTTGGTCTAGTAGGACATGTCTCTGCCCATGCAGGGGGGTTGAGAGAATATGATCTTTAAGGTCCCTTCCAACCCGAGTCATTCTATGATTCTGATTCTTATTTTGGGGACCCTGGAACTGGACACAGTATTCCTGGTGGGGTCTCATGGGAATGGAACAATCACCTTCCTCGACCTGTTGGCCATATTACTTTTGGTGCAGCCCAGGATACAGTTGGTTTTCTGGGCTGCATGCACACCTTGTCAACTCATGTTGAGTTTCTCGTCAACCAATATCCTCAAATCTTTCTCCACAGGGCTGTTCTCAATCCTTTCTCCACCCAACCTGTATTTATGCTTGGGACTGCTCCAGTCATGTGCGGGACCTGGCACTTGGCCTTGTTGAATTTCATTCATGGGCTCAGTTCTCAGTCCTGTCAAGGTCCATCTGGATGTTCTTCCCTCCCTCCAGAGTGTCCACCATATGACACATGTTGGTGTTGGCAAACTTGCAGAGGGGAAAAACGGTCCACACACTTTACAGTGTCTCCAAGGGTGGAAATTCAGTCAGTGGAACAAAGGAGGAAATGTTATATGTTTAACAAAAGAATAATCTCTGATAACTTTCAAAACGTTATGCTGAGTATTCAGCATGTATAGACTGCCTTCTTCCCACTCATATCTTCCGCTGAAATTTTGCAAATGTTTTTGTTTACCAAACTGTTTTAGTTCTTTAAATGTTAATCAGACAGAGAATTTTCTTCTCCTGCTTCTTTAAATATGATATCTGGTTCCTTAATGAGGCCAATCTAGACCAGGATTGGTGTCTACCTGCAGAACCAGAATTTTACTATTAAAGGATTTCAGTTCTCAATTTAAATTTTTTCCAATATCAATGAAAATTTTTATGTTGCTGCTGTTTCTTTCAGCTCTTGGGGGCGTTTATAATCAGAACCCCTCCACCTAAAAAGATGTGTTGTAGAGTAAGTAAAGGTTGATCTGCAAATGGGCTATGAGACCCTACATCAACCATAAAGGTTAAATTAGAGTTGTGGCCATTTAGCATCTGTAAAAATAAAGAATATGAAAATCAAAGCATCTGGGTTTTTATTGCAGAGACATACTGTAAAGACAAATTTTCAGGAAGAAAAACAACGCCCAAGTAGGTATACTGTGGTAAACACTTCGAAATGAATAACACACCTCATGAACAGATGACTGAATGGAATAATGCATATATTTATTATCCTTCCTTTGAAGATGACTGACATAATATACCACTTCCTGGTATTGACTAAATGTTTAGGTGAGAGAACAAAATAATTATGGGGCTTGTGGGGGTCCTCTGGAGGTCATCTGACCCAAAGTCAGCACAGGCCAAATTTACACCATGTTTGTGTTTCTTTTACTAATCTCTTAGTCTCTAAGGAGAGATATAAAACTAATGTGAGAGAAACTGATGCAGTGCTTCCAAGGTGAGGTGAGCCAAGAGCTTTCTGCTCACTGCTGTGAGATCAATTTACTGTTTTTTGTTATGGTGATATTTGATATGACTGTATTTGCTGGATGGTGATGGAAAACAAGCTGTGCTGGTTACTTTCCCTGTTTATCACCTCTACGTACACACACACTCACATGCAATCAATAATTCATGACTACTTTGTTCCTGAAAGACAGCTCAGCACTTGTATCTCCTCTAACACCTCATGCAATGATGCATCTTCCTTTCAGCAGGTCTGGGATGTGGTATAAATTTGCTTTCTTATGCAAACTATTTGGATGTATGATGCCTTATGATTGCTCTGACCTTTTCTGCTTTTCTGCTCAGCAGAGTTTTCTCAAGGCTGCCTGTAAGGACTTAATTTTTGTCTTTCTAGCCACCATTTTACTGTTTAAGGAAGAAAGGTTAGATTGTCTCTAGAAGAAGTAATCTTCAAAACATTGCTTACAGAGTGCATTTCTTTCCCCTCTAAATATTTATTTGCTAAACACTAATTCCAATGACAATAGATACTCTAAAAGGTATTCTACTGTTTGCCTACCTACTCCTTCTCCTGAGTTAAATCACCTTGTCATTCAAGGTAACCTGAGAGCCAAAGCTTGGATTTATTTGGGGTGGGATAAGAGAGTGTTGACAATTCATACTTGTCTTTGGATGACCTGATTATTTTCTTTTCAAGCATTACATTGACACATTTCTCACCCTTTTACCATAGATAGGTATATCCAATAGACTAACATACAATCATAGGCATTCCAGCAGGTAGACTGCATGGTTAAGGTATCACTATTATAATTCTCTGGTTTGTTTTCAGCAGGAAGGAAATCATATTAACCAGATGAATAAATAAGCTCCTAAGATACTTTTTTTTTCCTCAGACATTTGAATAGTCTCATATTCTGTATTGTTCTGATCATATTTGCACTCAGCACAGACACTGCAATTTCTAGAAAATTCCAGAGTAAATGTAGAATGAATAAGAAATAGTCTAAAGATAGATATTTCAGAAATAGGTTTTCTGTTTCTGTTTCAAGAACTTCTACTATCTACCATCTACTTCATGATGGTTTGTCAAAGAGAAAAATGTGCTCTTTTTTTTGCTGAATTTGAGTGTCATTTTGAGTTATTTTCTACTTTTTTTCTGGTCTGGCATTTAAAGTCTGAGATATTTATAATGGGTAGCCACTTCTAAATAAAAAAACCTATCTGGAATAGCTGCCACTGGTGACCATAGATGCTCTTTCAGAAATAAGTTTACATGTAAGCAAACCAACCACCCTCGTTTTGTAGGTTAGAGACAAATGCACTAATTGACTCTATTGTGTTGCATCTTATTAAACCCAGTTGACTTCCACGCACAGAATACAGAATCAGACGATGTGTGCATTTAATTAATTAAATGTGATTATTTTGATTCATAGAAAAAAAATGCCCATCCATTGTTCTGGGTGTTTTCACGTTAAACAATAAAACATTCTAGGGCTTTTTTGCTCACCCTTTTTAACGGAGCTGTTAGCCATTAATGGGCATCACAGACTGACTCACTCATGAGGGAGCATTTTGTTAATATGAAGTACAATCCTGTTCAAAAGGTCTGGTTTGTGGTTTTTATTTAATTATAAAAAAACATATTATAGTTCCAGGAGGAACTAAGGAGGTGAAAAAAGGGTGTGGATACGGGTGTTGGTATGCTTTTAAAGCAGGTTCAAGCAGCCTGGGTAACTTTGATTTTTCCTTTCAGCATTTTAATTTACATTAGTTGCTTATAAAAGCATTTGATTAAATGAACCACTGCCCTATTCTTCTGCTCATCAGTCAAGTTTGTCTTGCTGTGCTACATTTATGTTGTGACTTGGGCTAAACTGTCCTCTTCAATGTAGAGAGGAGTAAAAGAACTATCACACTGCCATAAAAGGCTGAGTTAGCTTGTGCTCCTTTGCTGTTTTGTTGTCTGTGGTGGGTTTAACCAGAGACTATGATAGTTTGTAGGTGAATTTGCTCTGTCTGCTCACCTGTCTGAGACACTCTACTACAGCTGGTGGTCTCATATTAAACAAAAGTATTTTTTAAATCTTGCATGTAGCATTAGCATTGGCTTCTGCATAATGGACTCCTCCTATGCCCTCACTGAGCAACTGTAGGAGACCCCAGGAGTACAGAGCACCTGAGAGGGGGGGCAAGGAAACCCCATTCCCACAATCACAGCCTTCTATGGGCAAAATCTAGGTAGTGATTTCTGTGACAAAGATCCATTCAGACTTTTCAGTCATAGCTCTGACATAATTCTAATAGCCTCACAGCAATGGTCAGCTTCTTATTGGTAACCTAGAAATGAGGAAGACAACTGGGCAAAGCTATTCAGTTATCAGGCAAACAAATAGATACCCTGTTAGTAATCCCAATAACAAATAAGATTTTATAAATATTATTTTATGTCCTGGACAGGTAATAATTTATTTACTCAGGAGAAAAAATGCCATGGTCTTTTGTGTTTATCTGTAAGCTGTTCTGAATGACACAGGGAGAAAAGGGATCCCGGTGCTTAATCATACTTGTATTAAATTGGTTGTACAGTTCAAGATTGTCTGTGCTGCAGCATTTTGCCTCACGGTCATTAAATGAGGATTTTATTAAGAAATGCCCCATGTGAGATAAAGGTCTTATCATTAGATGTGTATATATTACACTAAATAGTGAGAAGAAACTTGCTTACTTATCAAGTTTTTCAAATTAGGAATGTCCATCTCTCTTAGAATCATAGAATCATAGAATTAGCCAGGTTGGAAGGGACCTCAGAGATCATCAAGTCCAACCCTTGACCCACCACTGCGGTTGCTAGATTTTTAAATGTCTCCAGGGACGGAGAATCCACCACCTCACTGGGCAGCCCATTCCAATGCCTGATCACCCTCTCTGTAAAGAAATACTTTCTAATATCTAACCTAAATCTCCCCTGGCACAACTTAAGACTCTGTCCTCTTGTCTTGTTGAAAGTCATCTGGGAAAAGAGACCAACCCCCCCTGGCTACAACCTCCTTTCAGGGAGTTGTAGAGAGTGATGAGGTCTCCCCTGAGCCTCCTCTTCTCCAGGCTGAACAACCCCAGCTCCCTCAGCCTCTCTTCATAGGGCCTGTGCTCGAGTCCCTTCACCAGCCTGGTTGCCCTCCTTTGGACCTGCTGCAGGACCTCAATATCCTTCCTAAACTGGGGGGCCCAGAACTGGACACAGTACTCGAGGTGTGGCCTCACCAAGGCTGAAGGGTGTCAATATTATATTTTAAATGATCCTTTTAAAAGTTTCAAAGGGATTCTCCAACATAACACTGTGATTTCTAAGATTTTATTTCAAGGAAATCTGGCACTATTTTAACATCCTCCTGTTTTTATCCATTGCTTTTCATGGGTCAGGTGTTCATAGGTGCCTGAATTTGGGCCATCATCCTGCCAGGTGCTGTTGCAGCCCAACCTGAAAGAGAGGTTTTATTTCATGATTCAGCAGTGAGACTGGTACATAGGAGGGATATGAAGAATGAGGTAAGCATTGTTCACTCTTAAAAAACAAGATTACCACATATGATTGTCAATATTTCATAGGCCATGGGACTAGGGTGGGCTCCAAGGAGGATTTCAAGGTTAGAAGAGTTACCTGGTGTATTTCATTTGTGTAAGTGTACAGGGAAAAATCACTTAAACCTAAAAAACATCTTGAATCAAGCTCACCAATGGACATTTACTGCATGCCACAGAGAAACAAAACTATTAACTAGTGACTTTGCAGCAACCTCTATTTCAGTCTCAAAATGCGTATCACTGCTCCTACAGAAATAAAAAAATAAAAATCAAAAAATGGAACCTTCATGGAAACTCTTTCCTCTTCAGCAGTTTAGTAGGCTGCAGTACCAATCTGCAGGGAAAAGAGGGAGGCAAAGACACAATGTGATTTATTACCTTTTAAACAATTTTTTGAGTTCTAGAAACTGCAGCTTAAGATCATGTAAGGTAAAATGACTTTGCAGACCACAGGCAAAAGATGTCTAGCCATGTTTTCCTCTGAAAGACAAGTTGTTTCAGAACACGTCTTTGCAGAATTGTATTGTTGATCATTTTATGTTTATCTGGTTTGGGAAAAATTTTCTTCTAGCAGAGGAAATTTTAAATATTTGGAGCCATGAAGCTTCTCCATGAGGAGCTGCACAGATGCACTTTCACTCAGAAGAAAAGTACCAAGTAAGAGACCTCGAGTTCCAGTAAAACTCTGCCTAACACTGACGATAAAATTATGCTTGCCCTGCCAGGGTGTTTGAAGTAAGTCAGTCAATTTTAGGAATTAAAACTAAAGTCAAATATGTCAGTTCTGCCTCAATCCATTGAGTGTTTGGCAAATTTTTTTCATAGCAGTCCAGAAGCCACCTCATCTCAAAGTCAACTGGGCACTTGTCCGAATTATTAATGTTTCTAGATAGAGGGACAGGACAGAGAGTTATTTTGTTTGTGCAGAACAAATTTTAATGCTTTCCTTTATTTCCTGCCTACTATGTTCTTCCTTTACTGGGAGGCTTCCAGTATTTTCTTGATTCTGACTGGGTTGTAAATACCGCGAATAGTCTCTACTGTGGTATCCCCAGTTTACAGGGAGGCAAGGAAACGAAGAGCCACTGCAAAATATTTCCTTAGAGAAATTAACTGAGTTTTTGCAAACATATTTCCTTTGTAAGTCAGTCTTGGTTTTTATTAAGGGCTTCCCGGATCTCAGAAAATTCACCTACCTATGTATGTGAGGCATTTTTATATAAAATAAAAAGTTGTCTTACTCTCCCCTTTCAACACGGTTGTATACAAAATTCTTTTTTTTTTCCTGCAATTACAGATGCTATTGCTAAATGAACAAAGGTTCTTTAATGGCCACACAGGAGGTGTAAATTGTCTGTATTCAAAAAATATCCTCGTGTCCAAAATCCTATTTTTTAATCTCCATTTATATCAACTGGTCTCACTGCCCTCTTTTCTATTCAAACTTTGCTTGAGAAGATATTTGTAACAGTTCAAAACAGTTTGCAGCTCTGTACCCGTGACTTGGTTAGACACTTTTAAAGGCTGTCAGCTTTAGTATTTTGGACTTGGAAAACTTAAAGAACATATTTATTCTAGTCACAGACAGCTGGCATTGTAGTATTTTCAATTTAATGATAGATCTTCAATACATAAGTGTTCTAAGGTTTTTTTCTCTTTTTCTGCTGAAGTCCCAAAGAGCATTTTCAGTGGAATTACTTAGGGGAAAATGATTGTAACCATAGGTTTTTCTAAACTGAAGCCTTAGATTTTCCTTGTAATTATACTTATTTCAAGATATTTAGGCAGAAATGTGATTTTCAAGTTTGCTGTGAACTTTTATCTGACAGTTTAAGGTACATGCAAATTAGACAATAGTCTATTTAGGAGACATACGCAAATGTGGAAATTATCAGATTATGTTGAAAACTCTCAAATCCAATCAACCCAGACTTTGATGTAGTCAAAACTGAATTAATATCCTAACTTTAGGACCCAGATACAAAGACTCTCTTTAATCCAAACTTTTGGCCCACTGTTGCAATTTATTTCATCCTTCTATAACATATATAGAAAATATATTAAATTTGGCTTTGCTCTTGTGGAGGTGCATGCCTTCTTACACTAAGAGATAGAAACTCAGAAGTGACAATTTACCAGCATGAATCTTCATGTCTGGTAAGGAAATACTCCTGTTAATTTTTTCCAAAATGATTTTGCACTGGACTTCCACAATATGGTGGGAAATAGGATACAGAAAAAACTGGCCATTACTCTTAGAATATTACAACCAATGCAGGAGTTTATAATGTTTACAGGTTGGATTCTCATTAGGATGCATTTCTTTACATGACAAGAAATCGTTAGAAAATGTTGGGAGGGGTTATAGATTGTAATGAAATAAGTACAGGATCTTTGGAGTGAAAATAGCATCAGGTTTATTTTATAATAAAACTGTTGTTTCTATGCTAGGAGAAATGTACTCTCACTGGGTCTTTTTTTCTTGTTGTGGCTTGAGAATCTGGATTACACTCTCTTGGTTATATAAAATAGTTATAAAATAGCAAAAAAAAAAAAAAAAAGGAAAAAAAAGATTTATAACATCAGTCATGATACTCTTGCATATTCTACCTGTGTGTGGATAAAGAGCAGTAGTCAAGTGAAAGTAGTGGTGTCTGGTAGCTAGGTGCACTCACCCAAATAATCTGCCTGTGGATTAGCTTCAACACAGAAAATGTAAGTGTGTTGTTCTGGAGCTACATTTTCTCTCCAAGGCTTTGCTGTCACTGGCCAAGCAGAGTAATTTAAACTGTCTTTTTACTCAGCATCCAACTTTAAGCTGTAGCTTTACAACCCTACTATTTGATGATACCAGGGGACAGAAATAAAATCTCCCTAGGTGTTCATTTCTTTGTGGATTGGAAACGTTGTTTCAGAGCTACAATATTTGTGATTGAAGGCCCAGGGTGAAAAAATCGTCAAGAGATAGGGTCAGACATCCTGTACCACAAATTCCAGGAAATTGATAGGAAGTCTAATTTCTGACTTGAACAGGGGAAAACCCCATTTTCAAAAAGGGAAAGAAGGAGGATCCAGGGAACTACAGGCTAGTCAGTCTCAACTCTGTGTCCAGTAAGATCATGGAGCAGATCCTCCTGGAGGCACTGCTGAAGCAGACTAATAATGAAGAGGTGATTTGGTATAATCAGCACAGTTTCACCAGGGGAAAATCATGCCTGACAAACATTGTGGCCTTCTATGAAAGGGTCACAATATCAATAGACAAGGGAAGAGCAGCTGATGTCATTTACCTGGACCTGAGCAAAGCCTTTGACACTGTCCTGCATGATATCCTGGTCTCCAAGCTGGTAAAACATGGGTTTGATGGATGGATCACTCAGAGGATTAAGAACTGGCTTGACAGCCACGCCCAAAGAGTGACTGTCAATGGGTCCATTTCCAAGTGGAGGCCAGTGACAAGTGGAGTGCCTCAGGGATCAGTAATGGGACCAGTCCTTTTTAATATCTTTATTAGCGACATGGGTGTTGGCATTTGAGTGCACCCTCAGCAAGTTCACAGAATCCCAGAATCCCAGAATCAGCGGAGATGGAAAGAACCTCTGAGATCATCAAGTCCAACACTTGGACTTGCTTGCTGATGACACCAAGCTGTGTGGTGTCGCTGATATGCTGGAGGGAAGGGATGCCATCCAGAGGGACTTTGACTGGCTGGAGAAGTGGGCCCATGCCAATGTCATGAAGTTCAACAAGACCAAGTGCAAGGTCCTGAATCTGGCTCGAGGGAGTCCCAAGCACCAATACAGGCTGGGCAGTGACTGGCTTTAGAGCAGCCCTGAGGAAAAGGACTTGGGGGTCCTGGTGGGTGAGAAGTTCAACATGAGCTGTCAGTGTACACTTGCAGCCCAGAAAGCTAACCAGATCCTTGGCTGCATCAAGAGAAGCATGGCCAGCAGGCCAAAGAAAATGATTCTCCCCCTCTATTCTGCTCTCATGAGACCCCACCTGGAGTACTGCATCCAGTTCTGGAGCCCCCAGTTACAAGAAAGACATGGATGTGCTGGAGCTTGTCCAGAGAAAGGCCACGAGGATGATCAGAGGGCTGGAGCACCTCTCCTATGAAGACAGACTGGGAGAGTTAGGGCCATTCAGTCTGGAGAGGAGAAGGCTCTGAGGAGACCTTATTGTAGCCTTCCAGTATCTGAAGGGAGGCTACAAGAAAGCTAGTGAGGGACATTTTAGGATGGTAGGTAGAGGAGATTAGATGTTAGGAAAAATTTCTTCACCATGAGGATGAACAGGTTGCCCAGAGAGGTGGTAGAAGCCCCATCCCTGGGAGTTTTTAAGGACAGGCTGGACAGGGCTCTGAGCAACCTGATCTAGTGGCAGATGTTCCTTCCCATGGAAACCGGTTGGAACTAGATGATCCCAAAGGCCTCTTCCAACCCTGAAAATTTACGATTCTATGATTGCAACGTACAGTAGCAATCATGGTAGTATACCAGTGCTGTGTTCACCACTCAATCTGCTTTCTTTTGAAGGATGCGATGGAGCACCCACCAGAGGGGGTATCCCATCCTACTCACTCAGTTCCAGCATCTGCATAAAAGAAATTGAGTCCCAAGGAATGCACTTTTTCAGGTTTGTGTAACCTTTGTGGTTTCTTATGGAATGATCATTGATTCTTTCATGGATTTTAATAGCAACTCTTGAATTGTCATCAGTGAATACCTTATGCCCAGAGTTTCAAAGATTCATAAATATTTCAGCTGAATAGGCAGAGAAATATTTATTTGCTGCTGCTGAGGGTCCATGAGAGTTGGGAGATAACTCAGTGGAAGTAAGTCTGGTGAGACAGGTATCCTGCAGCTGCTTTATTACACCCTATGGTCAGTCTTCCATTTTCCTCACCACAATAAAATACCATGCAATTAATTCATTTTTTAATTTTTATTTTTGGAAAGCAAACATATTTATGGATAACTTGGCCTACCAATGCAACTCTCTCCTGGGCTTTTTTCATTGTTCCTCAGCCAGGATGGCACCAAAGGGCTGAAGCACCTCTGCTGCAAAGACAGGCTGAGAGAATTATTCAGCCTGGAGAACAGAAGGCTCCGGGGAGACTTTATAGCAGCCTTCCAGTACATGAAAGGGGCCTACAAGAAAGCTGAGGAGGGACTTTTCACCAGAGACGGTAGTGATAGGACAAGGGGTAGTTGTTTTAACTGAAAGAGGCTAGATTCATGTTGAATATCAGGAAGAAGTTCTTCACCATGAGGGCAGTAAGACACAGGAATAGGTTGCCTAGGGAGGTTGTGGATGCTCCTTCCCTAGAGCTGTTTAAGGGCAGATTAAATGAGGCCCTGCGCTACCTGGTGTCCCTGCCCATGGAGGGGGGTTGGAACTTGATGACTGTTAAGGTCCCTTCCAACCATAACAATTCTATGATTCTATGATTTTTCCTACACAGTAGATTTTTTTACCCTCCTTCAGTTCAGTCTTGGTCTATCCAATAGCTGGGGAATTACTTCAGGCAAAGCTTCCTCACAGCCCTGCGATGGGAGCTGGGCTGGTGTCAAACTGAGGTACAAGTACACTGCAGGTTAACAGGGCTGAGACAGACCTCCATGGGGCTTTCCCTCCTTGCACCTATTTGTCTCTGTATATATTGGCAATCAACTGCAATAGTGACTCTCTTGACTGGTATGTAAAGCCCTAAAGAAAGTCTTTGTTTTTGCTCTAGGTCTGAAGCCCAAGTGGGAGTGCTGGAAATTAAACTTGCAGTTTCTGAATGTGTAGCAAGATCTAGGATCCTAGCAACTGACTTTTCAAATAGATTTACCAGATTTGTATATTATTTAATATCTTGTGTCTTGAAACCTATTAAATTTACATTATACTTTATCACATTACAAACAGTCATGGTTCAAAGTTTTGCAAGAAATCACAAATTTGGATGTGGATACAATTTGACATTTTCTTCTTTTACTTTTCATTATAAATAATTTTTGGTATACTTCTGCTGTGATAGAAATGTAACCCAAAATGGTCTTCTTCCAAAAGAGTTATCTAAATATGCTTACTTTGTAATGCTTTCTTTGTAATAAGGTTTTTTTGCATTAGTTTTTCAGTGTACCCCATCTCATTTTCTGCAGCCCTTGGAAACTTATTGAAGCAGCACTATAAGATTAGATCCTTAAACAATGTCACCAAGAACACTGAATTTCTAGTGGTGCAGTCCATTGTGCAAAAGCATGAGTATGAAAATGATTCATGCCATCTATTAAAGGCTAATTTAAATACCAGAATACTGCTTTACCATTCAGATACTATAAATTATTGCATCTTTTGTAGTTTAAGACTAAGTCAAGCTAGCTTTTCCAACCTGCCAACAAACTCGAACCCAAAGGATTTTTAAAAATTGTAATTGTCACAATAGACAGATTTTTTAATTATTTTACCTATATGGATAATAATATTTCATACATTTTAATACAAACTTAATGAAATCTAAAAAATAAATTTCATAGCTCATCCCTGTGGAGACTGAAAAGCAGTATATTAAAAATGTATTTCTCTTTCACAGTTACTCTTTTTGTATCATCAACCTACTAAATCAAACTTGGAATTCTAACTTATTGGCATAAAATCTCACCCAGACACAATCTTCTTGATGAACAGGTTTCTAACTTTTTTGCTATAGAAACATAAATTATACTGATTCCACCAGAGGAAAAAAAACCTAATACTATACTCAGTTTTTTTGACAAAACAGGTTATGGCTGTTTGAGAAATACAATTATTTGTTTGAAAAGCACAGATCTAAACTGATTGGTTTATTAGTTGTAATACCTGCTACTCATGTTTCCTGCTTAAATAATCACTGATATAAAACAATTTACATTCCCCTGTGCATGCAAGCACACACACACACATGCATGTACACGTGGGCACATCTATCTTTCATGCCACAGAAGTCTGATAGCTGTGTATTTTCATATGAAATTCTCTGGACTGTTTAGATCAGCTACACAGAATATTCCACTTGGTCTAATATAGAAAACCATTCTTCTGGCTTAGTTCTGCATTTCTTGAACACCTGTGGATTTCTGCAACTGACGAATTAAAAGGGGCTCTGCTTCTTGCTCACTTGCACGTTGTTATCTTAACATCTCTTGTATATGTAAAGATCTTGTTGAATCCTGAAACCATGCAGCAAGCTTTGGAGGTGAGCTGGATTCGAGCTGTGATTACAGAGGCATTAAATGCCTGCTGAGAGTGGGTCTTAAGAAATCTCCATTGATTACCTTCCAGGCATGTCACTGAGTTTCTTGATGTAGTGGGACTGCTGGGTTGGTCTTTTCATAGAATTTTTAACATCTCCTCTATACATCTCATTAACCTGTACAATAAGTAGATATCTCTGCCTGGCTATCATACAGAAACATACTGGGAATCTTCTTCACTCCTGGTTGTCTTGGAATTAATATAAAATTATTACTGAAAGATGAATTGTACTTTTACAGATACCTTTATTTTGCATTCCTCTGTCTATGCTTGAAACTATTTAGTCTACTGGGAAAATGTTTTTTTAAACCATTCATGCACATGATAAACATTTTACATTTGGAAGAAGTACCAGCACCAGACTGAAGCACCTCACTGGCACAAGTGGTGGTAGAGCCTGTTCACCTCCACAAAGGTGTCTTGCTCTGAGATGGTTGAGTTCACAGCTCTGTCCCCAGCAGAAAGTTCTGAGCACTTGTGCATCAGATCCTTGAGTGCCTAAACCAATGACTATCTTCCTCCATATTCAAGGCACTACTTGAAATTTCTGTAATTCCACCAACAACACCCTCCA
The DNA here is from genome assembly GCA_038090715.1 of Florisuga fusca. Taxonomy (NCBI): domain Eukaryota; kingdom Metazoa; phylum Chordata; class Aves; order Apodiformes; family Trochilidae; genus Florisuga; species Florisuga fusca. The sequence continues at coordinate 14,406,312 of JAAWXA010000015.1, read as the reverse complement.
CAGAGACATTGTGTACGCGGGAGACTCAGAGTATTTGACCCCTTATTTCTTAGGACAATCCCTTCTTGCTTGTCAAAAGCCACTATGCCCTGAGAAGGATCACAGGCTCAGATGTTACACATTAAGCTTTATTTGAAGTGCATGAGGTATGCCAGTGTAACCTTCCCTCATTCCCCGTACAGAGGCACAGCGTGCTCTGTGAACAGGCACAGGACCCTGTAATAGGAAATTAAAGTGAGAAATGGGCTGCCTGCTGCCTGTATCTCCCAAGGAAGTTTTTGTTTCTCCCTGACACAGGGAGACTGACTGGAAGCCTCTCTCAGATGGCTGTCAGATTGTCAGTGACCGTGATAAGGCTTTCACTTATCCCAGCTGGGGAGGCTTAGAAGCAAATAAGGATTGCAGTGGGAGCCAGTTGCTTATATGCCTGTGATGAGCAGACCCATAGGAAGATTTTTACTCAATTTCTGTGCCTTGAATTATTTAACTTACCACCTGATGTTCCTGCCATGCAGTAAATCCAGAAAATTACTATTTGCTGAGATTTTCACTGTGTCAGTTTGTGCAGATACATAAGATAGTCTCCCAAGTCTCTTGAGCATTTAAGATTACATGAAGGAATCTAAGTGTGACATCTGAGCTGGTTTCTCTTCCACGGTGTGGTGTTCCAGCAGTGCCTAGAGCTTTCAATTCAGTTTTTGTTACTGCAGCCTGTAAGGATCTACTGTATATTATCCCAGCCTCTGCACAGACACGTCCTGCAGGCTGATAATAATCAGGTACATGTACAGAACAATGATCATGATAAAAATCAGTGTAACAAAAACAATTTGCCTGATGATCACAAATGTTATTAATTGATTACACTGTGATCTAAGACAAAGATTTTTTTTTTTTTAAGACGGTGGCTTAAAAAATACAGTTTGGAGCAAAAGAGGAAATGTCCATCTACAATTCAAATATAATTATGTTCTAGTGATACCAAACAATTAATTTGGCAATATTACCATATTTCTATTGCATATAGAATATTGTAAACACAGAGTGAGGGAAAAAAAAAAAAGAATTTAAAATCAGAATTAAAGTTATTTGTTAAGCACTTACATATTTTCAAAAAAGGTTAAAATTCATTAATATAACTACACAGTAAAGTTTCAATACATTCTGAATTTTGATCCAGGCTTTAACATTGACTGTGTAGTGTCAGGAAGACAGTGGCACCTTTATTCAGGTTGGATGGTATCTCTTCCTACATCTAGAACTACTAATTCTGCAGTTGTTCAACTGTGGTAGCACTGAGAACATATAGTTCTCTGTAGTGTGACTGGGGTTATGAAAAGTATTTCCCCCTAAAAAGCAGGCAAAACAACAGCTTCTTACTTCAGAGGATGTTCTGAAGGTTAGTTATTTTATCATTTCTCCCCATAAGGTTATCTTTATCCATTACCACGTGGAATTATATGTATTACAGCTATTGTTTTGTGTTGTTGTTTTGGTTTTGCTTTTTAAATACCATTTTCAAAAGCATGTAAAAAGAAGCTACTGCATTCCTTGTAAATTGGCAGTATTGCTTAGGATTATTTTTCAGCACCAATGACACATTTTCAAACTTCTCAATTCTGATCTCTTGTTTTATTTACTACCAACAAAAACATTTCTGGCCTGTATATACGTGAACCTTTACACATTTCGGATTATGTCTTCATCTTCCAGGGAATTTCTAATGTCTTTGGAAGCCAGCTGCATGACCTGATTTTGGGAGGGACCGATCATCAGAGGCTTAAATAGTGATCTATCTTCTTGAAGGAAAGAGCTGGTAATTCAACCTCTCACCCTCCTGTGAGTCATCTAGCAAATCGTCCAGCAGATGGATCTGAGGTTCCTTCAGACTTGTGAGTTCCTGACAGTTCTCAATATGCTCATTAACCTTGTGCTTTTGAAGAGAAACCCAGTCTGATGCCTGAAGGCTTTCTATACTGGCATTCCTGTTGCCAGTAGAGTTGAAGGAAAATGCCATTTGTTTTTCATGGGAAAGTTGGGAAAGGAGGAAAAAAATGGTTGTTTTAAAATTATTATTTATGCTGACATTTCCCATAAATGAAAACAGGAAAATAGTCTGGTTTTAAATATTAATTATTTTTTCAGACCTGAGTTTTCAGTTTTAAATATTTTCGAGGGTTAAATTTTCAACAAAGATAATCTAATTTCTTTGAAAAATTCTTGTGGGGTGGAAAAATAAGTATTTTCATTTGCTACGAAGTGGCATTCTGTGTGTGAATATGAGTTCAAACAACCTCTTAAATATCATTATTTTAAAAAATCTTTGATCTTTGGTGATTTTTGAAACATCATCTTTCTTTTTTATGTGGTCATGTAAAGTTTGCTTTTCAATAAGAGAGCACTGGTGGGCAACAGAAAGTTGCTGCTGAATTTACTCCTTCTCTGCCCACAACTGCCACAGAAAACCCCTTCCAGAGGGTGGATGGTGCAGGGAAGTCATGCTCCAAGTGTCCTGAGGGGGCCTTCAGGCAAAGACCAGCTGCCTGGATCAGGCATTTGGCACCCCAGTACTTATTGCAAATAGACCTAATACTGAATCTAATGTTATCTAGCTGTTAACCTCAGAATCTGAAACACCTCTGATCAGCTGCACCAAGAACACATGCTCTCACTCAAAACTGAGCAATCAGAAAAACTAGCAAGCTCTACACACAGCTACACGTTATTTAAAGATAATTGGTGTTATCATGAGAGGAAAGCAGGAAAAAAGGAGAAAAACAAATGGGATGAATGATGCTGTGGAAGTGGCTGCTTGGTACAAGGGTCATGAACAGTGGTGAATCACATCCTTCAAGAGTCTGTTCTCCACCAACTAGAGCTAAAATAATGGATGCCAAATGCAGAAATCTAACATGTACAACATCAGACCCTCCAAGGTCTGCACAGCAAGGCTGCCATATCTCTAAGTCTTTGTCCAGGCTTGCTGAATCAGTGCTGGCAGGGGCTGAAGGTTTGTGGAGGCTTGTTATGTCCCCCATCCTTTTTGCCTGGGCTTGTTTCAACTGCTGTTTCTGTCTGGCTTAGCATCTTTAATCTCTTCTTCTGTAAAAAGTGCAGAAACTAAGACAAGCATCTATGGCCCCAGGAAGAGTTGTAGCCAAGAGCTAGGCCAATTTCTAATTCTGCTTTTCAAGACTATAGCTGTTTACAATGTCTGGCTATGTTAACATCTAAAACGTATTGGTTAGTAAAGATAATGACGAGTATTGCAAAAAATTAGTTTCCAAGTGATGCAGAGTAACACTGGGCTGAAAAGCTAAAAATAAGAGTAGTGCTATTAATTCTTTCCAATTACAGAACAGAAAATGAGAAACATCTTGGTATAGCCTACTACACTGACTTCTACAGTCAATTTATTTGTTGATGGTACTGAATGAAGTGCAACATGGAATGAGCAGAATAAAAGATTATTAACAACTCACTATACTATTTCAGAATTTGTACTTATGCTGTCGCAGCTTCTTTGCTCAGGTTAACATTACTGAGAGGTCTCAGCAGTCTGTGTTATCCTGCAGAGCAGAGATACTTTTATTCACTTTTTTTTGCACAGAGGTAGTTTTTGCTTTTTCTTCTTACAAATATCTATGTAGGTAAAAGGGACAGCTTTTTAGCAAACTAGTAAAGACCAGCAGCATTCAGTGAAAATGTTCCTCACTGCACATTAATTCAGCAGCTTCTCTGTAGCTGTTCCTGCCTCCAGCAGGAGACTCAAGTACATGTAGTGTAAGAGAATCGAAAGAAGGGGAAAATGAAGCTGGAATCAAGAGAGATCAGGATACTTTAATAAGAGCTTGAGGTGTCTTTTAGGATTAACATTACCATTCTGATTCCTAAATTGGATGCAAATGATTCAGGCTTTATTCTATTCTTTTATGGAAGCATAAGTAAATATCAGTGGAATATAGCTAGGCTGCACAGTTGCCTTTTTTATTCATCACCTTTACCTTGTCACAAGTCATCTTACTTACTGACACTTAGTATGAGCAATAATATATAACTATAGTGCTCTTGGTTTTTCCAATGCTAATGGGCACATGCCCACAGTTCTCAACCTAGCAGCCAGGCATTTGTCCCATTTGTTCCTTCTCTTTTTTTAACACTGTGTGCTTCTTACATTTCCCTTTTAACCACAGAAATTTAATGCTGTAGCCAGCACAGTCTGCCTGTTACCTGATAATGGAAAATGAATCAAGCTGTGTACTGCTCTCTGTGTTTTGCAAGAGGATCATCATTATATGGTAATAGTGGAGATAGATCAGGATGGCAGAACATATGCCTGGTAAGTGTCTCCCAAATTTTATTGGTATTTCGTATCAGTAGGTATCAGAAGAAAGATCATCAGTTTAGTAAGCATCTATGCTAGCCTTAGTATAGTTATCACTTCTCATAGGTGTGGGTATTGGGTGTTATTATGGTGGCAGTCATCTCAAGTTGTAATGTCACACAAGTATCTTGATACCTATCGTTTCTGAATTTCATTCTGCTTTACATATTTTAAATATATATAATACAGAAAAGAGAAGATACCTAGGGGCCTAGAGGGATGATGATTACAAAATAAGCTCCGAAAATTACATTCATTGCACATTTTCAAACAGCTGCAGTTTTGCTTCAAAAGCTTGGATGCCTCTTCATGGCTTAGTTCACCAATTTGATCAGATATAATAGTAATGCCACTAAAGTAAGGTACACAATTCAACATCATAAAGACTTATTATAGAAAAGTCCTACAGGAATGGCAAAAATAAATACAAAACATAAATTTAAACTGAATTTGTTTGTTCTATATGTCTGATGAAACAGAAATTGAGCAAAAGATATTGCATTTAAACAATTTTTCCCTCTACAACATCTAAGTATTTCATCATAAATTCAATAACACTTATCCTTTGACCACAATCTCAATCCCCATGTGTGGTAACCTTGAAGAAATTTTCCTATTATTATTATTACTGTTAGTAGTACTTCCAGAGAATAGAAGTCTAACCATTGTACCCCTGGGCAAGATCTCTCTTTGCACCCAGTGCTATATTAACTCAGAACAAAAAGATATTCCAGCCAAAATCTTAGAAATGAAAGCACAAGACACCACTGGCAGGCAAGTCAGGTAAAAGAATGAGCAATAGTCTGGCTCACCACCCCATTTTGTGAAGAAACCACTGAGAAATTGTTCTTATGTATAGTTTCAAATGGTTAAGATGCCACACAGATGTACAATACCATTACAGGTGAACAGGAGGGAAATGGCAATTAAATTATGTGAAAAAAGAATTTTATTCTCTGAATGATGGTGGAATCAGCACATTTTCCAGGGCTGCAGAAAGAGAGATCATGAGAGTGGGAAACTGAGACACAGGCCTGGATGCTCACATCACCTACTGAGAGCTTGCACAGAGCTTGGAGGAGTGCTGTGTGAAAAGGCTCCTTACACACAGCCCTGGGACCTGGTGTTGGAATGTATGGGGAGTTTGCACAGAACGTGCAGGGAAGAGGTGGAAGGCAGATGAGACACTGTCCAGTGAGATGAGCAGTGCTGGGCCTGGTCATTGTCCCATCCTGCTGAGGACTCACCAGCAGATGGAAATCAGTGGGATGAAAGTTTCTGTTGCTGCTGGGTCACTCATTGAAAGGACTCTGAAGAAGAATCTGCTGGTGCCATCTGTTTAAAGAAAATGGGAAGCGAGGTCCTTTGAATAGGGAGAGGGAAAGGAAACAGTCATGTGCATCATAGCTGTTCATCATTAAACTGTTTGTAAACAAGCCATTTGTTTAATCTGCCCTGGAGTATGTGTTACAAGATAAAGTGTTGCTGGTGAACTAGCCACCTTGATTATAAAGGGCCATGAGATGATGTTTTGCAGCATAGACCTGATCATGGGCAAATGACCACAAGGTGAGATAGCCATATTCAGTTCTTGCCTAAGTCAGGAGGATCTGCTTCAGGAAACTGGATCATTTTCAGTGGAGAGCTTGACCAGTCAGAGTAATTGAAAGCATCTCAAAGATACCCTGAAAGATTAAAAACAGTCCTGGGAAATAATAATATGGGGTGTTTGTGAGTTTTTTGAGCAAACTAGACAAGGAAGATTACTGGGTAATTGAGCTTCTCAAAGTGTTTTAGAGCCTAGTGACTATTTTTTATTTTAACAAAACATGAAGGTTTTCTATTAGCCTAAGAGGAATTCTAAGAACTTGCTCTGAGGTGTTTTGTGAACTGGGAAATGTTGCACTTTAGGAACTTATTTTCTATCTTTTGTAAATGGATTTCAAAGAAATCAGGAATGTCAAGAAGTTTCATTAAATTTAGAAGAGGAAGTAAGTTTGCTATGAACCCCAAAAGTGAGTGCCATGGGTGCTCAAAATGCACATGGACATCTAATTTCATACTGGATTCACCCAAGAATGAACATGAAAGCATTAAGATAAAAAGGACCTTTAATCTCAGCAAAGGATAAAAGGAATGAGCCAGTGAGAATGTCAGGTAGATTAATTAAAGGAGTCACAGTGAACAATATTAGGCAGTAAATAACATTAGGGCATAACATAATTACCATTTCTAAGAGTTATTTATCACCAAGTAACCCTTTTTGGTCTAGGCCAGTCTTAATCCCCCTGGGCTCATATACTTTTCTGGAACAGCCACACCTTTAATTATGTAAAACCTTAGCTTTCTTAATTTTTAGGGCTGATCTGTGCTTGGACAAGTTATTGTTCCACTTGAGTTGGATCCTTCCAGCCCTCTGGCCCCAGTCCCTCCTTTTTTTTGCTGGATTTTTGAACTAGTGTCTGGGGTAGTGTTTGCACAGAAGCCTCATCCCTTTGAAATTCACTGACTCTTCCAGGACTCTCAGATGCCACTGACTGTGTGCTTCTCAGGGACTTCCTTGTGGCACTCATTTCTAGTTTGATTTGAAAAGGTACTTTTTTTTCCTGCTTTCCTATACCCTTTCTTCTCCAAGTGGCACCACACTAGGCTGTCCTGTAAGGAAAAGGATGAGTTTCCCTGAACACCTGCTCTTTGTCAGAAGTAGGATTGTCAGTTTGATTCTGATGCAATATTCTTCTTTGCACTATTTTATTAAACCAGGCAAGCAAGTGTCACAGGATAACAGGCACTTTTTCCCTCTACTCCCAGTGTTCAATAGACTTGTACATGTTTCATTAGAAACACGAAAACCATTTTGTACTGTAAAATGAATATTTGGTTCAAGGTAAAATATTTACAAATGTGGATTCTATATGAGTGATATAAAAAAAAGAAAAAAAAAGATAAAAGGGGAAACAGAAGTAATTGTCTTTAAATTTATATAAAAGCTTAGTAAAATATTTTGAAGATCAAAATCAGACAAGAATGATCTGTTATTACTGAGGCAATACTTTTGGATTAATCCCAAAGTAAGTCTTTTAAAATCACTAAAAGTTAATTCCTCAAGATATGTCAAAAATGTTGCATTCTTTCCACTTTCAGTGGGTGGAAAGAGGGAGGTACATGTCCTTTTACTGGAAAGCCATACTTGCTCTTCCCAGAGAACATCTCCATAAGCTATTATGTCAGTGGACCTTCTTCACCTCCACTCCTCGGGTTCTGGGCTGCAATTCATCTGACTTATCTTTGATCCTTTCAAGTTACTCAGTCTTCCCTTGCTGACACTAAAGAAAGGCAAGGAACCTCAGAGAGCCAGTTGGGAAGAAATACTGTATGGGGAAAGTGTCTACCTTGTTTTAAAAGGAACCTAGATATCTGGATGAAATCAATGGTTAAAGGAGGATAGGAGATGAACTGTAACAGAAAAATGTTTTGTTCTAATGTTAGCCATAAGTATAACAGAAGTAATACCAGCTTTGTTTTCTTCCCTCTGAAAAAAATAAAGGAGCAGAGAAAAATGGAGGGAACTCAGAGATTTCTGTGGTGCTTGCCTTGGAAAATAAAATTCCTGAACTGAACAAGATTACTTTTTCTTCTCTCTTCACATTTTCCTTAAGGTTGTCTATGGCCACGTAGGTATATATTGGTATAAATATATTCCGTCGTTACATCACAGATGACATAACCTTTCCTTAATGAAACTGAACCAGTTTTTAAAGCAAAAAGATCAGTATTATTTAGTCCATTAATACAGGCACCTAATTTATGAAGAACTTCGCTAACATCTAATTGATATGGGAAAGTTCATTTAGGATGCTAATCTGACAATATATCTGAAAATTATAGTCTTAAGTAACTGTGGTATTTAACCAACTTTGTTATAATGTTCTGAGTTCTTGCCTCCACTAGGCATAAAAGCTACATTTTAATTTTATCATGGTGAAGGCTATAGTCCGTATATACTTAGTGAAGACTGAAGGTGCAATTTAACTGAATTCTGGTAAATCAAGGTAATCTCTAAAGTCCTGCTCAGTGGTCTCAGTATTTAAACATGTGAAAAATTTATCTTCAGTAGGATTTTGTACTTCTTTTTGCCTGGTGTGTAGTCAGAGCACACATTTTTTTTCAGCTTGAACATACTATTATACATGATAAATCTAAGTACTTTTTATACTAGCTAAGCTAATGGGCAAACACCATGAGAAGCTCATCTTGGTAAGTTTAAGGAACATTAGGAACATTAGGAATGTTCTAAACTACTTACACTATGTTTCTCACATGCTTTAATTGGAGCCTACTAGCAAAATATTTAGAACACATTTAAATACTCAACTCCATACAAGGACTCTCAGTGCTTTAATGTTATGATTAGAATACTTATTAATATTGTATAGCCTCTTTTCCATACAAAAGGGCCCAGAAATGTTTTTAGCTGACAGAACAATGTGAAGATAAAGGGGTGAATGACCAGGAAAAAAATTACTTCCTGTATCAAGGAGGATACAGGAGCATAGCAGAGGAAATACTTTTTTAAGGATTGACCAACAGAAATGAATGCTATAAAAGCACTCATTAATATACTGTTGCATTTGTAATAATACTCCTACTTTTTATTTCAACACTGAACTGCTGTTACATCAGCTGTGCTAGATTCCACTTCTTTGCAAAATTACTAAGCCTTTTTATTACTTAGGTAAGAGAATACATAATTCTTCATCAGTAACTCTGTTTACATCTGCAAAAACTGTGGAGAAAGCCTCTGCTGAGAAAAGTGCTGAACACCAAGCAATATGACAAGTGTCTCCAGCCTCCAGTGCAAACCAGGGGCACTGAGGCCTTAGCAGGATGGACCCCTGTAAAAAAAGACAGCATTCAAGGTTAATGTGTGGGGCTGGGTCACACTTTCTTTGATATTCTGAGTCCCTAAATGTTGGAGTTGATATGTTGCTTTCTTCAGGGGGGGTTTTTTGCATCTGTAAAACAGGTGGTAATATGTCTAACATCTGAAAATATATATTTAACAATAGACTTCATGCAACAAGAAATCCAAGTATCTCTCAAGACAAGTTGCTCATGAGTTAATGATATTCTGCCTTAACTGTTTCAGACCCTCCTTTGCAAAGCTCAGAGTTTGGAGCATTAGATGTCTCCCCTCATTTGTACCCATCACAAATTCTCATCACACCACAGCAAAGAGACACAAACATTCTGACTGACTTCAATGGAAAAACTTAATTCCTGTATCCCATTCCTGCAGAAAGTGAATTTGAGGACAAAATTTTGGCCTGTGGGCCAAGTTCCTCAAGACAGAAACATTGGAGGAAAGGCAAAATGCCACTCACATTTGCACTGTGGTATAAATAAATAATATTGGCGGGAAGTGAAACTGCACCAAAAGCCATCCTTGCTTTTAGTACAAACAAGGAGCTCCCTGTGCAGCAAGCGGAACAAATGAAGCCTGGTTTCCTATGGATTTTTGCCTCATGGTTGGATTCTCTGGTGTCTAGTAAAGTGTAAGCCCCATTTAAAAGTTTTTCCTTGCATTTCAGGCATTTAGGCCAGCTCTTTCCCATGGTGTGAGCTCATCTGTAGCCTGTTTCTAAATGAAGCATGCTAAGGAGTGCTTTCTTCTGGGTAGCAATGCCTTTTACTAAACTTGTAGAATTTCATCTCTGATGCACCCTTTCCTCACTGACTGAGGCTGGCCAACAGGCTCAAAAGTTGTGGATACAGTCAGACAGACAGAATGTCTGGTAAAGATGGGCACAATCAGATACACAAATATATGTAGACAATGTTATTTTATTGAAGACCTGTCAGATTAATTTGGGCTGCCTGCTGGTTCTGTGCCAGCACATATGTGCATGAAACTGCCCTAAGATGAGATGTTCTTCATTGATCTCCCAAAAGAACTGTCTGTCTTCAGGATGAATTCTTCACTTCCAGTACAAGTTGCCCTCATGAAACACCACAAAGTACAGGTGGGCTTTCTGCACACCCTTTTGGTGGTGTTCCCCTTCTCTTATGTTTCCCTCTTGAGGGGGACTCTGAATGTCTCCTCCTTACTGTGCTACGATTCTTATGGAAAGCCTGAAATATGTCAATAGCCACTAAAATCAGAGATGAGCTTTACTGGGAGACATTTAAATCTCTTACAATTAAGACCATTATTTTTTTAAGCCTTTACTACCTAGGAGTTTCTTTTGGGACAATTTTTTCCTCATCTTTCACTTGTAAAGATGTGGCTTTTCTTACAGCTTCCAATAACGTATTCTGGAAGTTTTACCTTTCTTCAAATTACAGGGGGGGGAAATAGAGTTTGTGTGAAAAATGTAGGGTTTTGCCCAACAGAGATGTAGGCCCCATTCTGAAAACTTCTATGAGGCTGGGGAGGACTGCCCTGCCTTCTGTCAGTAAAATTATGCTGTGTAAGTGAATTGTGTCCCAAAACCATGACTCAGTTGTGTAAGACAAATGGATGTTGCCAGCTTACAAGCATTTTGAAAACAAAACATCACCTGGTCACTTCCAGTTATTAGGTAGTTTAACAAAACATTAAAAGAATCAAGGCAGTTAGCTGATTTCTTCCATATCTGCTGAGTTAATCCGATATAATTTCTGGCCAGTATTAAAAAAGAACGAGAATAAATATTGCAGGAATAAATTAAAAATAGATTGGTGAGAACGGATGTTAAATGCTCCTCATTAATCTGCCAGGGAAGGAAGATTAAAATAATTACAGTTTAAAATTTTACACAGGTTTCATTAAACTCCAACCAGACTTTTCAATAACGGATTACTGCTCAGTGGTGACTGCTGGGGATGCCATCTATGAGGTCAGGTGCATTATCTATAATTTATAGTCATGTAGAATGTATCCCTTTTGGTATTAACTAATATAATTTTGAGCCGGAATATTGATTGGAAATCACATATAGCAATCTCAGTTGATTAAGAGATGTTAGGTTCTTCTAAGGGCGGCTGGACATGAATACTCGAAATACTTAGTTATCACCTGCCTGCTGACTTTTGCCTTGGAAGAAGAGCAGGCTTTGCAGGATGCTTTCCTCTTCTGCCCAGGCTGAAAGAGAGAAGTGGAATATTAGCTACATGCATGCTCAGTACAGCTGTAGTGATGTGGAGAAAAAGGAATTTCTGTGGTTCAAGATCTAACTGCCTTTCTTCCAGAAGCAGTAGGAGTGGGAGAGGACAGAAAGCTTTCTGTTCAGGACTGTGTTTGCAGATGGCACCATTGACAGTGTGTGTGGTGCATTGATCATGCTACATTATTCATCTATTTAGCCCTTTTTTAATGAGCAAAGGAAGCCTGAAATGAAAATTCCATTACACTGAGAATGAAGTACTGCAGATGTTAGACTGACATTTGCAGTCCTTGTATATTGTGTGCTCTAGTAGGATGACATGTAGATCATGATAGGTAAAAGCTCTTTCTAGATCTAGAAGGGTACCACAAGGTCTGAGATAGAAGATGTATCGTTTTTCCAGATCTACTATACAAAGCCTGTTTTCTTAGTCATTGACTGCAAAGATTCACAGTAGTTTTAGTTTTTTTGTATGCAGCCAAGCTTAGGAAAATATTAGCAAAAAAAAACAGTGAGGGAAAACACATTTGAAGAGAAGAGAGAGTCACATTTCTATTTCTATGAAAATTCTCAGAAATGAAATCTGTTTAAAGTTTCAAAGCTAGGAGAAAGCAAAGCTGCAAGGTATTATTCTCTTTGTGAACTGACATAAAGTTAGGATAAAAATTTGGACATAAAACAGTTTTATGCATCTATATTCAATGGTCAACCATGGTTTTCCTTCAGGCTCAAGAAAATGAATCAGGTTGGCAACATTAACAAATATTTTCTTAAATCTCTTTACTATTGTTTATGTCATTTGTTTTTCATTTGAGTTTCCTCTTGCCCTGCTTTATTCATATTGACTTTGCTCTTCTGGTGAAATATATCCTTCCTATAAAACACAGCATTTAGATGTTATTTAGAATATAGAGTTCTTGAAAACAAGAATTAAAATATTTTAGAAGATTGAAACTAATAGTTACAGTATTAAAACAAATAAGGAGGTTCAACCATAAACTAATTTAGTTTTAACATAATATTGTTTTAATTTTAAACCAGTAATTCTTACAAAGACAGAACTTGCTGCCCTACTCATAAAGTAGATGAAATTATTCAAACACATTTGTTGGCTTATTGTAGTCCTTTTTTTATTATATCCTATTGGAGATTCTCTTGTGTCTTTCTGCATTGTAATGATCTTTTATTTCTGTATTGCTGCATTTCATTGTTACAACAAAATACATCTAAAAAAATTAAAGACAACAAAAATAAGAGTTAGGAATTCCATGTTCAATGAACAGACTTATTCTTTCTGCTAGTAAGAACGTTTTCTTTTCCTTCTAGATGCCTGAACCAGCTTTTTTTCTAAGAAACAATGAAAATTTTGAAGTTTAGTTCTCCAAAAACAACAGTCTTTCATATATATTTTTTAACTTACTTCTTTCTTTATTGCTGAATAAAAAATCAAATTTAATAAAATATCAAGAAAACACCTTTTTTGACTAATTTTTTCTAACTTAAATGAAGTTACGTAATTTTTGTGTCACATTAAAAGTGCATGTCAATATTATATATATAGATATATCCTTTGTTAAAATTGTTTAAACAGTTATTGAATAATATATTTTTTGACTCTTACAAGACTGCAGACCAGACACTGCAGAACAACTGAGCCTGACGTATTTCTGGTAAATATCTGCCATGATGTAGAATCCTAAGTTTGTTGATGTGTATTTAAAGTCACCATACAAAATGTAATCCTTGCTTAAAAGAAAAAAAGAAATGTAAAAGTTAGAGCTGGCTTTTGAAGAATCATAGCAAAAGGAGTACAAAATGAGACTTTTTTTATAATTATGCCTAAGTTTAGCCACAGTAGCAAAATGGTGTATAGCAGTCAGTTCATTAGGGTTTCTCTTTTTGAGTGTAGAAAGTAAAATATTTGACAACATGGAGTAATGAGGTGGTAAAGGGAAGATCCCCTTCTTTCACAGGGGCTGTTGAGACATGACGTGGCCTGTTGTGATGTGCTGAAATCGACTGCAGGTTCTATTCCTTCTAAGACCACACAGCTGAAACTAATTTTTCCCCTGCTGCAAAGACTGGAGTGTTCACTTAGGATCTACCACATCCTGGCCCAATAATCTGTGTGTTATATGGTGGCACTTCCCACAGTAAAAGTTCTAATACTCTCACAGAACCTCAGACTAATTGTTATTATATGACAAACATATGGAACAACAATTCTCATTTACTAGTATTAGTTGATTGCACTGCATATATTTAATCTTGTTTTCTCCACTAGATTTTGGTTTTTAGTGGAGCTTTCTCTGAGACAAATGGCCTTTAAAAATTATTTTAGAGGTAGTGTAACTCATATTAACGTATGCCTTCCAAAGCACATTTTTTAAAAATAAAAAGGCTTCCAAAGTATTATACTTTGGAAATAAATGCACTAAAATAACTTCATGGAGTTCTTCAGTTCTTCCACAGATACTTTTCTTTACTTGGAAGGTGCCTATATTCATAGCATCAAAGACCTAACATAGTTGGCTTCTCTGTACTGCTTTCCTCAGACCCTCAGGCTGAACTGTTTGTGTCCCAAATGCATTTTAGTCATCGTGAGTCAGACCAGTTTCAAAGTTGAAACGAGATCTTTGCTAGCTTAATTAATTTAGAGGAAAATACTCACCCAAAGAGCTGAGCAGACAGATTTTAGAGAGGTGGTTGCTTCTGCTAGGATGGTGTCAAGCAGGATGGAGTAGGTTGGAAGGTGAGGCCAATGTAGGAGGATCAGCATCCAAGCCTGTAGCTTCATTGCTTATTATGTGCACTGGGACTTAGTCCTGTGTGTCAGCAAGGATCAGAAGACATACTTCTGGGACCAACCCTCTTTCTGGGTGTTTGAGGTAAAGAACAAACTTGAATAGTTCCCAGTTTGGTGGTTCCAATGTAGAGGGGACTGTCGAAGAGTGACATGGGTTATTACCCACCAGTAAGAAGCCATGAAGTTTTGGATTCAGATCCCAAATTATAAGATCATCATTGATTAGGCTGATTGATAACAAGACACCCTTGGAATCTGGGAACGTGAAGGCTTGGAGTTTCTTTTTGTGGACATCTTTGATTTGATTCACACTTGCTACTTGTGTACTTGCTGCCAACATTGTTTAGATAATGCAGCACATCTGACAGGCTCTGTAGAAAAAGCATGTAAAACAATGATGCTCCTTGTTGTGGCCCGGCTGGAATGTTAAACCAGACTTTAAACTATAATGGAGTCAAGAAAAGATTAAAACATTTTTTAACAAAGGCTTCAAATGCAGAAATTAAGCAACTTAGTCCTTCCACATCACAACCCTTGGATCACAGCCAGGGTAACATTTACAGTGTATTGAAGAGGCTCATTCATCCTGCAGATAAAAAGAAATTTTTTGTTTTGATTTACTTTTGGGTTTTTTTTAAAAAAAAACAAACTAGAACATATTTTTATTGCAAAATCTTGATCTGCCCAAGTGTGCCACAATCACACTACATGTAAATTCTTCAAATTGTTCAAATTATTTTATTTTTCATGGGAATATATCAAGAAAGATATTAGACTCTTTTTATTATATACTTTCGCTCTGTACCATTGGAGTCCTATATCTGAAAACCAGTGACATAACTGATTGCTTTGCCCTCTGTTGTAACCCAGATCAAAAAACAGCAGACAGTATTTTGCATTGTGTTACAGGTGAAGTGCTTTTTTAAAGACATCTGATGCTAATTTCAAATCTTCAAACCATATCCCAGAAAGACATGCAAGCATTTTTAGTGAAAAAAAAACAACCCAAACAACAAAAACCTGTACAAGACTTACTTTTTTTTTAGAAAGTTGGTGTAAAAACAAATAAAAATCAATCAAACAAACAAACAAACAAATAAAACCTCACTAACTCCCCACAAAAAGACATTTTTCATATAAGACTGCAGTGGTTTCTGCTCTCAGGAAGTGTGAATACTCAGATCACTTCAGTTCAGAGTGAAGCAAGTTTCAAAACTCTACTTTCTGCTTCTGGGGAGACTGTCTTTAGCATCAAACAATAAGCCCATTGGTGAAGTGAGTTTCATGCTGCTGAAGGTGATTCCTTCTGCTGAGAGAAGACTGAGCAATGTAGCTCGTAACACATTCCTAGCAGAAGTGAGGCTTAGGGAAGAATGAGGTTTCGGGAGGATTTTTCCAAAAGAAACACAAATTACTTTTGGAATGGACTGCCCAAGGATGTGATGGAATCACCATCCCTGGAATTATTTAAAAACTGTGTAGGTGAAACTCTTCAGGACATGCCCTATGGAGTGATACAGATATATAATTTTTTTTGGGGGGGAGGGATGTTGCCAGTTGGACACGGTGATCTTAGAGGTCTTTTCCAGCTGTGGCAATTCTGATTCTGTAAACTTTGAATTTGTTTCTGAATTATGCCTCAGTATTGACTTAAATGTCAAAAAAATAATTTCTCAGAGGAAATGCAACTTAGAATCTATTGCACATTTAGATAACCTAAGTAGTACTAAGATGTAGATACTTTGGAGAATTTTAATTTAATAGAACATAAACTAACTTTATTTGTTGAGGTGGATAAAATTTAAATTAGAAAAGCTTTCTTCTTCTATGATGAGAAAAAAAAATCATGTTCTCTCTCTCAGAGTATGCAGGAACAGCAAAAAAGACACCAGTAATATGATTATTAACATGTGTGTTTAGTTGTATGAATGAAAGTGTCTTCCCTGTCAGAGGTGGAAGTAGTATCAAAAGGATTTGTGAACACTAGGTGATTTTAAGGTTGAATGAACAGATACAAATGCATCACCACTTTCTAGCACATGTCAAGGTTTGATCAGGCAAAATACTCTCGAACAAGGTATATATACACCACAACCTGACAGTCTTACAAGTATCCCTCTGGTATTTCAGATACATCCCTCCATCACAAAACAGGCCAGACAAGCAGTCCCTCTGCCCTGTTCTGCAGCTGCTCTCCTTCTGCTCCAATAACTGCCAACCTACTCCACCTTCAACTTACATTTAATGCAGATATAGGGGATTTTTTTCCTTTGCAAATGTGGGACACAAAGACTTTCACATTATTCTTTCTTTTCTTTCATTCTCTTCTATGGACCACTGTTAGGAAAAAACACTATGAACAATCTCACAGACCAAAAATTTGTCTTTAATAATTTCTTAGTTTACAATTGGACACTTCTGCCCACAGATGAGTCTTTTTATATTAAACAATAGACTTATTGTGGGCTATAATGCTGTGTGCAGAGGCCTCCGATACAGCAGTAGTAGAATTTTTGCAGCTTTATTCAAAGGCCTGCTCTTGCAGCATCTTAATTCCCATTTTTTAATATTTTAAATTAAAAAGATGTATTTTAAAACACATTTAAGCTAGAATTGAGATCAACAGCAAACATCTTAGTTTGCCATTTAATTACTATTATTTAGTACAGTTTATCTCAGATATCTGAGTGTCTAACACTCAAATTAGTGTTACTAGAAGAGGAAATTAGATAATGTCACCTGTAATTGGAGTGAACAAAGTGACCTAGAACATACAAATGAAATTTGGCAGTTATATTCTGATTGTTTTAAATTGCCTTATGAATATAGGTGATAAAATGATGCCATGTTTCTCCCTGGTAGCTCACATACCAGCCAAAATATGAGGGAAGAAAATCAGTTATGATGAAAGAAGTTCTTTTTAGGGAGAGAGGCTAAATAACCCTTCTGTAAAAATTTTATTAATGCAAAACACATTCTTCCAACATGTCATTTTTGTTTTGTTAAGCATTTCAGAATTATTTAAATCTGGTATTTTTCCTTTTTTCATTTAAATTTTTGTTCATCTCTTTCACAAAAAATTTTGCCTGCCACAAAAGTCCTGAAGTTTTATTTGAAAACGTCAAAGCTAAGTTCTTGGCACTACAAAATATTCCCAAGTATATATACATATATTTAATTTCACTCAATTTTTTCCACATAGTTTTGGTTTCCTAAAATATTTTGGCAAATTTGGTATTCATTAAAAATTTTGCCCCACCTCATTTACAAACATAAGCAAACCCACATAACACCTTTTGAGGTAGCCAAGTGTCATTGGCCTACTCCAGCAAAGCAAGATGCCAAAGTGTTTCTGAGGAAGGGATAACTGAATTTCATTCATTGAAATAAGTCGAGTCAATGAGCTCAGCTTCCCACCAAAGGCACTTGGCGTGCTGCAGACTTCAAGCTCTTACTTGTCTATAAGCTTCTTGCTCTAAGGTTTGGTGTTCCCAGGAGTATACTGGTTGGTCCTGTCCCATGACAGCATCCCACAGCTCCCTTCCAGCCTCCATACTTGAACTTCCTTTGCATGTAAGCAGGCCAGGGAGGATAATACACAGCCAAATCTTACCATGGTATGAGGTTGGACAGCAGCCAGGCTCAGTATCTGAAACAATTTGTATGTTAAATGTTAGGGACATATATTTGTGTCTGGCCATCTGACATAAGCTTCTCCAACACCTTTCTTCAACACTTACTCTGGGTCTTCACCTGGAGGGAAGTATGGCTGGATGGGGTCAAGCATCAATGGTCATAGCTTTTACAAACCACGTTTCACGTATCTTCTCTTCACATTGATCTGTTACAGACAGTTATGAGAAGTGAGAGGAAGCCAGAAGTACCTCTTTGTCCAAACAGGAGAGTCAATTAAGTATGGGATATGTATGCCTAGGGTGGAGGAATTTACTCCACCTGTGTACATACCAGCATGATCTGTGTGCACATATAGGTCTTGGGTGGGGACAAGTCTTGTCTCCTCTCAAATAAACGGACTACACTGTTCTTGAGGTCTAAGGTAGAGAAAGGAAATAAAAGCAAATTAGTTTTCAAGTAGGGAACTTAATTCTGCCTGTAAATGTAGTTTTCTGCAGTGATAACTGCCAGGTGTTTTTTCATGGTCTTCTGAGGTATTGTGCCAAAGGTAAGAGACAGAGAAGACCTATCTATCCCAGCAAATGGATATAAAATGCACGGATCAAACTCCTGAACAGGAAAAAAAAAAGTTTCTATGAAAAATAAGCTGACTCAAGCACTTCTTGACACAGTCAATGACAGGTAGTAACAGTAGTCTTCCTTTTTATTAGTGTTTGGCCTGACCTAACTGGCTTTAGCAAAGGGCCTCAATTATTTTCTTTAATTGAATCAGCTAGACTTATCAATTAGTTTACCCACATGAGGCATTCCTGTAAAAGCAATATCAAGGCAATACATTTTTTTACCAGCTTTCAACTGAGTCAGCTTTCAGCTGTGGTGAAGGGATTCCATGCAGACTTTGTGACATTTAGCAGATATTCAGAATCTGTGTCCAAATGCCCAAACTTATGAAGAAGCATGCTGTGGGGTTAAACAGAACACCAAATTAAGCCATGAGCCGCCTCAGGACCGTCTCAAACACTTAATTGCCTCTTTGTTGCAAACAGCTGCCAATATGTTAATGTAGGCTTTGTGCTTATGATATATTTGCCTGATGTCATGTCAGCTAATTCACTGGCTTTAACTTGGTCATGCTGTGTGCTTCTTCCCAAAGGTTTGGTGTCTCCAAGGATTTCTGGTAGAACAGGGAGTCGTTCACCTGTAAGATCTTTGATCTGTACCCACAATAAGATGAGAAGTGCAAAATCTATATCTCCTTTTATGTTCCCCGTGCATACACTGGTAAGACAAGACAGGAGCTATTTGCAGTATGTAGCAAAATGTTTAATTACTCTGAAATCCTGCATGCCATTTAGAACTTTAGTTGTTTAGCTGAAGCTCACATAGGCTATGAAGCCCATCAACACCGGCACTAATTGGAACTCCTGTGACTACTTACAACATTTGTCTTTCTACCTGTCACTTCAAAGTGGAGTGTTGTTCTGCCAAAAAGATACCTCCTCCCAAGTGACAATGAAGCAGAACATTAGCACACCATGGAGAAATTCCTGTTGATTCTATCATATATAGACTGAATCGGTGTTCCAATGTTGTCCATCTGGATAACTTGAAAAACATTTCCTAGGAATCCTGCATGTTTTCTCTTACTAACGACCAGCTTTGTGTGTAAAACTGATTCTTTTATGGAGGCTGATGCCTTGTTTTATTAGGAGAGAAAACAGAAATAGGTGGAGGTTCTCTGAATAAACCAAAAGCCATAGGGGTCTTGCTGACAAGAAAGCAAAGAAAAGATTAGATGAGATTAATTAATTTTCTTTCTGAATTAGTTTAACAGATGTACCAGTGCAAAAAAAAGGACGAAACAGGTTGAATAGTTTTAAAATATTTCTTTGCTTTCAATAATTACTGTGTCTATCACATCTACAAACAATTATTGATGCTGGTGCAGATGAGAAGGTGAATAGACAGAAAGAATGGACACCCTAATAGAAAATTATAGTAACAATGAGTAACATAAACAATTAAATCAATTTCTATTGAGAAATCTATAAAAGAACCTACATGATGTCATACAGACCTGGCTTTTTCCTAGAGGTTTTTCTAGTTGTTCTTGCAATGTTTAGCAGACTTTTATATTTATGCTCTAGAATTCCTGATATGAACTTACAAATGCAGCATTGTGCTAAACTCCACAGAATTTATACCATTACAAGAAGTGATTAGATACTACCTCTGCTCACTGAACATCTTCCTCTAATATACACTTTAATTCTTTCTCCATTGGTACTTAGGCTTTACCATCCCTTCTGGGAGCTATAAGTCTGGGTCTTTATTTATTACAGAAGACTTAGTAGTCCTTCTGCACTTAGTGCTCTTTCTAAATCTCTACCTTGATTAAGAACTGAAAAAATTTCTGTGTAGGAAATGACTGATGCTGTCAACACACTTACTTTTCACAGATGGTGCAAGATGTTTGAATGTATTGGTGAACAGAGATGTTCAGACTCCACCAAAGAGCCATGTAAACAGTTCAAGATGGATAACAGCAGAAGCGATAGAGCCTTTCTACTAATGAAACTGTGTGCTTAAAAAAACAAATAAACAAACAGCAAACAAACAAAACCAAACTGATTTGAACAGCTGAGTATCAAGCATGAGAAATAACACTGTAGACAGCATTTGTCTACAGGGGCTTCAAAGCTCAGAGCTTGTTGACTCAGATTGGCCTGTAAGAAATTACCACTTCACTTGCAAGAAAGCATGCTGTGGGATTAAAAAGAACACAATACCTAAACCATGTTCTCCCTCAGAACTATCTCAGTCACTTAAATCACCCCTTTGTAGCAAGTGGTTGCCTATATCCTAAAGGAGACTTTACTCTTTGTGATAAGAGTCAAGCACAGTGTCAGAGTCTACAGCACCAGAGCAGAAGAACCAGTTTTTTTGTAAATATTTAATTTCTCATTCTCAAAAAGCTAATCTGTGTAAGCTTTTCCATGGCTTGCTGGGAAAAAAAAAAGAAGCTTCCTAGACTATTGTGTCTGGTACCTTATAATGCACTGTACCTGCAAAGATGGGTATTTGAAGTATTCATTTAAAGATATAGTTGGTTGTATATAGCAGGGGTCCCATCTGGCCTCATCTGAATATTCTTCATCTATTTCCCTGGACTTCACACTAAGAGCATAGCTAAGGTTGTAAAAACCTAAGCTATCACCCACACAGAGCCAAAGCCTTCACTTTTTACTCATAAAATCCTCCCTCACATTTCTAATGAAATCTTTACCAGCACCTTGCAGAACTGAGTGCCTATTTTCTCTCCATTTTTTTCAAAAAGAAAAAGGCTGTCTGAGTCCACTGAAATGCAAAGTACATCTGTAGTGGACATTGTAGACTTTGGTTCTTTTTTATATATTTAACTTTGGTTTTGGTATACTGGATTAACTTGTCTACCAGCAACTGCTGAAAAGGATCTGATGACTTGGATAGGGAAGAGATGGGCAGTGTTCTTGTTTTTTTTTTAAATTCCTGTAAAGAAGACCTTAATCTTTCCTGATTTTAATGGACAAGCTCTTTGTAAGTGTGATGATAGGTTTCCCTTAATGAACAAGATGTTTCCTCAAGTGATAACAGAAGCATTCACACAGTTAGTGCTGACTGCTAGTGGAAGGGGCCCCTGGGAGTGGAAATGGGGACAGATGGAATCTGTGTCACTACAGAGAGTAGTGAAATGCCTGATTCTTGTCCCTACCAGATAAGATAAGAATATGATTTGAGGAAAATATATATACAGGTGGTCCTCAGTGAATTTCAATTTGAACGTTTCTTTTAGACTGGGTGGTTGCACTAAAAATGGGTAAAAGTCTTGTGCAAGCATCATTCCTTTACAAAATGCATGTTGCAACACAAACAAATACACAGATGCTAGCCCTGCTGCAGAATCCTCATATGCTTTTATTCACCCTGAGCCTGATCCTATGAGGAACCAAGTAATCACAAAACCCCCTTTAAGCTCAGTGGAAACTGGGGGTCTGAAATTATTTTAAATATATTGTGCTTTATTGTAACTTTTTTTTTTTTTTTTTTTAAGCATTTAATTTTCAAATCATCTTTGAAGCCTCAGTGCTGCTATGGATTTAGCTTTACGAAATGGTTGTGCTCCTCCATTTTAACCTTTTACATTTTATTAACAAAATCAAAACCAGGACAATTAGATACCTCCTGATTTTCATTTGTTTTAATACTTAGGGAATGTTTCAAATGGGACAAGTCTTGGGGAAAGTACTTCAAGCCGTGGCTGCAGCAACACTGAAGTTCTGGTACAGACATCAAAGATAACTTGAAAAGAAGAAGCTAAAAAAAATGAAGCAGATAATTCTTTACATTTGGAGATACTTTTGAACAATTTTGTTACATATTAAAAAAAAAAAAAAAGACAGGGAAAAGAATTAACTAGTGTTGAAAAAAACAAAATATTTTAAACTTGCAGCTAAGCTAAGACATTTTCCTATTTTGTCTTTGGAAAACAGAAGAGAAATTAAATTTTTCCGACAACAGTGGTAGGCTGAGAATATGTGCTGGAGAATCTCTACCACTGGCTTCCAGTATGGCCATTAGAAAATTACTCAGTACTTTGTTCTTGTACTAAGAATCAAATTTCTCCACCTTAAATACCTACGCATTAAAAATTATAGGGTTGTATCAGACAGGCCTGAATTTTCCATGTCTCAAATGCCTAAACCAAGGAGTGTTTACTGTTTGTTTCCCTAATGATGGCACATCAAAGTAAAATATGTCAATAAATATCTATATATGTCATATATGTCATACCTGAATTCTTTTTTGTTCATATTTTCCTTTATGCTGGACCCAAATAATATAGCCCCCATATATATTAAAAAAAAAAAAAAAGTAACATACATTATATTATTGCCAGTTGTCTCAGTCCTTTTGTGTGCTGTGTCACTTACAAACTTAGTTTGCAGACTTCTTGGGATTGAGATCATGGATAAAATTGTGATCCCGTTGGGTAAAGGGAATTTTGCAGTTTTATTTGTAAGTGTTCCACCTCTTATGGTAAGGCTTAGAGAATATTAAGTAAAATTCCCTTTTTCAATGTTCCCTAGCAATGCTGATTTTGAAGGAAGACATTCTCAAGGGTTACAGGCATGAAAAGTTAAATAATTATTAATGGATAGCTAAAAATAGCGTTTGTCTCAAAAAGTGTTAGGGTTGCACTCAAACCAGTGTAGAAGGCAAATATAAGAGCTATTAGCAACAAATAGGATGTTGAAGGTGAAAAGTAAGCAAGTAGAGGTACTAGAGGTAGTCAGCAAGGATCAGACATTTAGTTATCTTTAAAAAATACTTCTTTCACAGATGAAAACCAAATAATAATTTAGAACTTTGAAAGGTTATTTTCATTAGTACTCTTGTACCTACCTGTGTAAACATTCTGTGATTAACAACAAGGTCTCTTGTAGTATTAAGTTGCCAAGAAAAGAATTAAAGTATTTAGAATCGAGCATATCAATACAGGTTTTTTTCTGCTTTGAGGAAATTTTATGTAATTTTAAGAGTATCTGAATTGAATTGTTATGCTTGTCAAAAGCTTCAGATGCCTGCCAGTAAGTCACAAGAAAGATCTGAATATTTGAACAGACTCAAGACTTGTTTCTATCTGAGTCATATTGAAGGAGCAGTTTTCAAAGCTGTCCGTGGCCTAGTAGAGTCTTGGGCTTTACATTTTAAATGGAAGCTTCAAAAGACTGCTGAATTCAAATGTGTTTAGTAGCTGTGTTTTGCTGATTTTAATTTAAATCAGAATAATCCTGGTCTTTTGAGCTTGTTGTACTACTGAAATCTCATTAGAAATTCCAATATCATCTATTAATAGTGAGATGGATAGAGGTCATCAAACGCAGTTTTAGCTGTGCAGGATGGGACACACATATTACAGGAATGTTGGTAATGAGCCTCCAACCCTGAGCACTGAGATGCTGTTTTTTCAAAGTTCCATCTGTAACAATTTCAGAATCTCTCTGCTCACAACTTAATACATGCAAAATTAGTATTGTTTCTCCCTGTATGTGACATTTTACTTTTACCTATATTGGATTTAATTTGCCATTTAATAATTTAATCTCCCAGTCATTCTTTGTAGCCAACCCTCATCACTTCCCCAAATAATTATGGTGGTTATTTAGGAAATTCTCATAGAAGCCTAGATTGAATCCTTTCCTCTGCCTGAATACAGTCTGTGGAAAAGCATAGGTGACTCTGCCCCAGAAAGAAAACATTTCAAGAGTAATAAACGTGAAAGAAATCCCATCATCTTTTTCAAAGAGGCCTTGCCTTTTCGCAGCTTTCTGCTCCCATGGATGGCATTAATAAATAAACTCAGCAGCATTTTCCTCCTTTTCCCTGAGCCCCCTTGCAATACACCCCCAGAAAGATCTTGGACTAATTCAGAAAGCAATTTCCAGGGAGGACATGTGGAGTTACAGAGGTGATAGGATCTGAATAGGAACTTGCACTCCAACACAGCTGCCAGGCTTGGCAGCTGGGATAAGCCAAAGGACGAAACTCCTTGCTACTTGGTCATAACCATATTCAGGTGTAGGGTAGATTTTAGGGCAGCTAAGGTTATCCTTAAACTGCCCTGCTTCTAATGGCAGAGGATGGTGCTTAATGCAAAAGTGACAAATATTTCGTCATTGACTTCTTCAAGTATTATGAGAAGAGTCTGGAGGAGCTGGGGCTATTCAGTCTGAAGAAGAGGAGGTTAAGGGGAGACCTTATTGCCGTCTACAACTACCTGAAATGAGGCTGTAGTGAGCTGGGTATTAGCCTAGTGATAGAACAGGAGGAAATGGGTTCAAATTGCACCAGGGGAGATTAGGAAAAATATTAGGAAAAATATCTTCACCAAAAGAGCGGTGAAGCATTGGAACAGGTTTCCCAGGGAGGTGATGGAATCACTGTCCCTGAGGGTATTCAAAAAATGGGTAGACATGGTGCTTTGGGAAATGATTTACTGCTTATGGTAGTGTAGGACTGATGGTTGGACTTGATGATCTTGAAGGTCTTTTACAGCCATGGTGATTCTGATTGTATTCTAGGTATTCTTAAGGAGGAATTCTTTTCACCCTCTTCCTTGTCAGTCAATAGGCCCGTCACCTCTGCCCCTGGTTTCCCACCTTTGTAGCCCTTACAACTATCAGAAAAGTGGTCCAAGTGCTAAGCAGGTCAGGTTATGAGGTATTAAAAATGAAATCCTTAGTGTCCTTAGGTACAGCTGAAAAGGAGGCTTGACAAGTTACAGTTTGTACTCACTCAGCAGACCACAATGATTTTAGATGCCTGGGATGTTCTCTAATTGCTAGCTTTTTGCATGCTTTCCTAGCAAAAAGGATGGCATTAAGACAACTCCAGAAACAAAAGAATTTTCAGGTTTTGCCACACCTGGATATCATACAGGTTTCTTAGAAAGAGCCCTGTCAACCAGTTTTTAACTGGGCTAGGCCTCTCTGCTGACAGAGCTGCTGGTCTAACCATAGCAGAAGGAACTTATTGGTGCAGGAAAGATACACATTTTTTGTGATTCTAAGTCCTCCTGTGCCTCACTTCCTTAATTCTGTCATGAATATAATAATGATCTAACACTACCTCTGTGCTGAAATTAATGTCTGGAAATAACAGACGTTTCTGTGTTATGATGGTGGGGAGCATATGGTTCCATGTATATAGACTGACATGCAACTGCACTGCAGAAACAAGGCCATTTGACATGGATGTCAAATCAAAAAGAAAACATGCCTGAAAAAAATCCATTTCTGTTTCAGCTGCCTTTGATAGAAGATCATCTCAGAAGAGTAATTTTTAACCATAGCAAGTTCACTTGCTTATCATACACAGCCTAGTATCTGTGATGTTATGTGTAACTAGTTCAGCCATCCACAGCTCCATGAGAAATTATTTACTGATTTTCCATACTTTTCCATTTTTCCATTTTCCATTCAACAAAAACATAGATGGGGTCCTTATTGTATAGCAGTTCAGGACTGGCTATTACAATCATATCTCAGTCTTCTATAATGCATTTTACTGTCTCCTACCCACATCAGGAATAACATAATTTTCTCTTTTCTTTTGTTGGCAGTAACATACAAGGTATATGATACTTCAAAAACTTGCCTGAAAAAAAATAATTCTGTAACAGTGACTAGTGAGAGACATTTGCAACAGAATGGTCAATATCCCATATTCTGAAGACCCTCCTAATTTATCACAAGCTCCTTTATTCTTATAAACATCTTTAGAAGTTGAAATCCTATCAGTATATCAGTATTTGTCTCTCTTTGAGCAAGAAGCAAGTACTTGAATTCCATTTTGAAATGTAATTAGAATGTATTTTATTATAAGTAAGAATGATCTTGGAAAACTTGTCAATATCTGCAGGTCTTATTTTGATGCTCCAACCAGAGAAGTGTTTTTCTTGATATTATCTGAAAAATTACTAAGTGTGGTTTATTTCTTATCTTTTGTGATTGCACTGGGTATGGTTGGAATGGAGATAATTTTATTCATAGAAGCCTTTACGGTGCTGTGTTTTAGATTTGAGACAAAAACAGTGTTGAAAACACACAAAGGTTTTGGTTGCTGCTGAAAAGTGCTTGCACAGAATCTAGTTTGTCATCAGCTGGTAGGCTGGAGGCAGGCGAGAGATTAGGACAGGAAACATCCATAAAAGCTGATCCAAGTGACCAAAGAGATATTCCACATCATGTAATGTTATGATCAGCAATTAAAATGAGGGAATTTTTCCAATGTAGCCTCTGCTTACAGACTGGTTGGGCATTGGTCTGCTGGTGGGAAGTGGTGGCTAATTGCCTTTGCATCCCTTGGTTTGTTTTTTTTAGTTTCTTTTTGTTTTCTTCACCTCTTAAACTTAGTTTCAACCACAATTTTTTTCTCATTTTTTCTCTTATGATTCTGTTCCTGATGGGGGGAATAAGCAATTGGCTTGCAAATTAGCCGCTGGAGGTTTGGCTGGAGTAAACCCACCACAGTAATCCTAAATAAATGTTAAAAATTTTCATTAACAGAGGTCCTATATTTCATCTGTGATGTGAATAGTATTTTGATATTCCTATGCACCTATCAGACTTACCAAAGTCTCTGGTGTAATGCTTCCAGTCTGTCTGTAAGTCTTTCTAATTTCTAATTTCTTTCTAATTTCACAGGACAAGTCCATGGGGCTGTCTGCTACAGTGACTTCCTTTTTGTTGTCTTTTTCACATTTTCTTTTTTACATTTTTTTGCTTCCCTTTTAACTGGAATCTTACAATCGCTGATTTGTCAGAAATTACTTGGCTGTCTGAAGAAGTTTTTCCCAAAGGGCTCCATCTCTTCCACCAAAGGCTCGTTGTTCTACCTCCTGAATGAAAGAGATTGCATGTGGATTAGAAGAACTAACGTATCAAATTAAGTGGTGGGGAAAGGGCTACTCTGCCTTAAAACTGAATTTCATCTGCCTTGCTTCAGCCTGTGTTCCACCTTCAACCTGAACTCATTGCCTCTTTCTTCCCTTAGCAGCTCACAGGATGTTCCAGACAATAATGGGATATTGAGATACACAGGGGCCCTGCACTTCTCAAAATGCAACTGTAGCAAGCAAATGGACCCACTGCTATAATGAAGGTAGGGCGTGGGGCCAGTCTGGCAGAGAATTAATTTTAGTTTCCAAATTATGCCTTGCCATCAGAATATTTTAACTATCAGAAAGTGGACTGGAATCTCCAAAAAGCTTTATTGTTTTAGTGAAACTTCAAGTGGAGCCGATAATCTCTTGGCACTTCAAAACCAAACAGCAATCAGGAAAGCACTGAACCTACTAGATACATAGTTTTCCACTGAGGTGTGAATGAATGGGTATGACAAAGTGTCATGGAGTTTCTAGCTGAAAAGAGAGCAGCTTTCTGTATAATTCCCAAGTTATGTATGTGTGTTCAGACAAAGCTTGTTGCTGCATCACCAACCAGATCTGCCAACATACTTTAGCTCTGACCTGTAAAGTACACTCTATATTTATTTAGTCATTGGTGTTGGTCTCCTCTAGATTATAGATCTACAACTTGGGCAAAACGGTGTGAGATTGTGCTGTGAATTTAGTCCATAAATTCACACCAATATTTGTTTTTATCAGTATTAGATCAGTCCTGGCAGTTCTCCTTCCTGTAACAGAGCCCCTTCCCTGGACCTACTGGCCACACTGTTCCTGATCCAGGCCAGGATGCCATTGGCCTTCTTGGCAACCTGGGCACACTGCTGGCTCATGTTCAGCTTCCTGTCAATCCAGACTCCCAGGTCCCTCTCTGTCTGGCTGCTCTCCAGCCACTCTGTGCCCAGCCTGGAGCTCCCCATGGGGTTGTTGTGGTCGAGCTGATCCACACTTCCCCCCAGCTTAGTGTTGTCTGTGAATTTGCTAACTGTGGACTCAATCCCCTCATCTAAATTAACAATGAAGATATTAAACAGAACTGGGCCCAGCACTGATCCCTGGGGGACACCACTAGTGAGTGGCCGCCAATTGGATCAGCACCATTCAGCACCACTCTCTGGTGGCCTCCAGCAGTTTCTAACCCAGCACAGAGTGCTCCTGTCTGAGCTGTGGGTTGACAGCTTTTCCAGGGGAATGCTATGGAACACGGTGTCAAAGGCTTTGCTGAAGTCCAGGTAGGCTACAACCACAGCCTTCCTTTCAGGCGAGTCACCTGATGATAAAAGCAGATCAGGTTGGTCAGACAGGACCTGCCCTTCCTAAACCCGTGCTGGCTGGGTCTGATCCCCTGTCCATCCTTGTAGGTGCTGTGTGATTGCTCCCAGAAAACTTCCCTGGGCAGCCTATTCCAGTGCCCAACAACCCTTTCAGTGAAGAAATTCTTTCCAAGATCCAGTCTAAACCTCCCCCATTTTACACCCAATGAATTAAGTGACTAGTAAGACCAAGACGTTTGGTCTTGATCATACTTTTTCATGAATATAAAAAAAGTAGGCACAGTGAAATATTTTCATAGCCTCCCATAATTTTATACTCTTTACAGTAAATAAAAATATTTATAATTAGTTTTGAATAATTGAATTATTATAATTATTTCATAGAATTCTAATTATGTAATTAGAATTCTAAATTGTCTAATAATCCTAATTCTAGAATAACCAGAATTATTTATGGGTTGTTTTACTGAAAGAAATGAGAGACTGGAGGGGCACTTTGATTATAAAATTTAGCAAAAAGTCTTTTGATTGATAAATTTGGGCACTGAGAGAAAAATCTCATAAAAGATATTGTGGTCTTGCTATTCAAGTGCTGAAGAATAGGATTTCTTTTTGCCTGTTGTATAAGCTGCCCATCCATTTTTTCTCTGCGCTTGGCAAAAGCAAGTTCATTTATCACTTGGACTCTTTTGGCTTTTGAGTCAGCAGAGTTGAATTTGAACACCTCTCACATCTTTTTTCCCTTAATAGTTTTGAAATACAGCCACAATTGCTATGTTGGGCACAAACAAAGACAGACTTTCTCCTGAAGAGTTTTACAGGTAAACACTTGAAAGACTAGACATTCTAGGAAATCCAGATGTTTGGAAGGACTTGAATGAAGAGAGGGTGATGTCTTGGCTGAAGCTAAGCATGAATGTTTTTACCAAAATATGCTACTAAATTTAGCTGGGGTTGCTCAACACATTTCCTATTTTTACCCACAGATTTCTCACTATTATATCTTAGGGACTCACTTGGCTCATAGAAAGGGCCACGTGAACAGCTCTGTAGACAAACATACCCACTTATTCACTGAGTGAGCTTCAAAGAACTGGAATACCAACATTTTCTTACCTCTGACTAGGGACTGAACACTTCCTGTAATGTGAGAGTGTCTATGTCTGGTCATTTTTCAATGTCTTTTTTAGTACAGTCAAGTTATTGACAATTCTGTTGAGAATCCTTTTGGGTTACTCTACAGCCAAGTCATCTCTGGACAACCTTATTACATATAGTGTCTGCATGTAGCTACTTCAGTCAGGGCATCTCCTGAATTCCCAAATTTACCAGACTGCACAACAGCTCTTAAAATGAAGCAGCACTTGATGGTTTCCACTCTTTTTTCTGCCAAAATTCCCATTGCTGGTCAAGAGCATGGTAGCAGTTCCAGGATTTGGACACTGCTCTAGATCTGAACAGACCTCATGTCTTGGTGGTTTAGTGGTGGACTTGGCTGGATTAGCAGTTGGACTGGAATATTTTAAAAGTCTTTTCCAACCAAAACGATTCTATGATTGTATAATGCAAATCTTCTGAAGTCTATTATAATAAAGCTGCATTTTTGCCATGTTATGGAGGTGTTGGGAATCTAATTGACTCTTTTCTCACTGTAATTTTGTACTGGTGAAAATCTTAGTATAACTCTGTTACTTCATCATGGGCAATTTTGAGGATGTGGTCAAGGAAGTTAGGTCTCGTCCTGAAATAGATATACTTGGGAGTTATGTAATCACAGGTAGAGGAGAATATATTCTACATTTAAAGTGCAGCTACTGCAATAAAAAAAAAAAAGAAATACACCCTTCCAACTTTTGGGAGTATTTCTGTATTAATATTAGTAAGACTAACATTTGTATCCTTGATTATTTTGCATTTATTCTTATTCCAGAATTTTTTTTTAAATCAATTGATACAGAATTAGAGTAGAAGTATGTTTTAATGGTAAAAAATCTGCTCAAAACAAGAGATCAACCAATTCTTTGTAAATTCTAAAATGCTTTTTAAGTTTGTGTTACGGAGAGAAAAACCCTGACATACAGAGGTCTCACAGGAGCTGCCACTCATTAACGTTTTAAACAAATGCTTCAATGAGCAACATATTTAATTAAATACATGACTGTTGTGCTTAAACAAGACAGATTTTTATTGGAGCAAGAATAAAGTTGAATACACAAAGCAATTAACCAGACTTCTTTGTGTGGTGTGTTTTATCAAACAGGTAGAATGGCTTTTCAAAGACATTCATTTAGATGTTGATCATCATTAAAAGCTCAGAATCATTTTATGCTTGCAGACACTGTGTAAAAATGTAGGTGGCTATTTTTTGTACAAGGTCTGATGCTATTTTCATGAGACTTAATGGGAGCAAGACTGAGCTTTTTTTTTTTTCAAAACTGAGGTTTTGTTGATATATGTATATGCACATATGTGTATGTAAAAGATTATATTCATATCCCTGCATATGAATTAGATATATATGTATAAAGTAATGTTTTGTGAAGATCAGCAAGCATATAGCACAGTTGCTGCATTGTACACAAACAAGTAGGAACCACTTGTTCTTGGTTTCAATACACAACCTATAGAAATGTTAAAAGGACCATTGGCTAACGCAAGACGCAAAGCCACACATGCTGATTACACCAAATATCATACAGGCATAGCCAGGACTAGAATACATAATGACATCTTCACTTCCTTCAGATCCTTGCCACAGGAACCTCATCAGGTTCTAAGCAATTGCTCTAGATTAACTCAGGAATTGCATTGGTGTTGTATCTGGTCTTCCTTTGGTGAAAATAGTAGCTGAATAATATTAAGATCTCTTTGTGAAAAGCACCTTGGGCTTCATTAAAAGCAGTGTGGTCAGCACATCAAGAGAAATGATTCTGCCCCTCTGCTCCACTGTCATGAGACCCCATCTGTATCGTGTACAGTTCTGAACCCTGCAGAACAAGCTCTCGGAGCTCTGTGAGCAAGTCCAGAGGAGGGTCATGAAGACAATCAGAGGGCTGGAGCACTCCTCTTATGAAGACAGGCTGAGAAAGTTGGGGTGGTTCAGCCTGGAGAAGAGAGAACTCTGGGTAAATGTTACAGCAGCCTTCAAGTACCTGACTGGGGCCTACAAGAAAGCTGGGGAGGGGCTTTTTATAAGGGCATGCAGCAACAGGACAAAGGGTAATGGTTTAAAACTGGAAGAGTGTGATTTTAGTTACACATTAGGCAGAAATTCTTTAGTGTAAGACTGGTGAGACACTAGCACAGAATGCCCAGGGGAGTTGTGGATGCCTCCTTCCTGGAAGTGTTAAGGCTCTGTTGGATGGGGCTTTGAGAACCTGTGTGAGGTGTCCCTGCTCAAACAGGGGGACTGGAATGATCTTTAAGGTCCCTTCCAGCCTACGCCATTCTAAGATTCTACATAGATTTCACTCTGTCTTATCTTCCTTTGTCTTTTCATGTGCCTTGGAAGAAGCTATCCTCTTTTGTCTCAAAAAGTAGAAGGTCCTTAACTGCTTTTTTAATGATGTTAATGTGAGGACTCTGAGTGGAGACTATGCAAATTCAGGGAGGAGACTATGTTTCATCTGTTGTAGCATTGCAATGTGCAGTACTCTGCAGACCACATGAACACATCAGAGACATATCAGGATTTTTTATTGCAAGAAAGGATAGAAACAGTTGCAGCCATGATTCTTCCATGTCCTCATCATTCTTTATGTTAAGGTATTTGTGGTGTAAAAGACACTCTTGTTTTTGAGGAGATCTTCTTAATTTATGTCAACATTTATATAAACTATGACTGCCTATTTGTAAGGGCACAAAAGGAAGACTCCAGACATTCTGTCCCTACTCTGCCACAGGATCCCTGTGTCAGCAGAGGTATGAAGGTCTGAAGCCTTCTTGATTTTTTGTATCCTCTGACTCCTCTTTGCCCCATATAACGTGGTCTTTATATGTTTGGTGAAAGACTTTTTTGTGTGCTATGCAAACAGGACCTCATTTTTGTTGTGACAGCTAAGTAGCATGGTAATGCAAATTATAACTTTAACATTCTCTATTTCATTAATAGTGCCATGTGCGTAACTTAATTTATTCAATATTCAGAGACCAGCCAAAGCACTGTTTCATCCTATCATGACAGAAAAAATTATCTACTGTATTTCTGATTAAAAGGCTTTGAGTCAAAGCACTTGTTCCTACACAGCCTCATAATGCTGCACATGGAACAAAAAATCTTATGGTTCGCTTACATATTTATTTTTTTAAGCTCCAAAGAAAACCAGCTTTTCTCCATTCCAGCCTATCAGATCATGCCACAAAATAATTGCATTGTCTGGTAAAATGACTGAGTTGTTGCCCATGACAAAAATCTTTGTTCTTTTGTGAACTTGTGGAGAAATTTTGCCCTGGGTGAAATTCTCAGTTTTGCTTAATCATTTGTTGGTATTATCTGTTTTTGTAAGAGAAATTCAGAATCAGAATGGTAGTAGTTTGAGTTTCCACAGCTCAATGAATTTCTGAAACATAGAATATTTTGATAGCTTGTGTACCAAGGAATAAATAAACTAAAATTCATAATTTGGTATTTTCTCAAAACATTTACAAAGGTCTAGACAAGGATGTTATTTTTGTAGTTTTGACAGCCTTCCTTTTGATTGTTAGGCTAAGATATGAAATAACACATATTCCAAAAGAGTGTTAACATGAACTACCTTTGAACATGCAGAAAAAGGGAATGCAGTCCTCCTTTCATCTTTCTCTCCATCACTTACTTTGTCTGTGAAGTAATATTAGTGTTAAAAAGTGGAATAATGAAAGGTGTGAAGATTGTCAAGAGAGTTTCCATGGTTTTAGAAGCAGTTGTAACCAATGAAGCCAGAAAACACTCAACACAGCAGTAACATTAACAAATCTAAGGAACTATCAATAATGTTATATGGGATACACGTCAGTATTCTGACCCACTGAAAAATACAGGGACCAGGGACCAGGGACCAGTCCCAGTCTGCTTCAGATTTGGTGGTAAGAATCTGACTTAATTCAATAACACAAATTGTAACTTACCTTTGGAACAAGATTATTATAATTATTTTAACTGGATGAAATTCTTATTTCCTGTTTCCCATAACTTGGCTGAAATCTGACTTTTCAACAACAGATGCAGCATACTATAGCAACAGTATCCTCGTTAGTAGTAGGAGGTGTCAAAGAATTCACCGTCTACAGATAACAGATAATGACTCTTTTCTAGCTGCAATTATTACATTTAATTTAGTGAAGTAACACTCTGTTTTCAAGATATGCTGTGTTTCACTGTACCATTCTGGATGCCTGTATATGTAACTGAAAGCTCATAGGTATTTAAATGCTGTCTCAGTGTTTGGAAATTCAAGACACACATTATTCCTGTATTATAGATACTCCAAATGTTATCCAGTAAGTTGCATTTCACTGAGCCAACTTAGGGGTCAGAGAATAGGATAGCAAGAAAAAACAAAAAGTGTATGAAATAGAAGCTCAGAAATGCAGAGATTTCATTGGAAGAAAAGGTTAACATTACAACTTGGCTTGGGATAGGGTTTTACTAAAATTGTATGACTAGTTACTAATAAAAAAAAATTATTAAAATTGTCCTTGACACTGGAAATATAGTTCATATTAAAGTAACGAATGGACTGAGGCACCTAAAGAAGCAGATGCTTTTTCAAACGCATTGCCTCTGGAACTAATTTCCATAGAGATTATTGTTATTGTTATTATTATCACTACTACTACTAAAATTACTGTCAGTGCTATTTATTATTTACCTTTCTCTTCTACAATGTCTTTAATGAAAATCTGTATTTCCAACCTTTTTTCAGGTTACAATGTATCATATCCCTGTGAATCAGTTGATTTGTTTTAAACAAATGAACATTTCACAACACAACAGTGATAGTTCCTAAAAGTATGGTCAGCCACACGCCACTTTCTTCATTAAATTTAAA
This sequence comes from Florisuga fusca, assembly GCA_038090715.1. Lineage (NCBI taxonomy): Eukaryota > Metazoa > Chordata > Aves > Apodiformes > Trochilidae > Florisuga > Florisuga fusca. The sequence goes on along the minus strand of JAAWXA010000015.1, from coordinate 14,371,533 downwards.
TGAGAAGTTTTGATAAACATAGCTATTTGAAGAAGACTTAGTTTTAATGCCAAGTATTTTCTGACCTAGTAATTAAATGGTCAATTGAATTTATTTGATATAATTTTTTACTTGGAAGACAATTTTCATATTTATTAATTTTAGCAGAAATTGTGAATAACTTTTCTGTTTATATATGTATATGGAAGGATCATATTTTTGGAAATACAGAGATAACCTAAAACACATGGGTTCCAAAGAGTTACTTTGTACAAAACCTTTTTCAAAACAGGTTCCATCAGTTCCTTGGTGTTTATGCTGCACTTTTCTGTAAACCACAACAGGGTGAGATGAGTAATTGAGGTGACTGACATGATAGGGTTGCTGCAGGCAATTGCTTCTCTTGAATGACTGAGGTGACCAGGGATCCTTAAAGAGAGAGGACTTCTGCTAACTCGGCCAAACCAGGTGGTTCAAGTGCCTGCAAGACCTGGATATCTGGAGTCACCAGCATGACTGCAATGACCCAGCCACCCAACCTATCCAGGGCAATTCTGCGTCTTATTACAGAAAATAGCTGAACACAGATACTATTTGAAATCTCTGGACATCAACTGCAATTCAGTAGAGAGGTTCCTAAAAAAAAAGCCTGATACTTTTAAAAATTACTTTGGGAGTCTAAAATACCTGCCCTTGAGTTGCATAAGGCCATTTCACATGGTGGCCCAGCAAAAAAATCTCCCTAAAGATATTTGCAATCATTAGTGAGAAGCAGACTTTAATTTCTCCACTAACAGGGCACCACTTTGACCCGCCCATAGGATGATACCACCACAGAAGCAGAGACCTTCTACAGATGTAAGGCAGGGGCTAATCCAGGTCAGCAAGAGCTGCTGACAGTAGATACAGTCCAAATGAGGTCTTAGAGACAGCCTAAATCCAAATTGCTGATGGAGCTAGTGCAGAATCATTTTTGGCGGAGAAAGAAAAAGATGTGATGAGTGGACACAAAGGAATATCCAATGCACTGTTTTATTGTTGATTCTAGTTATTTTAATTCTGTCTTTTCTGAGACCAAAATGTAACAGAGCCTAGGAAAGAAGTCCAAATGATGTTCTGGATGAAATATAACAATTTTTATTTTCCCATGCCAAAATTATGTTTAGCTTTGGTGCAATAAATCTATAATTGTACTGATGGAAGCAGTGAGTAAATACTGTAAGCAAAGCACCTATTTATGAAGTGATTGTGCGTCCAGCCCAGTAGGATCCTTTTTTCAAGCCTTTTTTACAATGGCTCACGGACACTGGACAGCTTTTTTTCTTTCTTTCCAGACAGTACAACAGAATGGTCTGTGGGCATGAGAATTGGTGTAGTCTTGGAAAAAACAGAGCAGTTCAAGGAAAGTCTGCCCTCTAGTATACCCCCTTGTATTGCACCAAGGAGTTCACTTCATGCCCAACACTATGGGAATTTAGTATTCCCTGGAAATATATTGCATTATTATTTTTCCCATGGTCTCCTCTTACCTTTGTTCATGTTGAGTTGATAAAAACAGTAACATGTTGTATATTTAGCTATCTGCTTATTATAAAAAACCTCATTCTCCATTAAAGTATTATATTTAAATAATTTCAATATGAAGCAGACATTTTAGACTAAGCTCATTTAGAATTGTAAGTACTAAATCATAAAGGGCGAGTTTCCTTTATTGAACTGTGAGGTGTGTAATAACATAGCAGGCAGTTTTAAGTGGTGCTAATCACCTCTAGGGATAGGTTAACAGCCTCCACTCTTGTGAAACCATTGATTTGTTTTGGGTTGGTTTGGGTTTTTTTTCACATCTCTTCAGGTTCTATATCTCAAATAAGGAAATAAGAATAATACCGGTGCAGCACACCAAGATTTGTGTTCCACCTGGCACTGTCAAGAATGGAAGGTTTTGTGCATGTGTGCAAAATTTTCATGTTAGAAATCACTCTTTTATCTTATTTTCCGGCCACAACTGAGACATGGTTTGCTCTTCTCCTCCTTTGAGTTTGATAAGAGAGTCTCATATTGAAATTAAACCAATGTTCTCTTGGAATAATCTGATGACATAATCATATGATGAATTTCTAAGTGTCTCAACTCCTGGAACTGTGAATGTACTGAACTTTTTATTAAATATCTTCTTTCATAGCTCAGATGATCTCTGTTCTGAAAACAGTAATGAAATTCAAGATGTGCATGCAGGGCTGAACAGCCTGGAGAGAATTTGGTTGTGCAAGAAAGATTTATTATGAGGGAGGCTGAGAATGAATTAGCACTGAAATTGTATTATATCATTCTCAGTAGGAGTATATTTTAATTGACCCATGTATGAAAAACAAAGAAATGTTAATAACCTTATTTACTGAAAGATATTAGCTGTATAATATCTTTGACTGCTTCTAACATGAACATATACATTATTTTCAAACATTTATGGTTACAGTCTTCTTTATTCCTTCCCTCTTAACATAACAGAGTAAACCAGATCTTAAACCACACTGGGTGATACTGCGATAAGCATCAGGGTGTACCCACACACTTCAGCAAATATTAAAGGGGTTGAAGGCAGGAGTCTGGGATGACTTTTACATGCTTTGTAATCTACTGGTTCCTCCAGGGTGTGAGTGTGTCAGAAACATGGGAGCTGGGAATCAAGCCTTTTAAAAATCAAATGCAGAAAGTGGTCTGAGTGCTTTGACAACTGCTCTTTCAGCAGTTTTGGAGTAAAGGAAAGATATTGGTGATATGAAATATTTTGCTTATATATTTGACAGTGTATTCCAACCCATTTCAGGGTTTATTTGCTATACAGGGATCATTCAGTTCAGTAGCTTTTCCAGATATTTGTATAGGAATCGCAACATGCACACCTGCACACAAGCCTCTCTCCCTGTTCCATTTCCTATTTGTGCAGCCTTGTCACTTTGCTGGGATGTCCCCACTTTCTGTTTCACCTGTGGCTCTGAGTTTGTCATGCTGTTCTCCCCCCTCAGCCTTTTTTCCTGCCATCCCTAGTCACTGCAGATTTTCTTGTTCAGTGTCTCCAGAGAGGTTCTAAGACCACTGCCATAATGCCTACATTTGTGTCACTCCACTAAAGTTGTGACCACAGCCTACAAGCACCCTAATGACACCAGAAGATTCTGTAGCCCAGACAAAGCCATAAGGAAGTCCAATGGCTGAGAGGTGAAGGCAAATAATTTTTAAAATATCAAAACTTCTTGATTTTATTTCTTAATGGTGCCAGTAATTAAATATGGAGATAAGTTATGGTAGATTTTTTTGTCACATCAGATCTTTCAATGAAAAACCAATACAATACAAAAAGACATTGTAGTTCTGAGGGAAATTAATTTGCTGCAGCAGTTTCTTAGAGCAAGGGCCTGCATTATTGAGGAGGCAGCCTGGATGTTCACAATGATCCTTCTAGCTTCAGCTATCAAGTCATTGTCAGGAATTATATAGTCACTATTTAACAGCTTCATTTTTTCCATTTTCTGCATAGAAACATAATTTTTCCATTTTGTCCATAGCCCATTCTCCTTTCCTACATTTATCTGCAGGCCATCATGAGTGTTACTACAAACAAAAAACATGTGTAGGAAATACTTTTCAGCAGCCATAACTATTCCAAACAATACAGTATGAAAAGAAAAAGCAAAGCTATTATCATCATTTGTGCTGAATATTCATAACTTTGTCTATTCTCCCTCAATAATGAAATTACAGATAATCCAGGGATAGTTTATCTACACTTCAAGTTATAGCTCATGACCTACATCTGTGTACCAAAGAAAAAAAAATCCCCTAAAAATACCCTCCCCAATAGTTTTTCACAAGGATGAAATTTATCTTCTTTACAAGAGAAAAAAAACTCCCCTCAAAAAAAAACCCCACCAAAAACCACAAAATAATACCCCAAACTCTTTGGACTAGCTAATCTTTTAAAAGTGTCCAATGCATCTCAAAATGTTAGATTTTGAGATGGTCAAAAAAACTCTGTCACACCATGTTATATATATATGCTATAGCCAGTATCCTCTGTTTAATAAAGTCTAGGTTCCAGAAAGGCATCAACTGGAAGACACTAACATGGATCAAAGACTCTGACTGTAAGAATTCAGACATACAGAAGTCTTCCGTCATTAATTGTTTGCAGTGACTAATCAGTTAAAAGTATATATTTTGTTTGTGTTTCTTATTAGTTTTATTCCTGTCCTAGTATCAAAAAATGTATCAGTCTAACCTATTATCTTTGCTTTTTCATGACAGTGTAAACCACCATGTGGTTCATGGGCAGCCTCAGAAGCTATGTGCAATCTTCATTTTCCTTTTGAATCGTGTGATAGCTGACTACAGAAAATCTTTGTTCTATAAAAAACCTTAGAAGTTATGGAATTTGGGATCCACTTAAAGTAGTAACTTCTGGGGTCAGAACTTTATGCAGAGACTGCAATTAATTCCTCTGGAGACAGCACCATTTTTGAATCTTTTCAAGAATGTCAACTTGTTATATTTTCCTTTCCTTGTTTCACCTGCAGCAAGTAGAGATGCAGTGACAGTCCTTCCTCCTAGGTAAGTACTAGACTGAGTTGAACTCATGTTCCTACTGATCTCAGAGAAGAAAGGAAGAAAACCTGGCATGGCTGCTCATGGCTCTGCAGCAGCTGAGGGAGATGTGACCTCATAAAGGGATTCACAGTGTCATATTTTCCATCCATGACTGCCACTGCAATATTGCTGTACACTGGACTGATAGTGTTTTGGTGATCTATTTAATCTATTATCAGGACTAAATAGCTATCTAATGCCATTTTTTAAACAACCATTTACTGTAAAACAGATTGCTCCACTTAAGAGGAAAATGGTACCATGTTCATAATATTCTCTGGCCTATTGTAGGTCTAATCAATCTTTATTTACTCAGAATTTGAGAAGACATGTAGAAGTGTTTTCTGATTTATTGCGATCATTTGTACAACTGTTTGTTACATAGTTAATCAATATTCTTATATATTGCCCGATATTTTCCTCACCCCCTATTCCATGTTTCTGCTTTAATACTCTCATTAATAAATTCCATGGTGGAGTAATTCACTGAACATGCGATAAAAACATTAGTAATGGAAAGCAAATGCATGAATATTGCATATATTCCATATATTTCCTTCATGCCTGGAGGGCACTTTTATTCATACTAGATAGTGTCTCATGAACAGTTCTAGTTCCTGAAGTGTGTTTGTTGTTTGTTTGAGCAGCTGTATTCCAGGATATCCACAGATGAAACCAAGAATAATATGTAAAAACAACTCTTCAGGGCAGCATAAACTTTTAAGGCCTGATCCTGGTGTCAGCTACAACTCCCAGTGATGTCAACATATCTGAACATATCTGAAAACAGATTATATCCTTTATGATGACAAGAGAAAACATGAAGCAACCAAGTTTCAATTAAACCAAAAAGTAGAGCTCATGAGAGGAGCAGCCTGAGGACTTTTAGCCCCACATCAGTCACATTCAATTTGCTAGCTTTAGTCTGTTTCTTAGCAGTCAGAGCAACTCTCTTAAAATTCTGCTTTTCTGTAGTTTCAGTGGATAACTTGGAGGAGGTATAAATAACATATGAAATATTCTGGTTATCCTGGTTTCCAGCGGGGCCAGCTTCACTCATTTTCACTACAGGGATACACAGCAAAGTCCAGAGGGTTTGCAGACACAAGCACTTGTCAAGAAGATTTCATAAATTGATGCCCGCCCAACTGTACCTGGAGATTCATGACCCATATTTCCATTTTCTTCCCTATATTTCTGTGAGCTACCTGGGGGCACTGAGAGTATCAGTTGCATCAGCTGCAAAAGGTCTTCTGGATCCACCCTACAAGCTTTTGGCATCCAAATGGCTCTTGGTGGCCAGTGTTTGAAGACAGGTGTTTCCAGAGCCACTTCATCTTGTACTTGGGCTGAATCCTTCTCTCAAGGCAGCTGGTCCTCTTCATCTGCTCTTCAGAGAGACAAGGGAACTAAATAACAGAGACATCACAGTTTGGATCCTAAAACTTAACAGAGTTGCTCTAGAACTGAATCCTTACCACACTGTAGTTTCCTACCCCATTAATCAGCTATGAAGTGGTGATATTATGCTGATACATTACAGTGCAAGGATATCTGAGTTGAAAATAAATTAACTATACATTGCTGAAACCGGTTGTAAAGCTTATTTGAGCACCAGAGAGACTGACAGTCATTCCCAGTAGTTTGGGTTTGAACTCAATTTTATGACTCGACTAGTCCTCCTGAACTCCTCATTTGGTTCACTCTTTGACAGAAGGGAAACTCTAGTCCCACATGTTAATAGAGCAATTGGAGAAATTACACTAGGATCTGAGGGTGAGGAAACAGCTTTAATGCTGACAATTGCTTACTCAGCGATGCATGCAGTCAATGAATTTTACTAATTGTCTATTTATTCCTTCACTCTTTGGCTGTTGAGACTTTGTCATGAGACAGGGCAGATGGCAGAGACATCGACACCTGTAATTAAGAGAGAAACAAATGATGAAGCATCATGGCTTACTCCTGCCCTTGACTTTTTTAAAAAATCCTGTTGGCTGTGCTTATGGGCTCTGCTGTTAGAGACATAGTGTTGTATTTTGAATGTTGAATATCTTAGAAGAAGCCATAACTTTTGTAACATGGCTCCTAGCAATCCATTTTCATTTCCAAATTTAGCCGATGACAGACCTCTTCTGAGATTCCCTTCCTAGTGCACACAAAGAAGAGAATATATTTAATGCAACCAGGAAGGTTTAAACAGTAGAGTTTAAAGGCAGCCAGTGATGAAATTCAGTAGACACAACCCCAGCTGATGTTTAATACCAAAAAAATTAATTATCACGTTCAAATTTATATAAAATTTCTTCTTTCTTTTTAGATAAATTGCACTTTTTAAAACTTTTCCCAGAGAGCAGGGAATGTCATTACCTCTGTAATAAACTTTGAGTATTCATGTTTTGATTCATAATGTGGGGGAAAACAAGCACTACTATTATTTCCAGTTACCTCCTGATGAAAAAAATAAAATCAGGGCTTTTGCCAGTCAAGTATACTTAGTGAAACTGACTGATAGCACTGACAAAAGAATTTGTAAGATCAAGGGAGAGAATATTCCCAGTCCCTGAGTATATTTATTTTTGACTGAAAAGACTGAATATACACATTCCCTTTTGAGTTCTGAAGTCTGTAACTAAGAACCTGCTATAGAACCAGCACACTGAAACACCTAAGCCATTTACAATAATATGCAAAGTGTTTGTTCAACTGAATGTACTACATATAGGACGTTTGTATACCTCACTCTGTTTATATAGGCCATTATTTGGTTTAAACAGAGAAAAAACAGTTAAAATTTACATGAGATGGTGTGTTGACATTTGCGTTTTCTTTTTTCTTTAAATTTTCCTTAAATAGGTGTTTCTCTGCTTCCATACATGACTTAGAGCAGAAAATGCACAAAAGAAAAGAAATTATTTTCTTCCTGTCAACCTATGTCTACAGGACTTATATGTCATAGAAGTAGATTTTACTTTCCTGAAGTGTCTCTGGCTTACTGTGGTAATGCTGCGTCAGTCCAACATATGCCTTTGGCTGCTGACAACTTTTCATTTCTCTATCACTTAGGCTGCTCATCCATGACATGAAAACTCCCATCACACTGAACTCCATTATCCAAATGAGATGGGGTAGGGAGAAAAACCTTACTTTCTCCTTTTGTGTGTGCAGCTTGCAGGCAGCTATGCGGACACAATGAACTTATTGGAGTTGGGAGTAATGGTGTGAGATTGCTCACACCATTACTTTAGATGGAAATTGAGTCTGTGCTGTCTGCACTGAAGTCTTCTTGAGGCTCCCTTTTCTGCTTTATTTTCATTTTCTTTGCCTGAAGGATAATGAATATGAAACTTTGCAAAGCCCTTTCCAGCCAGCAGCCATTCCTAAGCATCAGTTATATAATGCTGGGATTTTTGCCTTTGAGAAGATTGTTTATTTCATATTTGCATTATTTTTCTAGTATAATTATGAGATACCCTGTCTACCCTAACCCTCTGGAGCAATCATTTTAATGCTGAAACCTAGTAGCAGGAGCTTTCGATTAATCAAATTTTCATTGCTCATGAATTACAAATTAAGAGCTTGATTCTCTCCTGTTCACTTATTATACATTGTAACTCCAGGCTTTTCTTCATCAGTGAGCTTTGGAGTTGATTTTGGCTCTGGTCACTGGTGGCTGGAACTTTTCAGTGGTATCATTTTACTATCATCACTTGTTCATTTGCACTATGATCCCATCTGGGAATGCCAGACATTAAACTAGGTGATGTGATAACACAGACCCCAGAGGTAGGTCAAGGCCCCATCACCTTGAAATATTGAAGCATCTTTATATAAAAGCCAGTGATAAACCAATGTGCCTACCAGATAATATTTCAGTAGTTAGTTTTACTCTCTACGAGAAAACAGTCACAAATGAGAATTCCATTGCTGGAAGAAAAAAGGCAAGCATACTGTGGAACCACAATTAAAGTACAGTAAGCATGGTTCTTATCAGGGTGTGGCTTGGATTCAGAAAATATGCACAGAAACAAGAGTTAAGTATCAGATGAAGGAGAGATAAATATGTGCAAAATAATTATTTATCTAATGCCCACAAACAGGTATTGCCCTTGGTGCAAAATGCAGATGACCAGCCTGCTTAGGAAAACAGATCTTGCTCTTTAAGAAACATATTAGCTTCCTGGTACTCACAGCATTTTGAGGAATTGAACTGCATCAGGGACTGAATTGCATCAGGAAACAAAAATGACCACAACCCCATCACTTTCAAAATCAGATCTGTGATTCACCTTGACATTCACATTGGTTGAGCACCTCCTTTGTAAGTCACACCACACCCACTTATGAATAAAGCAGTCCAATAAGAAACCTATAAATTATTCAGTTTATCTCTGCAACAAGGAAAGTAGGAGTAATTATTCCTACTTTTATATTCTTGAATGACATCCAGGGTGGAAAACAGATGTGTGGTGGGGGAGATGGCAGAGGGGAAGGAATGTTAGTGTTCAAGTTTCACTTTAGATCCTCGAAAGAAAACCATCTCTGACAATTTGCCTCTTGCCTTGAATTATATTTGAATGTTTTTTAAGAAACTGAATATTTTATATATGATAATGAGCTGTACATGCAAACAAGTCATAGAATGGTTTGTGTTTGAAGGGACCCTAAAAATCAACTAGTTCCAACCCTACTGCATGGGCAGGGACACCTTCCACTAGACCAGGTTGCCCAAAGCCCCATCCAACCTGGCCTTGCTTCCAGGAATGAGGCACCCACAATTTCTGAGGGCAGCTCATGTCAGTGTCTCACCACCCTCACAGGAAATGATTTCTTACTTATGACTAAACCTAAATCTACCTTCCAGCTAAAAAACGTTACCCCTTGTCCTGTCACTATATGCCCTTATAAAAGGTCCCTCCCCATCTTTCTTGTAGTCTCACTTCAGGTACTGTAAGACCACTATAAGGTCTCCCTGAAACTTCCTCTTATCCCATCTGAACTCTCAGCCTGTCCTTGTAAGAGAAATTGTAGAGAGTTGTGTTGCAAATCTTGATTTACAAAAATGAAATTCTGAACTGTTAACATGTTGTGCTTGTATCATCTCTTTGAAATCCTTCTGAAGATATATGTGGCCTAATGGATTGGAAATTCATCTCAATTGAAGGACATGGTGTCTAAAACCAACCTTTATCTTTGTGGAGGATACAGAAGTTTAGATATCCTGAACAGTCACTCTTTTTTGATGAAGATGGCTAAGCTTAAAATTCCTTTACTCTTTTGCCTGGATTTGATATGACTCATGAATGTAGAGTTTGAATCAGATGGGGACACACACCTTTTCACAATTAGGATTAAGGGTCCCTGGCTGCAGAAGAGTAAGACTTGAATTGAACAGATACTATATAAAGTGTGAAATCCATAACTTCCACCAACAGTTCAATAACCTAAATACCCCAGGCCTTGACCACTGAATTTCTCTTCTGCTGATTACAGACAGTAGCCCTTCTAGATTTCTATCATCTGTCATCATCATCATCATTCTACACTGCATTTCTCTCCCTTCTCAGCTACCAGCACCCTGAAATGCACATAGAACAGGTAACATGAAGTAAGCAAAAAAGAGAGGAAAGTCTGGGTACATACCAGTTAACATGGTATCATGGAAAGAAGAGCTCTGCTCTTACAGTTATCTGGGGATTTGATGTTTGTGATAGAAGAGCATATTGAGTTCAGTGTAGAATTGCAGGTTCAGAGATATGTCCCCATGAGAGTGGAAGAAAAGACTCGCAGAAGCACAGACAAATAGCAGAGCAGAGCAGTAACAAAAGTGTTGCAGCACTTAATTCCCAAAAAAAGTGATCTAGTAGAGAATTCATCTTGGCTGTGGTCCTTCTTGCAGACACATCGAAAGCAAAGGAGTGTAGCACCTCAACAGCTTAAATTCTTTCATTGTCAACAGATGTGAGCACAGCTGCTCACACAACACCGGTGTTGAAATGAGCACTCAAGCATGGGCTGACATGTGTTTAGGGCAGAACAGGGCACAGTGAGTGCAGAAATCAAACTGGGGGTTGGGAGAACAACACTTTCTGTTCACAGAAGGACTGATTATATCTTTAACAGGTTCAATCTGTTCTCATCCTGATATAGTAGCATAAACACATGGCTTTGTTATCCTGGTGCAGCCTAGTCAAATGAAAGGGCTTTTTCAAATTAGAACCATATTCTGACAGTTGCCTGCAATCATTAACTCCGTGTTCCTCTGTACTGAAATGCTTCAGGGCTGTAGCCTCTCCATGAGTCAGGAGAGCACCAGGTTGTCCTGGCTGTTGGGAGATTCTCCTTCAAATTACCTTTTCCTCTCTCATGAGAGGTTTGGATTTTTCCATTTATTCCAGAAATTGTTGCCTAGCAACGCCTGGCTATTAGAGTGGTTTTGCCCATCACTTTGTTGTAACAGAAAAGGGACAAGAAGAGTTGGGGTTTTTTGTTTGTATGTTTGTTTTAGGGGTTTTTGTGGTTTTTTGTTTGTTTTTCTTTGGTTTTTCTTTGGTTTTGTAGCTTTGTTTTGTGGGTTTTTTTTTAAATTTAGGGGTTAAACTTTCTTTAGGGACTAAATATACAGAAATCTTTTTTTTTGAGTTCTTCCTTCTGTTCTGATCCTACTCCTGCAATTACTTCTCTTCAGCCCCTACTACACAGAATTGCTCTGCTATCCTTCCCTTCTTCCAAGTCCTCTCTCTTAATTCCAAGCCATTTTCCAAAGCAAAGTGTCATGGAGGATCTTCTCTTCTGATAACTTCCTAGTTTCTAGTTTACCGAGAACTGCTTCATCCTGCTACTGATAGAAATGCTTCACTAAAAACACACCACTTAAATGCTCATATGTAATAATAATAACACTGAATTCTTCCTGTAAGTCACAGATGTACTCTGAAGACTTGAAAAAGTATCACGAACATCCCTTATGAAAGGATGTCCTTTGTTTTACAGTGACCACTTCCCACTAGGTAAGAACTTATAAGCTTTAACGGATGGCATAAAAAAAGGCCAGGACAAGTTTTGGAAATTTGAAAGCCTAACAGGGTGTACCAAACTCACATTAAGATATCAAAATAAGTAGCCTAGCTCTCTACATATTTTAACTGCCCCATTTATAAACATCTGCACACTGAGGTGTTTGAGTATCATAGAATCACAGAATGACTAGTGTTGGAATGGACCTTAAAGATCATATAGTTCCAACACCCCTGCATGGGCAGGGACACCTTCCACTAGACCAGGTTACTCAATCTGGCCTTGAGCACTTCCAGGGAGGAGACATCCACAGCTTCCTTGGGCACCTGTTCCAGTGTCTCACCACTCTCACAGGAAAGGATTTCTTCCTAATATCTAACCGAAATCTCCCCTCTTGAGTTTTGAAACCATTTCCTCTTGTCCTCTGACTACACACCAGTGTAAAAAGCCCTACCCCAAATTTCTTGCACGCACCCTTCAGATATTGGAAAGTCACTATAAGGTCATCTTGGAGCCTCCTCTTCTCTAGGCTGAACAACCCCAACTTCCTCAGCCTGTCTTCATAGAGGAGGTGCTCCAGCCCTCTGATCATTCTAGTGGATCTCCTCTGGACATAGTCCAGGAGCTCTACATTCTTCTTATGCTGGGGACTCCAGAACTGGACACAGTACTTCAGGTGGGGTCTCGCAAAAGCAGAGAAGAGGAGGAGAACCACCTCCCTTGACTGGCTGTCTATGCTTCTTTTGATTCAGCCCAAGACACGGTTGGCTTTCTGAACTGTAAGTGCACATTGATGGCTCATGTTGACCTTCTGGTCCACCAGCACCCCCAGGTCCTTCTCCTTAGGGCTGTTCGCAATCCTTTCTCTTCCCGAACTCTATTTGGGCATGGGGTTGCCTCAACCCAGGTGCAGATCCTTGCTCTTGGCCTTGTTGAACTTCATGCAGTCTGCACAAGCCCACTTCTCAAGCTTGTCAAGGTCCCTCTGGATGGCATCCCTTCCCCCCAGTGTGTTGACTTCACCACACGGTTTGGTGTCATCAGAAAACTTTCTGAGGGTGCATTCAATTCCACTGTCTGTGTCACCAACAAAGATGTTAAACAGCACTGACTCTCTGAGTACTGACCCTTGAGGAACACCACTTGTCACATGTCTCCATTTGGAAACTGAGCCACTAATCACAACTCTTTGGTTGTGACCATCCAACCAGTTCCTTATCCAATGAGTGGTCCATCCATAGAATCCATATCCTTCCAGTTTAGAGATCAGAATGTCGTGAGGGACAGTGTCAAATGCTTTGCACAGGTCCAGGTGGATGACATCTGTTGTTCTGAAGCTGGACATATAACTTGGGTCACTTAAATCTGACTTAAAAAGGACTTTGTTCAAGGTGATAAGTGGCAGAATTGGAAACAGCCCAGGTCTTCTAGTTCTCACAACAGAGAAATATCATTGTCTTATGCTACTTCCTCCAAGGGTCACTATATTTAATGTGAGCATTGTATCATCCAAAGAAAAAAGAAATGGTTCCAAAGCTTAACATGCATAATTTAGTTTACACAAACTTGACACTTTTCCTCATCAGAATATAAAATCTTGTCTGTAGATTTCAATCTGTAAAAAAAAATGTGCTTGAATTTCAGAAGAAAATAATGCTAGGGCACAATTCATGCTCAGACACATTAATGAAAAGTTTAGAGTTGATTTTTCAGCTGAGTTAATTACAGAGAGCTTGATTTATAATTTTGGCAAAATTTTTTCCCTATTTTTTTCTATCTCTGTTTGTATTTTTCTATTAGAATTATTGTGAAATTATATAATATTCTGTGATATTATTGTTATATATTTAATTCAGCCAGTTGAAATTTATCTTACTATTTAAAATTACAGGAAATAGATATTCATAACATAGTAGTGAGAGAATGGAATAATTAATTTTTCACATGGAAGGTTTTCCTTCTGGATGTGATTTTTTTTTACCAAAATAGGTCTTTCTGTGAAACCCTAATGTGACTGTTAAATAGAAAGTAGCTGGTGTTTATTCTGAGATACATTGAATGTTTCCTCCTCGATCTTGGAAAGTAATATTACTGCCATACTACTACAATACACTTTGTGATTATTTAGGTGAATATATTTATTTCAGAAGTTCTTTGAAATTTCGAGCTTTGGCATGTTTCTCAAAAAAAAAAAAAAAAAAAAAAAAAAAAAAAAAAAAAGAAATAGCTGCTGAGCCTTTTTTCCACTCTAGTAATTTTATTAAAACTCAATGTTATCACACCAGCTTGAGAGAACAAAACAGGCTTGTAACAAAATAATGCCCAAACATTTACACTTCAAAGGAGCTTTGCAAAGAGAAAGCTTCTCATACTTAATGCCACTGATTTATTACTCCTTAAGAAGTCATCTTATGCCCCAGTCCTTATTATTCACGGACTTGTGAGGAAACCCAATATATTCAAAGTACATGAAGTAAATTGTAGCATCAAAGCTCTAAACTCAATGAAATTGCTCTATGCCCAAAGTCATTATCATGTGTTTGCCGGGCAGTGATCTTTATGAGCATGTAGGACACTGTGATCTTGCCTTTGATTTCTCCAAAGGCCTTGCTAATTTCCACCAATACGCTGTAGGATTAAGAGGATCAATTGCTCGTGTTGAGTTTTGCAGGCTTTGCAACAAAATGTGCCACTGAAGTAAAGCAGGAGATTAAAGGACTCAGATAGTAGCAAATTTAAGAATCAATCAGGGAATTTTAAAATATTATGGGAATAACATTTTATCCATTCAAAAAATGTGAGAGAAGACCAAATAATGTAATATGGAATAATGTCTATGGTCTCAATCTTCCCAGAGTGCTACCAATGGGGAATTTTGCTCTTGATTTTAATGGGAGCAGGAGCAAGTTCTTTTAACTTTGGAAATTATCTGATCTAAATTGTGTTTGACAGTAGAATAAAGATCTTGAAGATATCTGACCCAATTATTTAATGCCTGTGGTGTTCCATTTACATGTCAAAGCACCTGGGATACCACAGATGAGTGCTTTGTGGAGAGGATCTTTCCATTCTCAGGATAAACTCATGCTTTTCTCAAACTACCTTTCACAGGAAGTGATATGCAAGTGTCAGTTTAATATGATCTTTGCTTTTTCAATCAGAAAATAAGGAAATATTTGCAGGAGCTCAAGGATGGATTTAGTGAAAAAAGGATATCTATGGGAAGATAATGCCAAACTAGCATGACAATAAAATAGAAAAGAAGAACATCCAAGAGAACATCCATATATTTCATGCGTGCAGTCTACAGCAGAATGAAAGTTTTTGATATTAAATGGAAAGACAATTACAATTTAAACATGTGAGAAATAAAATTTTGGGCGTTTCCATAGCCCTTTCTAGTAGACAGCTCTCAAAAGTTAACTGCTTTTCAAGTGCGTCATTGAAACCATACTGAAGAAACTATGAGACAAAATTATTTAAAATAGAAAAAGAGGTTTCCATTGTAATAATTGTACCTCATTATTTCTTGACTATGTATTCAGTAATGCCTTCAAGAAGTTATTTAGCTTTACACACAGTGTTTAAGTACATGCTAAGTTAAAACCCTTTGACTTTCTAAAGAGTCTTCATGTAGTTTCTGTTGCTGAGTTTTGAGGTCAGTTTTCCTCTACCTAGCTATATGAGACATTTGAAAACTTCATGTTACAGTCATGCTGGAGAAAGCTCACTATCAGAAGTAAGAGTTCTGATTCTTCATTGCTTCACATCTCCTTCACATCCATTTGTTAGCATTTGAAAGAGTCAAATAGATGAAGATGTAAAATATAGTCTTCTGGTTACACTAGCGTGAGTAACTTGTACAACATTTTTGCATATGCTTAACTAAAATTTAACATGTTATTCAAAATGCAAGGCACTGGAGTATCACGATTTGGAACAGAAGAATTCACTTGGACAAAGACCTGTGGAAGTAAATCAGTAAAATTCTTTCATAAAAAATTCTCATATAAGTCACATCATGGTTTTCTAGAAACTCCTCAGTGACCTATTATATAAGCATTGGGCAAAACTTCTGATTCTCTCCACAGATCAACAAAGCTGTTAATAAGCTAGATCTAAATTTCCCCCCACAAATCAAAAGTCATTAAGTTTAGAAAAATATATATTCCAAACTCTTACTGAATGTGAACAATAACCCAGTCAGTTCAGATTCAAGCTCTTAAAAGTTGATGCAATAAAGTAATAGCTGAAAAATTCTTTCATAATCAGAAAAAAATCTTCATTGATTCTTCAGGTTTAGCCTTAAAACTCCTTTAACTTCAGCTGATTTTTTTGCTTACAGAGGCCTTCTGGCAATTACTGGTTATCTTTTGGAAGTTAAAGATATATATTTATTTCAGTGTTTGCCCTTTATGCAGGTACACTCAGCTGTAAAGATATGAAGAGACTGAGCTTTAAAGATATAGAGGGATGGATTCCCAGGGGATCTCAGTGCAACTACATTGATTTACATCTGCTGAGGATTTTTTTGTCCCACAGCTTTTAGTTCTGAGTGCTTTGTAAAACCCTGTGTATCGTAAAACACTTGCAACACACCGCACATGAAAACATAATCTTTCTTATCAGAGTCAATAAAGATATCCACAGAACATAATTTTTCTGCTGAGGATAAAGAAAAGATCCATTTGTAATTGTATAATTAGCAGGAGGCCGTGCCTTTGCTGCTTTTCCATGCCAGGTCAAATTGTCTAGGGATGAGGCAGAACTCGACTGCAGGTTTTTTGCAGCCCCTTCAGAGAATGCTGAGCGTGAGAAAGTGAAAACAACTCCTTTCCTGCAGACCCAAGCAGTGATCCCAGCATTGGTAACTCTCACTTCTAGCACAGATCTGCTGAGCTCTTAGGAATTCCCAACTGATCCTTCTACAAAACACCTGCTCAGTGCTGGGGGAATTAACCTTACGGCATGTAAGGCTGACACAGGGAGGTGTTGTGCCTGCCAGCTGGCAGCCCCACACAGCACTGGACTTCTCCAATTAGTGGTGTCCACCCGCTTACTGTGTGCTGGAGACCCCACACTTCCACAGCTGAGCTTCAAGCCCCAATCTGCAGTCTGTATCCAATAGCTTGTGCAAGGTGTGGAGAAAGGAAGCTTCTCCTGTGGCCCAGTCTGCAGAAGTGGAGCTACACATGGCTCAGTGGGAAGTCAGGATGGCTGCTCTGAACAAGCCAAACACCTCCTGCAGGGGTCAAGTGCCTTCATTTAAATGCTGCTCTGAGCCAGCAGCACATCTGTCTGTCCTAGCAACAGCATCAATCCAGAAAAATAACAGTTCCACCTGAGGATGTGTCTTGCAAATATTTAAACACCGACTTTGGGATGAAGATCACGTATAGAAAAAAAAAAATCTGGAGCTGTGCTTAGTTTTTTTGTGATGGAACATGTTTCTCACCATTTTCCCAAAAATGGAAAGATAAATGTACATGATTATTCCTGACTGTTAAGAAAATGACAGATTTGTAGGTAATATAACAGTCTGCTTTAGCAATGTCTTTCACAGTTATGGCATGATTAGAGCAAGAGACAGCAGGCCTGCCCTTACCACAAAGATGGCTACATGGTGGATTGTTACAAATAGCTAAGTGCCTTCTGATGTCTTATTAATATGCTAGCGCGAGAAGAAAACAGAGAATACACAAAAGAGCTGAGTCTGTTCTCTTTCATGAGAAACATGGGAAACCACCAGACAGAAAACAAAGGACACCTCGAGCTCCCTCCCTTTAAAATATTTCCCAATTAAAATGTTAAGCAAATACCATTGGGCTCAGACTGTTTACACAAGGCTGGTCTTGTCAAAGAATAAATGCTGGCAGGGCAGGCAAGAAAATGCCAAACTCTCTCATCTTCTCTCTACCTGTAAAAAGCTGCATAATTAATGGAAGAGCAACTTTAGACAGGCCCCAAGGGCTAGAACCACAAAATGATTTCGACCCCTTACTGCTGTGCCTGCCTCTAAAAGGTAGAACCTCCAATTTCCTTGCCAGTTGCTCCTTAATCCTGAAGAGCCTAAATAGTCTAATTGCCACATTGTGATCAGTTGCCCTTCCCTAGTGCTTAAATGTATGCTGCTGTGAAATGCTAGAAGCCCCAGACGTCCACAGCCCAAGCCATAGGATCACCACCCCCTGTTCACAGGGCAGGTTGGTGCTGGAGGCACCAGAGTAAACCCTCACATGAAAGGCAAGCAGCCACCCCAGCAGGGATTTGAGACCCTCTTTTCCCCAGCTATGTCCGTAGTCTCAGGGCTGTGGCAGATGCTGCAGACACATTTTCCCATCCTCACAGATGGTCAATAGTTTTCACCCAATCCCAACTTTTCTGCTCTCAGGTGCCCAGGCAAAGCCCCAGCTTTCTCCTGACATCCTGGGCCTCCTGTATATCATCATGAAATGAACTACAGCCTCTAGTCTCACAGCCAAAAATTAGTTTTGGGAATACAGAAAAATCGTAGACTTAAAGGGACCATGATTCTGAGGCAGAAATGAGTGCCAGCAGGAACCCAAGAGAACTGTATGACTGCATTTATGTGCCCTTTAGATAACCACATTATATAGCAGGTGGGCTATTTTCCTACAGTCCTGCTGCTGGCCTCCCAGTGCATATTGCAACCCACTCTCCATATTTCAGGGAAAAACTGATACATTTCAAGGGAATTTTATGCTGGTTTGTACACCAGTCATTCATAAACATATCAATGACTGTATAAATGTGTTACTTCTGTGCAGATGGCAGAATCTGACTTCTGTGGAGATGGCCACCTGCCAGTTGGCATTTTTAAAAATATCATTATAAACTAATAATAGTTGGAGGGATTTCTTTAGATTTAGTGCATTCTACCAATCTAATGAATCAGAAATGCTGACAAACCTTAAAACTAAGGCTGGTAAGCAGTTACAAAAGATAATCAGAGTTTAAACACCTTGGCTTATGAATATTTATACCACTCAGTAAATATTATGCATTTATTAAAAATCTATTGCCATCCTTCCCAGAGGCAGAGGACATACAGTGCCTGTCTGCTTTAATCAGCTTCCCTACACATAAATGGCTTCTTAAAAACGCAGAGTCAGTATCTCTTCTCAAGACACCACTGGGCGAGCTGACCTCTTTAAGCACACTGTTTATTATAGTAAGTCTGTACTGGCCCAATAGCCTAGCATTCTCCTTAGCCAATTAAACTGTGTGTATAATGGGTTTCCCTTGAAGGCTCTGTGAAAGGCTGAGAATTGTAAGTGGAGATTTTAACAGAGCCTTTTAACAGTATTCTGCATCTCATTCCTGAATGATTTTTTTTTTTTTTCCCTAAGATGTGTTCCTGTGTCTCTATTTCAGGTACATAAAGATCGTAATGACTGCGTAATATGTTAATTTCAGCTGTTCAGCTAATTTCATTAAAGCTAACGTCAAGAAGTATTTCCTGTTTAAATATTTAAGGAAAACTGCCAGGTGTTTTGGGATGCTTTACGAGAATTGGCATGTTTATGTCAAAAAAAATTGATGTTTTCCTCAGCCTTCTAATTTTTGTGCTTTATCTCAGCAATAAACCAGAAGTGACTGCCCAAATGTTTCCTTGTAAAATTTGTTTCCAAGAAACTAAACAAAACCAAGAACTGGATCTTTTCTTTTAGTACCATGCTTTACTTCAGTATAAAAGCAGGATATTTACATCATGGGAGCACTAGCTTGTATCCACAGGGTTAGATTTTCATATTCAATAGCCTCAATGTCTGACAGTGGATATATTTCAAGACACTTGAATTTTGATTCCCTGGATATGGTTAAGACAAATTCAGTGAGAGATTTTAGCGGTACACACTGCTATTAATAACTTATTTAAAAACATTTGTCTTCAAGTCTACAGTGCAACTACTATCTTACAAGTTTTAGAGTTCATCAGCAAGGATGGTATTTCTAAAGAGAAATTATTTAGAAGAAATTTATTAGAAGAAATATAGAAGAAATTATTTAGAAGAAATTTAATCAGAAAATTAATACCTTTCTTAGTCAATGGGATTACCATTCTTGGCAATCACCAGTGGTCCAGTTCTTAATATGACCCTGTAATTCTTCTCATTAATCTGTTCTTGCTTAATTTTATTGTACACTACTGCCTTTACATTTACTTGCTTAAAAAATATCTTCTTCAGAGAATTGTATTGAAATCTCGGCTACTAAAAAAATTTAGTTTCTTTAGAAATAATATCTATGAAATATTAAATCTGACAACAAATATTTATTTGGCTTTTCTTTAGATTTGTCCTGGCTTGTTAGAAAGCATCTCAGAATGAGTCAGAGGGAAGATCAGGGTAATTTAAAGTAATTTTCTTTTATTATGTCTGGTTCTTTTATGGGAAATCCTTTCTTTGGCAGGACCTGCAGCAGATCTTTGCTATTCTGATTAAAACATTAGCTTAGACTGGTCAGTTAAGACTTCAGTCCAAGGTTTGGGATTATTCCTCTTTGTTTTATGCTGTTCAGTGAAAATAATAAAATTGTTTACTATGTTTTTCAACTCTATATGTAGAAAAAATCTAAGTTAAAGAAATATCTTATATGAGTGCATAACTATTTTTAGTGATACCAGAGTATCACTAATGTTTACATTTTCTTCCTTCTGTATTTAAGTTTATTTTAAAATTTTTAAATGTTTTTCATTATATTTTATTTAGGAAAGTCTCAGTCATAAGATTGGTTTTCTGACCATTTCTATTATGATTACTATGATGATACAAGCTACTTCTGTTTTTCTGAAGTCTTTTTTTCCATGACATCTTTTCTATAAGATCTGCTTAAGAAGCTCATGGAGAAAGGCTGCTCTGGAAGTAACATATAAAGCTAGGTAAAATTCTAATTGTGTCCATTTACAACAGCAGAGAAGGGAAAAAAAATCATAAGAATCATAACTATATATATTTTATGAAAAAGGTTCTTGAAAAAATGTTAGCCAAAGGTGAAAATAGGTGTTATCAAATCTATTGTTTTAACAAAACTAAAATCAGAAAGACATTTTATTTCAAAGAAAGGAAACTTTAATAAAACATTATACACAAACCACGACCATTCACTGGTGTATCCTAGGTGCATTTTATCTTTCAAGAATTTGCAAAAATACCAGCACAGAACATGCAAATTTTTTTCCACAGTTTTGAATATAAAGATAATATATATGCTCAAATTAGCACATTTTTTCACATTCTTTTTTCAAACGACACACTTAGAACACAAAAATATACAATATTCAGAAAACAGAAATACAATTAATAGTAATAGACTACTAATACAGTTTGATAAGAATTAGAACAAATATTGTTTAAACTTGTAAGCACTGACTTCCTTGGGGCCTGGATTTTGCCCATAACTTTTAGTAACATATTTTTTCAAACCTTTAAAGAATCCCGTTACAGAATGCACTTTCAAATTCTACAAATATATTAATTTTTCCAGTTTTCCTTGTATGGATATCACAGCTATTGCGCTGTGCACACAACGTGTCAAAATTGGGATTTTTGAAATGTTACACCATTGCCCTTCTGCCTCCAGGACCCTTTAGCACCTACCACATTGCCATGTTTGCTTCCTTGTTTAATTTTTTTTTTTTCTTTTTCCAATTTTGTTAGTTTATCAGCCGTCTAAGTCCCTCTGGAGACTCTTTAAAAATACTGTTTAATTTATTTCATATTTACTTTCTGATTTTTTTCATCTTTTGTTTGCAGATGGTTTATATTGTCACATACTGCTATAAATGACTCAGGGGGTTGCATCTTACTCATTTGTTTTGTCCTCCTAACAGCATGTAGCTTTCAAAACCTATGTAAAATGGACATATTTGACCTACTTAATAGTTCTGAATGGGCAGATGATTATAAACGTAATTTTTTCCAAACACTTCATGTTTTTCTTTTTAACTTGCATTTGTTAATTTAAAAAAAAAAAACCCACATATTTTCCAAAACATGAGGACACTGTAGGAATGGGATTTTATTTATATAGTGATTTTGCTGTCAGTATTATTGACAAGAAATTATTGTTAGATTTAAAATTATCAGTTTACGTTAAATATGTGGTACAATGCATGATTACTATGTGTCCTGTATCACTCTAAAAGCATCTGAGAAAAATCAGTAATACATATTTGCTCTGAAGATGTAAATGCAAGATAGGCTGCACTGCAAGATAGGAAAGATGTAGAAATGGTCACAAACTCATGCTGCATATAATCATGTGGTCAGTGTTTTATATGACTTAGTGGAATAAGACATATTCTTTTTTAATTGTGAAAATACTACTCTTTCTGTGTGATTATGTAGAAATTTGAATTCTGGAGCAATTTGAACAAGATTGAGGTTGACAAAGTTATGTTGTGAGAGCTCTTTTATCCTAGGTGTTGAATGGAAGAAATAATGGAAGTATTTGTGAGAAGGGGATTTGGAGATAAAAGCTGGAACCATTAGCAGAGCAGAGAAGCTTGTAATGAATAAGTGTGAAAAGGAATTATTTCATAGTATAAGCAGGGTCTGCGTGGTTTATAACTGTAAAAACAATCACAAGAAAAAATGAAGGTGAGATGAAACTAATAAGAGATTGAGTTAAGTGACTCAGAGACTATAAAAAGGGAGATGACATAGTCAGAGGACCAGGTAAGAAAGATCATCTTGATTACAACACTCTGAACTAATTGAAGAGACAGACAATATTTAAAAAAAAATAATTGTTTAGGTCTGTCACAATGAGACTATTTGTTCAGTTTAATTATAAGGTTCCCTACAGAAGGAAGATCTCTCTGCAAACATGCAAAACAACATAATATTTTTGTTGTCTTCCCTGCTATTTTTTTTAGAACCATGGAACATGTTTCAGAACAACTTGATACAGGGAAAGTGTGGGTCTGAAAGTTGATACTGGGGATTTCTAGCAAATTATGTAATTCAGCAGAGTTCTTAAATGTATAATTTTGAGCTGGTTTTGGTTGGTTGGGTTTCTTAAATTTTTGATCAGTTCAAGCCAATCTGTTATTTTCTGTTTCCTAGACTTTTACTCACTGCTGTTAAAAACAAATTGAAGTAAATATTTCTTGTCTCTATCTGTAAAAACCAAGGAATAGAATTAACATCAGTGAAATACTCATTCCCAAAGATTAATTGTCCAAGTCCAAAACACGCTCTCTAATTCCTGGAAACTACAGAATATTACATTCCCTGAATGGACAAAACTCCTGCAGTGGCAGTCTCCACCCCAAGACGGTCTCTCAACTTCAGCCTCTTCTCCCACCCTTAGACAGATTCTCAGACTCTTGACAGCCCCCACCCCAGGTTTGGACTTTTGTCTTCCTCCTACTCCTGGGCCCTTGATGTTCCTGCCAAGTCTGCAGCCCAGCCTAAGCCAGCAGGCTGGTTGGCACCTGCTGGGCCACGCTGTCTGCTTCTTTGCCTTTCAGTCACAGCTGTGTCCAGATTCTCCCTGACCACAAAGATTTGATTCCAATTCCAGGCTTTAATCTTGTCCTGAAGTAGTAGTAACCCCATTCTTTTTGGCTGGATAAGTAATTTCTCTTTTCTGCCTGGACCCAAATTATCTTTGCCATCAGTAGAATGGTTACCAATTCCCACGGTATTAGTGATGGGTGAAGTGAAGTCATCACTATCATATCCTCATGAAAGGCAGGTTGTAAACCAATACAGAATAACAACACTGGGTACAATGTGTAGTTTACACTTATTGGAACCACTGTTTGCCTTTTGTATTTTTAGCTTACGGGTAAAACCACACCCTATCCTCCCTCCCCCACCCCTTGATGGGCAAACCCAACAGAAACTCTGCAAGTTGAAACTCATGGAGCTTCCTAGCCCTTCCATAATTATTTTTATCCCAGTGTAAAGGATGATTCAACTTTCAGTTCTCTGAAGAGAGACGGAGATAAAGAGAGAGAGAAAGAGTATGCTAAATTGCTGTTGAAATTAATCCTTTCCATGAGAAGTAGGAGTGAGTATAGAAGACAGATGACCAGTGGAAGCTGGAAGGAGGATGCTACGTAGAAAGCAGCAAGGGGTGTAGGGCTCTCCATTAGCTGTGGCAGAACAGAGATACACTATGTCATGTAACACTTAACCAATGCTAGCATCAGGATGCACATGAGGAAGATAATAGAAATCATTGCTGTGTTGTTTATATTTTTGGTTTTGCTTTTTATGAAGGCGGGAGATGGTACCAGTAGTATCTATGGTTTACACTGAAGACACTCTCTGCCTCAAATACTTTTGAATGGAAGGTGGAAGCGAGTGAGTCAGTGAGAAAGTTGTAATGCAGCACAGGTCTAGGGAGGGCTAGGACTGGTGCACTCTGCTTAAAAGAAAGCAGGAGAATCCCCTTATTCAGAAGAATAAGGAGATAAGTTACACTCTTGTCAAAGAGTGTAACAAATGGCAATCACCTCCCCCAAGACAACTGTGGCAGAAAAGAAATGCAAAGGCCAAAGGAAATTATAAGTGTGAGGACAGTGAAAAAAAGAAAAGAAAAGCTGGAGAAGATCTTGCGTTTGTTACAAAGAAAGCCCAGAACAGTAAGGGGTCTAGAATAAACTGTATGTAGTGTACTCTGAGATACCTAATTACCCTGAGAGTGATTGACAAAAGTAACTAAAATGCACCAGCTCTACTGACAGTTACACTGGTGTTTCTGCTTTAAAGAAGGAAAGGTAATGGAATTTTAATTATTTTCTAAGGTTTGAAAACCCCTGCAACATTCCCACACTTCTCTCCAGTCCTGTTGGCTCAGGTGCTGCTGCTCACACTACAGAGAGTCTGTGTGCCACTCTGGGCTGTCAAACCACTGCCTCATGTGGACTTCCCCATTTTAGTAACAGTTCTATAGAACCTATAAATTAATATTCTGCTCATCGGAGGGATTTTTTTTTTTTTTTAAATCTATGCAGTCCCCACTAGCAAGGTTTTCATTGGTCCAGGAACAAAGTGCAATGGGCAGTGTATACAGGAGTGAGGAGTTCAGAAGAAAAAAACAAATAGAGAACACAACAACAACAAAAACAGGCTGGGTTGGTAAACTTGGAAATGTCTGTAAAAAGTTTATGTCTTGATCAGCTTATTACAGTTTATACAGTTTTCATATGTGGTGTTAAAAGACTATTCAGTTATTCAAGGGTGGCCTTTATGGAAATAACTTCTAGCTTTGGGATCTGACTAAGATGATTTGTCCCAGAAGGAAGGACACTTTGTATGTAAATCTTATTTTGGATTGTTTCCTGTTATTCCTTTAATCTTGCAATGTGTCAGACAGTCTCTTGAGTCCCATTAGATGTGTAGTGGCTTTCTAGCTTTGCTTTGTATCAACTGGCTCTCTTCTTTGAGGACAATAAATTTAATTTTTTCTGTATATCTCAATAATGATTGATTTTGTCTCAGAGTAAATTAAATTTTGGTTTCACAATGGGAGCCTGGTCTCATTATTCTCTGAAAAAGGATATAGTAACATCTCAACAGGTTGCAAGTATTCTCTCCTGTGTTGTGCCTCTGGTGCAGGAAAGTATCTAATGAACTCGGGACATGCCCATCTTTTAAAGACAGGTCATTCCTAGATGACACATTTGTGAGATACTGTAGAGATCTGAGTCAAAATGTCACTGAATTCAAAGGTGTGTTTCATGACTGGCCTTGTCCCATCTGGGCAAACCACTGCTTCTGGATGATGCCAATCTGTCCAAGACATCACCATTACCAAACAGATTAGATAGACCAGCCAGCAGATCTTCTTGCATGAGCTCTATGACAGCAGTTATTAGCCTCAATAGACTTATTATTTCTACTCTTACCATTACAATTATCAGAATAACAATGACAAATAGCATGGAGTTGTGAGTATGATCATGCATGCCTCAACAATTTTAGCACCAGACCTTGACAACACTGAACTGCTGTACCATGAATCTGGAGTTACCATTTACTATGAAATGTTGAACATTGTTTCAAGAGACAGAGGCTAGGGTGGGAAAATCTGGAAACAAGAATGCTCCTTTTCTAAGCCAGTGCCAGCTTATTACACAGAAGATGAAGGTTATGATTATACAAAACATGATACTCACAGCCCAGTGTTTGTCATCTCTTATCTGGAGAAAAAGGGGCCATGTGATTGCATGAGAGGGATGGAAGAATAATGATGAAAAGAGGAAAAAATGGACCAGAGGTTGACAGGGGCAGCCATTAGCAGCTTGGTCATTTTTCCAGTAGAAAACAATGCCTCAAAATGCCAGGTGTAGATAACTGGCACAGGATCCTGAGTGTCTCTGTGATAAAGAGGTGAACTTGAGCCTATTGAGGTGCACTCTAACATGGCTGTAGGCCATGGCTGTCACCTCTGCTTGTCACACCCTTGGTGTGATTTCTGCTGAGCTTCCTGCACCTCTCTCACCCAGTTTCATGAGTCTAATTAAGCTGATGTAGCAGGACCAGAGTGGATGCTGAAAGGCAGTGAAAGGTAAGTCACCAAGGTGGAGTCATGAGATGATTACAGTGCACAGAGGTCAGGTTTTAAATGCCAGCTGAAGGGGTGTGGTCAGGGGGACTTCAGATTCTCTTTGAAGAGGTGGCAGGACTGCATCAGTGACAGAGCAGTGGGCAACATACAATGGGGACACCAGTGAAGACAGGGATGGGGAACTAAAGTGAGGTTGCCCTCACTGTTGGAACCTGCAAACACAGCTTTTTGCTGAGCCAAGTCAGAGAACAGCCTTCCCCAGCCCCAGAGCCATATAGAAAAGCAGAGGATTCTGATGATGCAAGGCTTCAGGATTGCTTTCACAAGGGGTGCAGTTTTCACTTAGTATTGGTTAGTGTGACCCAAGATGGTCCTCACGTTCTGAGCATCTCAGGAGTTCCTCCTGTTCTTGTGCTTCTTACCAATTTTAGCAATAAATTTTATTTTAACCAGTTCCGAGTGACCACAGCAAAATTCTTTTATGTTTTCTCCATGTGCCTTCATGTTATGGGGAAAACAGCTGTGACAGAGACAAGTGCTTTAGATAAAAAGTTTCAAGAAATATCTCATTTATTCTCCAGTTACCTTCTTTCATTCCTCAAAATTATCCCTCTGTTTCAATGTAGTTTAATTTTATATGAATTATTTGTTTCATCAGCAAATTACCATACTATGGTTTCTCTTCTATATTCATAAATAATAGGAGTGATAAACCAGTGAAAAGACTGGGGCTAAAAGCAAGCCCATCTAAGATGAGTACCAGGTTAATAATGTGCCTATTAGCTAATGCAGAATACAGCAGGCAAATGACTTCATCAACAAAATCAAGCTATTTCTTCATCTGCATTTTTTAACTGCTGTTATTATTTTTAGTGTTCCTACAGTTGACTGTGTCCAGAGGCTAGGAACATAAGACTTGATGGCTGCAAAGCTCAGATTGACTTTTAAGTGTTCAGACACTCATGGATATACTAAGCTCTTAGTTAGGTGCAGAAGTTTTCTTGAGGCTTTTTAAATGGACTTAAAATGGACAATAATCCACAAAAACCAGCAGAGAGGGTGTTGCCTTCGCTAATCACAAACAAGGAAGACTAAAGACTGTATTGTCATCTATGATGTGACCATTGCTATTCTACTGTTTATTTTCTTTGATGTTTTTAGGAGTCTTCTTTTTTGTTGCTTTCAACTCACTATATTCCTTTGTCCTGATTTTCGTTTCCTTATTACATTATTGTATTTTAAGCAATATGTCAAAAATTTGCTAGTTAATACCACTAACACTATGAAAAGAAAATAGCAGCAGAGTTATCAACTACTGTTATCAATGTCGTAACACTTTTAGTATTGTAGGTGAGACTGGACAACCACATCTTAGTATTGGTTCCAGATTCAGGGTTGTTCTTATCTGAATGCCAAAATTGTAACTTTAAGAAGTGAAAATAAATAGAGATAAAGAAATTAATGCTAGAGATTTACCACTGTTTGCTTTCCAGATACACACTTATGTGTGTCCTTAAACCTCCTTTCCAAAGTTCCTGTCTATGATGAAGATAATAATGTTCTATTGCCTTTGGCTGCTGCGAGGAAATGGTTTTGCATTTCTGGATGGAGCTAGAACAAAAATAGAGATAGCAGCAACCAGATACTTGAAGAGATCAAAATGATAGTAACTCATTGGCCTGGAAAACAAAACTAAAGAAGATACAATCAGAAAACGCATGGTGGACCAATACAGTAAAATTATTTTTATGTTTTATTGTGTCCAGGTATATTTGAACAGAATGAATTTTCTGTGCATATCAACAAAGGCTATATCTTTCTAATGTGGAGGCTGAACTGTAATAAACAAAGCAGAGCTTTCAAATTGTATCATATCAGAACCACTATTTTTACTTTTTGTTTTAATTGCTTGTATTGTGTTTTAGGGAAGACCCTGCTAAATTTCAAGCTGAATGAATCTCAATATCTGACTTTGCACATAAGCCTTAATTTCAGGGTTTTTTCCCCATTAAAGGTAAATCTTGCAGTTGGCATCATCAAGTTATTGACACATTCTACTATAGTGTGATTACCTTTATGACTCTGCACGTAGTGCTGCTTTCACTTAGAATGGGAAATACCTCAAATAGTCTGGTAAATTTTACTACTGCAGGTGGGGAAAGTCCAGTTTAATGGCCCCACTGTATTACTCTTTGTTATCCATGTGAGCCAAGAAATACACAGGATATAGATGAGGCTGAGTTAACATTGCTGGAATTTCCTGACTTTTTAAATACTTGATCTTGCATCTTAATATTGTCAGTGAACTGGCTGAGGTGGGAGGACTGGAATGGCACATTTCCATTTTGGCACTGAACAGGAAGTGGGTAAATAGTTGAAGAAATAAAAGTTATTTAATCTGATAGGTAATAGGACAGAAAAATACATAATACAGCCATAATACAGTTATACATCAGCATATACATGTGAAGACATACTGAGCCTCATTTTTTTCATAGAAAAAACCCTGCAATTCAGAAATGTAGTTTAAATGGTAAAAATGACATTTGGGAATCTGGCAGAGGCCTGTGTTTGTCATTCATGTTTCATGTGAAGAGGAATCAATAAAACACATATTATGAGACTGAGGTATAGTCTTAAGTGTGCTCAGCAGACAAGATAGAGGTTTGAATTGTTTCCCACAGAAAAGAAAAATCCTCCAAATGAACAATTGATACCTAGGATTTATCTAATGAGATGGATTTTACTGTTGGCTTTGACTCATTCAGAAAGCTAAAGAAGGCTCCAAGATGTAATTAGGAGGTACTAGTTACAATGGTTTCCCTTTTAATAGGATACAACCCTTCACGCAGATGTTAAAAAAACCTTCACCTTGATATGTTTTTTGACTGTGAGTGCCCAGAGGTGCGTGGCCAGCCAGGGGAGGCATGCCAGGGCAAGCTTGCTGACTCAAAGTAGAGGACTTGCAAAACAACCTGGGAAAACAAGAAGGGAAAATATCTAGTCAGGAAGCTAAAGTATTAATTTGGTCAGAAAAAGAGCTGTCTTCAAGAGCTTTTCATGTAAATCATTCTCTCTTTGTTCTTTTTTTTTTTTTTTTTTTTTTTTTTTTTTTTTTTCATTTTTCATTGCTTTGGAATTGTTTTACTTTCCTCTGTGTTTCAATAAATCTTGGGTTTGTGGAGGTTACTGATATATTGGTAATTTGTCAACAATATCCCCAAAGGATTTGTCAATGTCACTGAGAAGTGCTGAGGGTTAACAGATTCCTTAACCTCCATGTCAATTATTCCTTATTCCCTAGTGCACACACAGGAGGCATATTATATGTCTGTCTATATCCTGATGGAAGATGCATATAGATGAAGATTTTTCTCCTGGTTTCCCAAGCTGGCTGACTGAGGTCAAATCTGTGGTCATGTGCTGGAGCTAATGAGACCCAGCAAGAGCACTGGAGGCATTGCTAGTGTGATTTTTTTTTTTAAAAATATCTGGGAAGAATTCAATATAAAGATTTAAATGCATTTTTTTGTGGCAATGCAAAACTAGAGTTTGCTACAGCATGCAAGATGCTTATTAAACAGGAGCTTCAGAAGCCTGCCTGGATCAGCACCTTTGCTTAGTATTTGTGGGTGAGTAGTGGTGATAACAATTGAGCCTGCATGCCTGCTGGTTGGCTTTTCTCACCGTTGCCTCACTGGCAATG
Organism: Florisuga fusca; assembly: GCA_038090715.1. NCBI lineage: Eukaryota > Metazoa > Chordata > Aves > Apodiformes > Trochilidae > Florisuga > Florisuga fusca. The sequence continues at coordinate 14,341,640 of JAAWXA010000015.1, read as the reverse complement.
TAATGAATCAGCACTTTTGTTCAAGAATACACTGTTCTCCAAGATGGTTTTTCAGTACATCTGTCATCTGGATACAAGTAAATGTTCTAGTGCCCTTTCATATGCTCTTGGCATGGATGCATTTCATTGGCATGAGCATTAGGCTGAGTTTGTTGGCATTTTAGGGAACAAATATGATTTAAAATGCAAACAGATGAACTAACAAAATAAAACAAACAAACAAATAAACAAACACACCAGGGAAGTGTTCCTGGAGCGGAAGCTGCTCATGGCTCACAGCTTACAAACAGAGGCTGAGACTTCCTTCCCTGTGTCTCCCTGGTCTACTCATCCCATCAGAGAGAGAATATGGGCTTTCAAGTGAACAGCATTTCACTTTTTAATTGACAAATTCTTTCTGTCTAGAGTAATTCTGGATGATGCTGAACCGCAGGTTCTCTTTACGCATCCCTCAGTGTGCCCAAGGATTTAAACATCCCAGAGAAAGCCAGCAGTCAAAAAGAGCTTTCCAGAATCCAAGGCAAATGTATCTTCTCTTGTTGATCCACTAAACTGATTATTTTATGCTTTATTTTTTATTTTTCAGTAAAGGAATCATTGAATGTACAGATGAGCAACATTATTGCTTGCTTACAAGCAAACAACTACCAACCTCAAAAGTTTTCAGAGTAAGTTTCTTTAATACTACTGAGATGAATTTTCCTACATAGAAACACTTTGACTTGAGGTGTTTGCCTTGATTATGGGCGTTTAACAGCGTTGCCAGAGTCCCATGCTTTGCCATCAGAATAGTAGAAATGACTAATACAGTTAACACAGGATTTCATGAGATTTCATGTCAGACAGGTCCTATTAAACATATGGGAGATGCTCTAGGGTACTGTTGCGTTGCAACCCAGTAATGACAGTAGCTCAAATACAACTGCAGTCTGGATCTTAAGTAAGAGCACCTTAAGGAGAATAAAGTTTTTTTATGTTAAAAAAACACCAAACAAGTTCTGCTACACAAAAGGACAATAGGTCATGTCCAATTGTGTAAATGTGTATTAGGTGAGAGAAAAAAGCCAACAGTATGTAGGCCATAATAATCTGAAATATCAGTCTTCTCTGAAATCATTAAATCCATCAGACACCTAAACAGAAATCAGATAAATCAAATTTGAAACACTTAAGTTTTCACACTTACAGTTTCTTTGCTATGCTGACACTCAACTAATCATTTACGAATGTTTTGCATGAAGAAAAAGTTTTGTGAAAACATGTTGATATAAAAAAATAGCAAATGACAAAAAAGCTGGTAACTAAAAATTTTCTCACTTCCCACCATTTCTACCATTATGATTTTTTTTTCAGTCTTTATGATAAAGAAAGTATAGTAAAACTCTTCATGTTGTAGTAGAGAAAAAAAAGCCTGTGATAATAGTTAAAAACCCAGAAATACGTTTAGAACCTGACGAGGGCCTCTGATTTTTTCCTATTGACTTAAATTCATTTTAATTTTAAGTTCTTTTTATTATGTTATTAAAATCAGAACACACATAGAATAAAATTTTCTGTCTGCTCTAGTTCAGAAAAAATGAAAGCACAGCCTGTACTGAATGATAGAGTTTTGCTTTAATGTCCAGCCATGTGGTTTCTCTATGGAAAACTAATGAGTTTAAGATGAAATTCCTCTTCTAGTTTGCATAGATCTTCTTGCAAGGATTCTGCTTAGCAGAAATATAATTGGAGACGCTATAGAATTGAGTCTTGTACTTTTTAATCCTAACATCACAAGTTACAAAACATCTTTCTTCCCACAAAAATGCAATGTTTTTGGTCCCAGACATGCTCATTTATAGACATTTTTGAAATGAAGTAAACATTCTCAAAAAAACCCAGGACCATTCCCCTGAATTTTATTTCATACCATCTGGAAATAGAGCAGGCTAAAAAGCAGAAAGAAAAAGATGCAAAACTAGTGTCTTAAAGCTCAGAGTTGTCCCGAGTCTCTGTACTAGAGGCTTATTCAGCTCTTATGGAATCAGAAGGAGGATAGAAGCAGAAAGCAGAGACGAAGTTCCCATTCATGCTTCTCATGCTATTTTCACTTACTAAACTTTTTTCTGAGTTCACAACCATCTTATTCATAAATTGCATCTGAGATTGTGTAAACTGTATTCAGAGGTACACTGAAAGTGGACAGAGATATTTTACTTGTAATGAAGCATATGAATGTGTTTTTAAAATCCATTGTATGAGAGAGTGGCTTTATAATATCCACGATGATCAAAAAAGTGTTGAAAACTTCGAAGCTGTGACACTCTGTTGCCCTAATTTGTTCCAGTTAAATCCAGGGATTCGGGAAAATTCCCATTTTCAAAATACTTTTGCACATGAAGGGTGGAAATGTGTATCTGGAGCTTTTGAACCACATTTAGTACCAGCAGAAATTTTAAAATTATAATTATTTGTGTGTATAATGCATAGACAGAACTGATGGGCCAGAAATCTTCAGGGAAGGGCCATTTTGGCTGCAGTCAGACTGCACATCACACTGTGACTCTTGGTCTCTGATACGAACTCCAGAGTGTTCCTGCAACATAAGTGATAAAGGTAGTGGTTTCCCACTGAGATTGAGAGCCTTGGTCCCACATAGATGTCATGGAAGAGGTAGTTCTTGCTAAAAGTTTGGCACTTGCACAGTCAGGATATAGTCTGGAAAAGGAAGGAATATTGCAATTATCAAACTGTCTGAAGTGAAGAATAAGAAAATTAAGCTGATAATTTTCCTTTCCTTTTTGACTAAATAAAGGTAGCCATTGATCTTCTTCTTCTGTAAAAATGAGATCAGCAATCCATAACCAGTTACTTCTGTTTCTGTAAGCAGCCAGTCTATAGGTTCCTGCATTTCAATGGCTTTTTTTACAAGATTGTAACAAAAAGGATGCCACCTTGATAAACTGCGACACACAGCTATCTTCCTCCTTTCAGCTCCTGCAGACATGGAGAGTTCACAAATTATTCTTTCACCCCCATAATTCATGAAAACACAAAATTTGCCCCAAAAGTTAGGAAGGTTTTTGCTTTGAATTTGTAAATTAATTTTAACTCTGTTTTCATATCACATAATTCCCTGTGAAGACAATCTTTTTCCAGAATAAGAATGCTTTTACTTATGTGTATCTTTCTTTGGAAAGCAGATGTCATCCCAGGAATGGCCCTATTATAGTAATAATAATATAGTTACCCACATCTGATCATATTTGTCAAATTTCTGATGTTGACAAGACCTCTGTGTTTGAAGAACATCTTCTGATATCAGATGTCAAAATGTCAGCAGCAGAATGGGGAACAAAACACAAACATAATTTTTTAAAAAATGGGGAGAAAGAGGGTGTACAGTAGAGAAATTTTAGCTGGGGTGAGCCCTGTTGCAGGCCAAAGAGAAGGCAACTGAGAAACAGGGCTATTCAGGGTTAAGATGCTTACATGGAACATGAAAAACTGGGTTATTGATGTGTCATAACATTCCTGTGTGACCTTAGCAATTCACAGACCCAGTATTGTAAAGAATGTGAGGCAGATAACTCCTAATTTTAATACATAATTACTTATAAAACTAATATAGTGTGGCTACTGCTATGGCATGCTTAATTATTGTCATTCATGAACGCTTTTCCAGTATGAGTTTCAAGTGTTAGCATTAAATACACCTTAATTTTAAGTTCCAATCCTGCAAATATTTATTAGTGCTTGCTCTCATGAGTAACTCGTTGCAGAGATGAAAATATTAGCTTTAGTGGAATTACTCATGATATTGAGTGCTATCATAGAAGGAAATGTTTTCAGAGTTTTTATTTTAGTTACATACAAATATAGGTCAGTATCCATATATTTACATACATATATACACACTATACATATTTTCATTAAGTGAGCTTATAGGAGCTTCTCTATGTATTCCTTGCTACCTTTCTTTTATTTTTTTTTTCCTCTAGTATATCATCTTAATTCTTGGTTCCTTTAAGCTGACACTAGAAAATGAAACCACCATTCTCTTATCAGAAGTTTTGAGTTCATGAAGAACAGTAAGTAGCTCAGTTTTTTTTTTTTTTTTTTTTTTTTTTTTTTTTTTTTTTTTTTTTTTTTTTTTTTTTTTTTTTTTTTTTAAGTCTGAGTTTTTACATTCAGCAATGCCATTTTCCAAAGCTGAAATGCAACCCGGAGGCCAGTTCAGACACGGTGTGATGCAGGCCAGTTGAATTGGCTGGTGGTTCTACTGTGGATGAGTTAAAGAAGGAATCACCCGAAGCAATGGTAGCTCTCAGAAGGGGGCCTGCCCTTCAACAGTTCAAAGCCTTTGAAGAGAGATTTCCTTTGAGCAATGTGAAGTCTTTGTGGTGATGGGAAACATACATTTATAATTACAGAAGAACACAGTGTACAGTAGGAATGGTATAAAAGCATGCGATTTACAGTGTCTAAGGAGAAGCTTTGATGTAGAGGGCCTCAATGACCTAGTTTGCTGCTGAAAGCCCTAGAAACACAAGGCTGACTGACTACAGTCATGGGGATGCAGACTGTGAACAACAGCCTTATGCTTCTGAACTGTCACCCCACACTCAATGAATATTATGTTGCAATACTGACTGTACGGAAATACTATCTGAATGCAAATTAACTGTGCTTAAAAAAAGTTAATAAAGTTTGCTGTGCTTCTCTGAGGATAATGTGTTAACGAGAAACATTGTGAATTAGCATGCAGGCTGGGTAAAAGATTTATCTGGGATGATTATTTATGGAAAAAAATGTTTAAAACTTCATGCCAGGTCAGCCATATTTTGAGGGTAAGGGAGAGGAGAGCTGGGAGGGGGAAGAAAAAAAGATGTTAATCTCTATTATGAAGGGACAGAATGTACAATGAAAGAAGTTATTACAATTCAAAATGGTTATGATATCAGGGTCCATAAGAAAGATTGTGCTAGACAGCAGCCAACATTCTGTAGGAAGACTCTACCATTACTCTGGGGTATGCACTTCTATAACAACTATGGTACAAGATCCAAGGCCAGATATTCTGTTCCCAAGGAAGAACAGCAATGGTGAAAGAACACTGAAGCGAACACAGGCTACCATGCCCTCAACCATCCCCAAACCAGCCATGGGGTGAGGGAAATACCAGGGTTTTGACAGCATCTCCCAAGTGTCCACCAAGAGAAGAGTAGTAATTCATGGTGGCAAAAACCCCAATAAATCACACAGTTAAGAGTGTGGGAAGAGTTTGATAGTAGTCTCTGCAGTACTTTATAGGTGAAGAACAAAGTATTCTCTTTCCCATGGATTCAGGCTTATATTTTTAGTGAACCCACTTCAGATTAGGGTGCTATTATATTTGGATGGTTATATTCAGACCATTTCCTGATGATTCTTCTTGAGTTTCACAACTGAATTTGGATGCTAAGTTGAGTATCTAGGGGTTTGATTAGTGACCACAACTAAATAATAATATACTGAGGTAGCATCGTCTGCTTTGTAATCACTTTGCCTGTGGGAGAGGGCCAATCTGAGGGAGGTCACTGAAATTATTAAAATGGAAAATCTAATTACATAAAAATAATATGGGTGTGTTGTGTGCTTTGATGGACAAGGATGATGTAGGAAAAGAAAAATATAAAGTTCAGCAAGAGCTATTTATAAATCTTACCTAGTGGGAGTAATAGACAACAAAGGGTAAATCAGTGACTATTAAGCAATGTTTCAGTGAACATAAGGTACTCAGTGAGTAATGGGAGAGATCCCAGGGAACTTGCTGCCTGTAATTCAATTGCTGGCGAAGACTCCTGTAATCACCTCCAATGCACCAGTCACTGACCTGATCCTTGAGCAGAAGAAGCCTTAGGCTTTTCTAGGTTTGCAGACATCATCCAGTCATCACAATGCCCCAATTACCTTCAGCAGCTTGCACTGCAGTACCTCTGGTACCTGCATGTTTCACCTTCTCGGTCACTATAAATGAATCTTCATCAAAAAAATAAATAGTCAAATCAGAATTAGGTAGTTTTTACTTCAAAAGTTGTGGCCCCTTACTTTCTGGCTTAACATACTTTAAATTTGGGTCTGTTTCAGGGTAAGAAGTTACTTCCCAAATATCACTTCCAACCCTTTGTCATTACCCAGCTGACTTGCCTATGCCAGTTCCAACTGTTCTTCCCGAACTATTAGCCTGTCCTCATAGGAGAAGTGGTCCAGCACTCTGATCATCTTTGTGGTCCTCCTCTGGACTTGCTCCATCAGCTCCATATCCTTGTGCTGGAGTCCCCAAAGCTGGACACAAAACTCCATGTGGGGTCTCACAAGAGCAGAGTAGAGGGGGAGAATCCCTTGACCTGTTGGTCACAGGGATTTTTCTTTTGGTGCAGCCCAGGATACAGTAGGCTTCTCCTTCTCCTGTTCTAAATATCACCACTCTCACTATTCCTACCAAACATATGCCTTTTGTTCCCAGATAACAGTGAAATTTTATTTGCTGATACTTGTCCTGCTGGGTTAGACAGCACCCTTAACCCTTTCATTATTGGGAGCTGATACAATCCAAAGGTGTAGAGACTAAAGTAACATCAGTGAATGTAAAAACAGGCAAAACCACATTTTCCCATCATTCTCATTTTATTCCTATAGAAGGCTGGGTTGAGCAGAATCTATTCAGACAAAGTGGAAGGTTAAGCTCTTCTTCCAGACCAGTTTGGAAGCAAAGAGCGGTATTGGAAGTAATCCGCATTAAGAGTAATTTCATGTTATGGTTCTTATTTTAACCATGAAAACTTATCTTTTCTGAAGAAATTGTCCGAGCTGAAGGTTGCAGTCCTTGTGATTTTGACAGATAAAACCTCTTGATGCTTTAGTTTTCTCTGAAGTCCTATTCTTATCAGTATACTAATAAGTGCATCCATATTTCTGGGAAACAGCCACTGTCTCTGTCAGTGGTTTTGGACTGGAAAAAATGAATGACAGATAAAGATAAGAGAGCCTGTATCTTGACCACACAAATAGTTCTCTGTGGCTTTATTACATTTGTGGGCCATAACCAAGGCCAAACTCATATCCATTCAGATCCAAGTTTGAGAAAAGCTTTGCCCATGGCCATGCAACATAAAGCCTGTCTGCCCTGGTGGCTGCATCACATGGCTGGTGCTGAACTGGGAAGTCAGCCAGGGCCATCACAGACAGACCCATGTGTTGCACATTGACTGCACAGGAACAGCCTCACTGTATGTGCAGCATGAAGCTATGCATTCTTAGAGGCATGTGCTAACATCTAGGACTGTGCTTCCTGAAATTCTGGAGAAAGGCCAGAAATTAGAGGTGATTTTAGCTTTTCTCAGTGCAGAGATGTATTCTCAGTGAAATGCAAAGGGCAATGCAGAGTACAGACTGACCAGCTCACAGTCTTTCCCATTCCTCTGTCAAAATACTTCATATTGTCATACAGGCATCCAGTTTGGGAGATCTAAATCATCAGTCTCCAGAAACAAGCATACAACATTAGGATTTTCATCTGCCTTTGGACGGTTCTGATTTTAAGCATGCAGAATCATCTAATAAGGCTGGTTCTCCACTAACACAAAAGTGCATGTTACAGGAAAGTATCAGACCAATTAAGAGAAACATAACATGGCTGGTATGCTGAGTCTGCATAAGACTGCTGGCATGCAGTGAGAGTTGGAGGTGTGTGAATGTCTCAGAAATAGGTGTGAAGAGTGTAGTAAGAAATATTTTTAGCAGTGTGAAATATTGCTCTTTATTATTAGACATTTAGAAAATCTCCAAGTCTAACTGTGTACAATGGTAATGGATTATAACACACCTCATGAGCCAAGTATTACATCCTATGCCTAAGAAAGTTGAGGAAAAAAATATAAGTGATCTCCAAAATCTTCAGATTCTTTTCCTGTAGCACAGGATTTTTGGGTCATAAAGTAATTCAAAGGATGCTTGAGGAACACTTTACTTTAAATAAATAAATAAATAAATGCACACATATTTAGGTTAATATTCACAAGCTTAAAAAACACAATAAAATCTCAGCTGGACCAAGATTTTCCAGTTGATCAGCAGTATCAGTTGTCTCAGATCAATCTGCCCATTTCAAAGTCCCAAAGTGGTTGCTCTTCAGAAAAGAAACTCTAAAGACTGCTCAATCTTCTTAGCCAAAATGCTAATTCACTCAGATTTTTTAAAATCTGGGCCTAAAATTAGGCCCTACATAAATCAACCTAATTCTTTTTAGTTGCTCACTCTATGGAGAAATCCTAGCTCTATCTACTTATCCTGAGCATAGGATAGCCTTCACCTCCTTTTGGCTTTGCATCCCCTCTTAATATTCCCTTAGGAATAGCACCATGATGCACAGCTCCACGCAAGGTAAGTATTGAAACATCTTCAAGGCATAACACAGTGCAAAGAGAGCAGCTGGCATCCTTGAACATTTAAGGTGTGTTCAGCCCTGAGCCTCATCTAAGGTCAGCACAGTGCCCACATGACTGGAGCATTTGTTGTTGGGTCTTAAGCTAATGCACTGAGAGTTAACTTGGATGTCTACTTAGGTTTTGGTACAAATATAGCCTTTACAATTACTCTCATATGGTGCTGTTTGAGGCTATTGCTTACTTTTTTCGGAGCTTGCTTGTATGATCTAGGACTGAACCCTCTGCAGCCACTGCTGAAGCACTGAGGCCAAGGGACTCTCCCATTCACAATAAGAAAATGTTTCATCTCCAGGATTTGGTTTTTATAAAGTGAGGAGACAGGAGACCCATTCCATTATAGTTTTCTCCTTCTGTATCTTTTCCCTTGGGGCTTTATATAAGATTTTATGGAAAGGTTTTAATTTTATTGGGATATTTTCTGAGCTACCCTTAAGTAACCCTTTTGAGCTCATTCATGTTCTCTGTGGTAGGGTGTTCTGTTAAAATTACAGACATACAGCAAACCAGTGAAGAGCTGAAAATAGAATGTACAAGTCTTTTTCTCAGTACGGTTCAGAAGAGAGGAGACAGTCTGTGCCACTGCTCTATGGAGTCAGAAGAATCTCTGTGGTTCCCACAGCAAGCTGGGACAAGGGCTTACAATGCTATTGTGATAATGTCTGGAGGCCTCAAGTAAAATCAAAGCCTCATTAAACAGCCCCTACTCTGAAGAATTTTTAATCCAAGATTTGAATACTGAACTCACAGAAGTACTGCTTTTGTGCCGAAAATATGCTTCAAACAGGAAAAAAACCCCTAACCCCAAACTAAACTAAACCAAACAACAACAACAAAAAAAACCACCCCAACCCAAACACCCCAACAAACAAACAAAAAACAGAAAAAGAAAATAAATAACCAAAAAATACACCACATTATTCTCTTCTATTATATATTATTTCTATTATTTAGGGGTAGAAAACTAGGGTGCAAAAGGACTGGGTAATTCACCCAAAATCAGATAATACTTTTATTGAAACCAAATCTTTGATGTTCTAGTCCAATTATGATGTACAAAATTATCCTTCCTCTCAGCTGCACAATTTTTGATTGTTCAAACCTGTTCTTGTGTAAGCAGGTTGCTTGGTAGCCAAAGTAATCATTCAAGTTGTCCTGTGCTCTCATTTTAGAACTGCCTTGGTCACACAGAGGTGTGTAGCACATTTCTACAATCTGGAGGTGTCCATACAGCCATCAGCACGACCATTCTTCCATTCTTGTCATTAAACTTTCACAAGTCCTTAAGCAGAGGTGCTTAGAAATTCAAATAGTCACTGATAACATTAATCAGACCACCCACTCACAGACATAGTATTTCCTTGCTTTACCTTTTCTACTCCTATTTTACTACATTAACATCCCACTCTATTATTTTTCTCTGCTGTTTCCAAATGGGACTTCGAAATCCAGACTCTCAACATCATCCTTCAAACTATTTGCTTCCATGCCTCCAAGTACATATCTTGCCCCTTAATTACACACCTCATCCCATCAGCTTTGCATGCCATGTCTTTCAAGCCTCCTGCCTCACTGAAAGGGATGCCAAGGCACTACTGGGGATCTCAAGGAGTCACAAAGACTCTGTGCACATCAGCTGTTTGTGTCTGGAGGCTGCTGCTGATAGCAGCCACTCACTGACTGCTGGGCATAGACTCCAAGGGATAAGAATCTTCAAACAGTTGTTTAGCTGAGATTAAGTCTCATCCAAGATTGGGTAGTGCTACCCACCTGCTGCTCCTGCAACACATAGGTACCAAAATACATACAGGTGATGCCTGCTGTTGGCAGATTATTACCTCTAGGAGTAAAACTCTACAAGTATGTCCTTCCATGACATTAACAAACAATGGTGCTGTGAACAGCTCTGGCTCTCTGGCTGGTTTTATCCTATCTTTGGTAGCAGTGGCTCAGTTGAGGGCTGTGTTTTCTGAGCACAGTGGCTTAAGCCAGTTGCTTTTGTACAACAGGCCTTAGTCTGTTTCTGATTCATGCCAATTACATCTACACTGTGTTTTGGCAAGACTAAACTCAAGCTTAATAGCTCTCCTACTTGACATCCCCACAGCCAGTTGTGACATGCCTCTCCAGAGCACACACCTCAACCCACTCTTCTGTGTCATAGACATCACAAATAGAGTAATGACACTTACTCCCTTATCTGCCTAAATCCCATCACATTTTGAGCCAAGGTCACTATGTAGATGCCTCAAATATAAGAACAGAAAAAGCCAAGGAACTGTTTGACTCTTTCTTTCCTTGTTAATCTCTCCCCACGGGGGCCCATCACCAAAAGCAGTAAGGTTGTTCTGCCCCATGGACAAAGAAAGGTTACCAGGGCTCTTCAAGATACCAAGCACTCACATCTGACAGGACTTCAGGTGGTACATGTTTCTGTGGTTAACAACCCTGCACCCTTTGTAGAGCCCTGGTAGCCCTTCTTCATCCATGGGGCAGAACAGGTTCAGCAAATAATGAAGTCTTCTGGGGATTCATTCTTGCCACCCTTAGCTAAAGCAGATACAACTTTAAAATTACTGGTTTGTTTAAAGTTATATACAGAGGAATTTGTAGTACCTCTAAAGGTGGAAAATGTTCAGCCTTTCTGGACCTCTGTTTCAATGTTTCACCCCAACTGGTGAGAAGCATTTTTAATGTTTTTTGCTATGTCATGTGTCTGTTGCCCTTTAACTTTTGCTGTGCACTGCCAAGAGGAGTCTCACTCTGCAGCTCTCAGTAACTACCTATCAGGTAGTAAAAAACTCCAGTTAGATATCCCCTTAACCTTGAAATATCCAGGCTAAACAAACCCAGCTCCTCATATTCCATGTCCTTGCATGTCTACAGTTCACCATATAGTAAATGCTCAGTCCCCTTAAACATTTTGCTGACCCTCCACTGTTTTTTTTCCTTTTTTTCAGTCTTACACTGCAAGACCAGAGGTGGGCATAGGATTTGATAGGTGGTCTCACGAGTGCTAAAAAGAGAAAAATAATCACTCACTTTAACCTGATGGCTACACTGCTGTAATACAGCCCAGTGCACTGGTTGCTTTCATCCATGCATGAAGGCCACAAATACTGGCTAACAATAAACTTCTTGTTTAACAGGTCCTTTCCTGCCAAGGTAGTCTGTGGGCCCCCACAGCCCGTGGTGCTGCATGGGGTCACGGTCTGCTTCAGGGACATTCACCTCCTCTGTCATGGGGTCTTTCACAGCTGCAGATCCACATCTGCCCCTCTCCGTATTCCTGCACAAGTTGCTGCTTTATGTCTGCCTACCTGTGACACTTCAGAGACTACAAATCCACATTTAACCCACTGTGGTCCTTCAAGGACTGTTCCACCATGCTTCTTCAGGGACTGCTCCACTGAGCTTCTCTTGCAGGGGGACAGCTGTCATCTCACCATGGGCTGTGGGGAAATCTTTGTTCAGGCACTTTCCGCCTCCCTCTTCACTGACCTTGGTGTCTTTTCTCTGGCATTACTCTCTCCTCTCCTCCTCTCCTTGTTTTGCAGGTCTCTTTTTTACATTTTTGTAGTGTTGTTTCACCTGTCTTGAATATGTTACTCGCAGAGGCCCATCCAGCTTCCCAGATCTGTTCAGCCTTGAGCAGGGACTGGGTAGGGATTGGAACCAGGAGAACTTCCAGCAGCTTCTCATGGGAGCCATCCCTGTGTTCTCCCTCCCTACACTTCTAAAACACCACTGCACTAACCCAAGACAGTTAGAAATATGACAGTTGCTTTCCGGGAGCCATGTTCTGTGGTAGACATTGAGGGTAATCAACAATGTGTAAGAAGTGAGGTTACAACCCTTCCCTTTTGGAGGAATAGGAGACATCTGATTTGAAATAAATACTGAAGAATTTCACTCTAGGAGTACATATAGGACCTGTACTTGAGCTCATCCCACACTCTGACATGAAGCTATTTGGATTCAGTCAGATTTGACCAAGTTGCAGAACAAGACGAGAGAGTTGAGGCTTAACAGAAGCCTGAACTGATGTGACAATACAGAAATAGGCTTTAAAACCTGAGAGCTGCTGTTGCCTCTGAGTCACCAAGGCAATCAGCAGTAACCTCCCAATGGCTTCTTTGCTTCTCCCAGATTTTCAGCAGCACTCCAGACATGTGTACCAGCAGCACACACCAGATGTGGCCTTTTCCTTGAGCAGTAAAAAGAAATTATATTGCAGGCCTCTTGTTGTTAGAGCCCAGTGAGAATGCACTCTAGTTTTTATAAGTTTTGCTTCTTCTATTTTCAGTCAGAGATTTATTGGAAAATCACTCAGGGCCATAACTGAATAACATTAAATCTGATTTACTTGATTTAGGTTTGAGTATTATGGTTCTTGGATGGTGCTGAGTAATTTATATATTTGCTGAATATTCATTGTGATTGAGAAAAAGCATTTAAAGATTATAAGATGAATTTAAATATCTTTTAGGGTTTCCTTCCAGAGCTCCTAAACTTCATAGAAATTAGAAGTAATTATCTACACTGATCAGTTCTCTAAAATTTTGATACACCTACTGCTCTCTAATCAGTATTACAGCTCCAGGGTTTCTAGAGATTCTGACACTGTAGATCTCTGTTCACTAGAACAAGAACTGCAAGATTAATTCGCTTCCCCTTCTCCTGAGCATAACCATGCCCTCTGTCTAAGGGATTGTCACTGCTGAAGAAGGTTACAGTGTGGGGAGGTTCTCCTCCCCCCCTCTTCTGCCCTGGTGAGACCACACCTGTAATACTGCATCCAGTTTTGTGCTCCCCAGTTAAAGGGAGATGGGGATCTACTGGGGACAGTCCAATGGAGAGCTATGAGGATTAAGGGACCTGAACATCTCTCCTACGAAGAAATACTGAGAGAACTGGAGCTGTTTAGCCCTGAGAAAAGAAGGCTAAGAAGGGATCTTAATGTCTATAAATATCTCAGGAGTGAAGGTCAAGAGGATATGTCAATCTCTTTTCAGTGGTACCCAATAATAGGACAAGGAATAATGTGTTAAAGCTAGAACATAGGAAGTTCCACTTCAGCATGAGGAGAAATTTCTTTACTGTGACGGTGACAGAGCATTGGAACAGGCTGCCCAGAGACATTGTGGAGTCTCCCTCTCTGGAGACTTTCAAAAGTCACCTGGATGTGTTCCTGTGTGGCCTGTCTGAGGTAATCCTGCTTTGGCAGGGGCATTGGACTAGGTGATTTCTTGAGGTCCCTTCCGACCCCTAACATTCCCTGATTCTATTCTTCTATAACTTCTACCTCTAGAAAACAAAGACAATAAAAACTGCCCAGGTCATCTCTGATTCCTGTGAGTTTTGCTTATGATAGAACCTGTATACTGTAAGAAGAGGGAAAACAGATGAAAAGGAAAAAAAACTAAACCAAACCAAAAAAAAGCTAACAAACAAACACCAAACAAACAAAAACCACCAAAAAACCCCACCCCCACCCCCACCAAACAACAACAGCAAAAATACTTGTAATTGTGGCATCTCAGCAAACCTTGGAATTTATTTTGTTAATGTTTATCCTTAACTTCTATTACCAGTGCTAGGTTGAAGTATTAGAAAATTCATATTTCTTGTGCTCTTGTTCAAAATTAGGACACCCACTACCCTCTGTATTCAGTATTCAGTGTTCAATAATCTATGAGTTCATTACAGAATTTTCTCTAAAATCTCACCTTGTCCATAAGTATACTTTAATCCTACCACTGTTCTGTTGCGTAATGTTTGTCCTTTTATAGTTTGGAGTATGCAAATTGTATATATGTGATCTTTTCAGGTGGCTAACATCACTGATGTGGTTCTGATAGTCTGTATAACTGAGGAATAATTGTACTCATTGAATGTGTATTGCATATTCAGATGTGCAGGCAGCTCTAATCATCCTTCAATGACAGACAGACCTGGAAAGATACTATAGCATTCCTAGTCACAGAAACTCAGCTCTATTACCAGTCACAGTGAGATCATTGCATTGTTGGTTTTGTAGGTGGTAAATCCTGTAAGAAAATAAAAGAAATTACTTCTCTAATAGGTACAATGAATTGTACACAAGTGATGAAAAATCACTGTTTGCATTTAAAGATAAGTCCTCAAGTCTTTGGTTTTGAAGCAAACATCTTAAAGCAGTATGTGAATTTTCTCCAAGTTGATCTCCGTTTATATACCCATGTGTTTCTTTAGTAGTAGTTTAATACATGTTGAAATGTTCCTGGAAAATTACTGCACAAAGTGTTCATTTCCTTCTGATAAATGGATTTTTATATTCTCTGTTCTTGCAGAAAAGGAAACAAATGCAATACTTGGATTTCACACAATAGAAAGATTTGAACTAGAACAGGTGAGAACATAACTGGCAACAATTAAAAGCCAATTTTCTACAGCCGTCAACTGGTCCCCAGCTGTTCTGAACCATATAAAGAAATAAACCCTACAAGAGAGCAGCATATGCTATGGGGAGAAATCTTAGTAAAGACTACAAAACTGGAAGGAGGTGTGTAGGAGATTTAGTTCCCCTAATCCAAGCCTGATCCTAGAAGTCCTCCTGTGAGTAGATGTATTCTGCAAATTCTCACATCAGGAGATAATGCTGATTCTTCTGCTATATGCACCAGATTTTAACCACTGTGAGCTGCTAAGTTTAGAAATACTTACTGCTCTTGTACTCTACTCATGGTCTTGGTGGAACTGTTCACATGAACAAGCTGCTTAACTCTAACTTCCTTGCTGGGCCCATGCTTGTGCTTAGCTGAGGAATAGAACCAGCAAACCAGTGGGAGAGTGGGGTCTGAACAGGACTTCTTTTTTGTTTGTTTGTTTTCCCACTGGCAGTAGAATGAAAGCAAAGTGAGTTTCCAAGTGCCTTCTTAGTTCCATTCTTTTCTCTGGTTGCCTTTTATCCAACATTAATTAATGTAATTGCTACAATTTCATAGTCCAGTGGAGATTAACTAATGATACTGGAGCTGAGCGTTCTGTTTCTGTAATAAATCAAGAAAGCAGTTCATATAATACAGCCTTCCACTTCTTCCCACCACATCAAATTAAAGAAGATAAATATTTCTTTTTCATGGCTTAGAGTCTGGTAGTTAGATCATTCCCCCACAACTTCATGGGAAGGTCTGATACAATACTTACTCCTGCCTTGGGGAGTTCAAATCCAACACTTAAGCTGTGTGAGAGAGTACCCAGTGCTCCAGTCTTGGGAGAAACAATCTCTTCATCTTCCATTGAATCTGTTCCTCAGTGTAGAAACCAGCACAAGATTTATGGGACTAGAAATACAGAAGGGAAGAAGGAATACAAATAAGCAGCTACAAAAACTTCCTAGAATACAGCTGGCCTCTTCCAGAAGTAGAACAAGTAAGTAGTTTTTGGTTGAAAAGAAACAAACCAAGATACTATCCCAGCAGCAGAGACTTATTAAGCTTCAGATGATTAGAGGAAGCACAAATCTGTATTCCCAGAAGTGGCCTCCAAGATGAAGGAGATGAGGACCTGCTATGTGAGGAATCAAATCATCCCAACAGAAGACCACCATCAATGGTGATTACAAATGACTTGTCACAGCAATATGTTGTAAGAGGAACTGCTGATGCTACTGCCTGACCTCCTATGTGAGAGGCTCAGCTCTGACAAACCCACTACTATTCCCACTCTTCCAAAGTGAAGGAAAAAGGGAAACTGGAAAAGTGTTTTTTGTCAAGTACAGTTGACACTTCAGCAATGCTTGATCACTGCCAGTTAAAATGATAATTCAAAGTGAAAAATGGGATCTGACATTTACTTTCTCAAATCCATAGATATGTCTGTAGTTACAGCTATGGTCTGAAGCTGGACTTATAAACAAAAGCCTGGTCTATTCCTCCTTTTTTTTCCTGCTTCTTTAAAGAATACTGGGGATGGAGTGAGGAATAGATGAGATTAAAGTTTAAAAGTAACAGAATGGGGAGTTTTTTCTTCAAAAGCAGTTGTCAATAAATTTTCAAGGAAAACAACCTGACCTTGAATATAAAAATGTTAGCAGAAAAACAGATTTCTTAGCACAAGGCCCACCCTATCACAAGACTCCAATACTATTTACCCAAAATTTCAAGGCTCCAAGCAGACATGGCTTGCATGCAAGGAGATGTCACGTACAGCTCTGTATTTGAATTCTTTGTATTGCACAAGAAACTGTTTTTTCACTGCACAAGAGGTAAAACTGACTGGCATATTACTGGGTAGAACTGAGAGTATGTAAATATTCCACCCGAAGGTAAATCCTGAGTCTGACTTCCAGCCAAGAGCATCTCTGAAGTGAGGCATGCCTAGAGATGCAATGTTTACCATTCTTTTTCAAGTCAAAAAGCTTCTGATTTTGTAGAGAGAAAAACAAGACTTGCCATGTACATGATTTTATTTTTTTTTATGAGCTGGCACCTTACTGCAGTTAAGAAGAATCATCTTCCTTGTGCTGGATACTAGCCTTTAGGTTACAGTTAAGCCTTTTGGTGTGGTGTCTATAGCAATCAGCAGGGAAATATTTGAATTCAGGAGGCTGAGGTGTTTGGTGATAGCTACTTAGGGAACAGTGAAGATGAGGAATCAGCCCATCAAAGGTGGTGTCAGAGGAGCTGCTGTCCACCAGAAGTTCATTAACTGTGGTCAACTTGCAAGGCATCCTCTGCTCTTAAGAAACACTGCTGGTGCTACCATCATTCATGCCACAAATTGGCAGTAGAAGTGTCCAGATATGGGAAAACAGACACATTAGTTCTTCCTCAGCCTGAAGCTATGAAATCTCAAATCCCCCACCTCCCCAGAAAGTTCTTAAGCATTCAGCCTACAAAGTGTTTGGAAGAATAAAGGGAGAACAGCTGATTGATATATAAAACTTTGCATACCCTGAATAATCCAACCAGCTGATCCACTGGGGAGTCTGGGATGTGTGCTTGGTGTGGACTTATCAGGCAGAATGGATTCTGCGTCTGATGCAGGAGGGTCCTGTCCATTCCCTATTCCCACAGAAGGATTGTGTGTCACTGTGTGTGTGTATTTCATTCAACAAAAATTCTCTTAAAATCTGTTTAAGTTGTGTGATAATGTTAAAAAGTAAATTAAATAAAAAATCAACAACTCCTGTTGGGTTGAGAGGGTGTGCAGAAAAGTGAGCACAGATTTTTTTAAATAAAAAAGAGAAAAAAGAGAGGCTAGAACAGGAGGTAATTACCTTAAACTGGAAGAGGGTAGGTTAAGGTTAGATATTAGAATGAAATTATGAAGGTCTTATTCATAAATTCTTTACTATGAGGGTGGTAAGGCATTGGAACACGTTCCCCAGGGAAGATCCCTCCTTTCTGGAAGTGTGCAGGGTTGGATGGGTCTTTGAGCAACCTTGTCTATGGGAAGGTGCCCATGTGGGAGGTTGGAACTAGGTGACTTTTAAGGTTTCCTCCAATCCAAACCATTGTATGATTCTATGAAGGTAAGATTCAGGGAGGAGACTGAACCCTTACATGAGAAATAGACTTTCATTTCTCTAAGGAAGAACTTCCATCACTGGGCTGTTGAATGAGGCATGACTGATGCCTTTCCATCCAGTGACTCCTAGACTGTCTGCACATGGTCATATAGGTACTTCTAGGAAAGGTGTCTTCCCATTTTCCTGAGTAAATCAATCTCTCCCCTTCCCCTTCAAGAAGAAAGGAGAAATGGATATTGAACTCACCTTTAGCTGAATACAGGTCACCTGATCAAAATAGTAGTAGAGTGAAAGAATATTTGTCCCTCAGGACTCCCCCTTCCCTAGTAAAAAATATTATATAAAAAATAGCAGCAACAATTGTATTTTATGGAGAGACTAATACATCCGGTATGTGTTAGATATGCTTTGATAATGTCTTCTACATCAAAGTCCTAGGGAAATGGGGGGTAGTGTGGTGTTGAGAAATTCCTGATTTTGGATTCTGGTTTGACTTAAGCAGGAATTCAGTACTGAGCTGGTCAGGACTTTCAAGAAAAGGAATTAAGGGTGTGCATCAGGTACCACCGCTTCAGAAGCACAAAAAGAAAAGTAGTAAGACATCTTAGGTGCTTCCTGGGATACGAAACAGGTGGTTTCAGAGTCAAAATTTTGTGTGTAAGTGCTTAATTTTTTCTAATCTCTACTGAGCACAGCTACAGAGCATGTTCTTTACACCTTCTTCCACTACTATAAATAGATATGAAGTGAAAGGTAGAGAACACGTAGGACTGAGAAGGGAATTGCCTGCAACATTTGTGCCATTGGTGGTCCTCCTTGAGCTATCCATCACTTACTAGTTATACATCCAAAATAGTCTTTATATTGCATATTGTGATGTGCTGTGCTGAACTAGATCAAATTTTACTCAATTCACTCAATTTTATTTTTGTTTCATCAGTTACAATTCATTCCCTTAAAATTCACTCTGAAGGTTATCCCTTTGAGATTAGGAATCTGTCTATGAATGACAACATCCCAAAACATTTTATCTGAAGTTTATTGACTTGCTATTCTTCTATAGCATCTATTTCTTCTAATATTAGTCATGAAAACTGGTAGTAAGGAAATAAGGAACCTTCCTTCTTATGTTCAAACTAGTCTGCTTCATAAATTCTGCAGAAATACAGACATCTTTCCATCTGCTTTAGGCTTTTTTTGTTGTCAGTCACATATGCTCTGAGAAATACTTCTTATATTTTAGTACTAGATATGATCAGATAATTTACAGTGAATAATTTATCTGAACAAATTTAGACTTTTCTGTTTGTTAGCTGTCCATGAACTGCTTTTGATTTTCTTGAGTTTATTCATTATTAAAAGTATTTGCTTAATAATTTCTATGAATAATTTAATGAGCAAAGCTTTGTTTGTGGACTGCTTTTGAGTAAACTGACATGAGTACTAAGAGCTTGGTGCTGTTGCTCAGTTTTTTTAAATACTGAAGCCATATAGCAGTTTTTCACTTCTTGACTGGGTGTACACATTGAAGCTATATTATGTTAATACGTACATTGAAAAGTTCAAAAATTGTTTTTCATAACAAGTAGAAGTCATTTATAATGTGCTGCAACTATGTATATCCCTAAAGTGAACTTTTTGTTTCCATACTTCCAGGACTGTAGATAGACCATTCCTTTTTAAAAGGGAATTAATTTTTCTATGTGTGGTCTAGACAAGAAATTTTTTTACGTTGCCAGATTGCATTTGCTGGCTGTCTGCTCTTTGACTCCATAATTGGAAGAAGAAAAAAGTCAGTAACAATCAGCTGTTTTAAATAACAGTGCTATAGCTGTTAGAATATAAGCTACTGCGTTGACAATTCTTTTTTAATTATTTCTCCTTTTAACATTGATGCCAGCTTTGTTTTTTAAAATATAACCTTACTGCTGTGTCTATGAGAAGTTAAGTGTTTGGCAAAAAAGCATCTTGAGCCCTGGTTTGCTCTTGGAAAACTGGAACAGATTTATATGAAATAAACAATGTCCCTTTTGTTATATGTTTATGAATTATAATATCAAAAACTTTAAGCAGTGAATGTTGAAAAATAATAGTGATGTTGATAGGAATCTTCAGAATTCAGAGATTCTGATACAACAAATGGAATAATTCACTGATGGAATTGTTTATTTGTATTTTAAAGCTGATTAGGCTAATTTTTCTTTCATTTAGTAAATGTTTCAGAAGCATACTCTGCAATTATTCTAATTATATGCATTAAATTTTTCTGATACATTTGATACAGAAAACTAAACAGAGAAAGCACATTTGTTTTATGACTTTTAATACTGTTTAAAGCATAGTGCCTGTAGCCTTATTTTGAATTGTTGCTCATCACAGCACTTGTGCAAGATTGATGTAAACGCATTAAGAAGGATGTATTTATCTCCTTTATTATTCCTTTAGAAATGTCATTCATATAGCACCAAAATGCTATGTTTTAGTAAGGCTGCTGCATATTTGACATGTAACTGACAGACTCTGTCTAAGCATTACGCAGGACTATTAGAGACAAACATAGAATGAACAAATGTATCAGGAAAGGAGGGAGAAATGTGTGATTTGGGGAAAAAATCAGAAATCACCGAGTGAAAGTCAAAAGTGGAGTTATGTGAATTAAACAGAAGAGAAAAAAAGGCATCAGTAACAATGCAAAAAGCCAAAACTCTATGACGTATCAGGCTTGCACTAATAAAACAAAATGGGAAGAAAAAAACAAACCCAAACCAACAGCTGAAGGCAGGTAGTGTAGACTAAAATAGCCCACTTCATATACTTCTGCAGATCTGATTTAATCTGAGATCAGTAGATTTCCTCCTGGTTTAACGTTTCATTGGGATTTAGAAGAGCAGAATTCAGATCACCTGTGTACACGAGGGGCTTCAGGGATTCTCAGCTCCTGTTTCCCACTAGTTCCGCTGTCTCAACTTCTATGGTTCTATGTCTTGAACTTCAGTCCCCTAGAAATTTTCACTGAGAATGAAGCTCCCTACATAAGATATGTGAGTCCCTCAGTAGTGTGTTGTTGGTTTTTTCTAAAGTATATGTATAAGATATCTTAAAAGTATCCCACAAACTCTCTTCCCCCTCCCAGGGATTCCTGGACCATGGGGTGATAACTATTATGTCCTAATTACTAAAAGACAAATATTTATTTCAGCAGAGGATAACCCCAGACCTAATTGCAGTACTTGATCAAACTAGTAGAAAGAAACATCCATTAAAAGATGTATAAAGAGATGCATAAAGAAACCAAACGACTGATTATGAGTAGAACTCTACATAAAACAAAAAAAAAGCTTATCTCACTGAGAGTTGGTATATGTTTATACTTTACTCACAATTTATACAAGAGCCGGAAACATGAGAGAAAAATGTGTCCAGGTGATCAAATAATTTATCACACACTTGTATTCTTTATCTTGCATTTGGGCTATATTGCAGAAATGTGTTGTAATTGTGCTCTGTTGGAATGAAGTTGTCACCTCTGAAACAGAGACTAAATGTGGTTCTAGGAACATGTCACTCTGCAAACCACCCCTGTTAATAGGTATGGACATGACCACACATGTCTTGGTGCCTTGTGGTCTGGTCTGCCCCAGTAAGCTTCCCATCCACATGAGTTTTCCTGTCCCATGTACACCCAGCCATGTGCCGTTAAAGAACAACTTTGGTATCTAGTCCTCACTTCTCTTCTGATACTCTTATCCAAAATCAATCATACTAGCCTAAGTATGTATTATATCCAAAAGGATGTCACATATGACCTAGAGGAGTCACAAAGCTGTAGAATATACTTATTGTCTAAAGTGGAATGAAGGTGACCACCTCTGGCCCAGGAGCTGGATACCACTCCTGGGAGTTAACTAACTCATTTATCCAGGTGGTTACAGCACACAGACCACAACCTTCTAGCCATCCATCTCCTACTCTCACTAGGCATTTATAGAACCTAGGTGCTTAAGTTTGGGCTGGAGATTTGAAGAATTGATCTGAACTGATAGTCCCTGTAGTTATTCGCTTGATCACACCTAAATCTATTTTGTGGTAACCTGCCTGCTCAAGCATGCCACAGGAACAGGAAGAATGAGTAAAGAATGAAACCAGAATGGTCCAAGTTATTAAAAAAACCTTTCGAAGGTTTAAGTCTCTTAAACTTTGAAAACGTAAGAGACACATTGCAATGAATTGATGAGCATTTACAGCTCAGCATGTTCTCCTCAATGCAGCTCCTCAGCTGCAGCTCTCATCTGGCCTGTGTTCTTCACCCTCTCTTTTCAACTGAATGGCTTTTACTTCTTCAGCAGCAGACAGGGGTGGAGAAACAAGAAGTTCATTTCTGTAGCTTCAGTGGAGACTTTGAAGCTACTAATGGATATTGCAATAGTGACCTTTTTTTTTTTAATGCATAAAATTTGGTAGTACTGTGGTGAAAAAATCTGTGGGAATTACACACTGAAAGCAATGGGATGTGGTTTTGAAAATTCTATTAAATTTGTCTTTTCAAATACATATACATATATATATAAAAAAGTCTCTAAATCCCTATGCACCAGTGACTTACAATAAATTAAATAAATGGCTCTTCCCTACTTCATAGGTTCTGTGAGGACAAATATATGTTTATGAGAGTCCGAAAGTTTAGGTACTTAATACCACAATTTCTTAAGAAAATTACATGAGACATGAAGCCTTATTTCTTCCCAGCTATGCCCATTTTATGCATATGAATAAATCCACTGCAAAGGCCATGGGTATAGCAATGATTTCTATAGATACCTAAGTCTGTAAAGTTTGGTCTATCAGCTTCCTCCTCTTCTGTATGGTGTTCTTTAATGAACACAGTGACTTGATCACTTATATCACATGCAGTGAGCACTGGGATTTGTATTTCTCTCACTTGCTCTCTGTTTTGTGCGTGTTCTGGTGGCTGCTGCAGACCTCAGGGTGGAACAGGTCTACCCTGAGTCACAGCATAGTATCCACTGTGCCTTGGGATTAAACCTCTGAGTTTGTGTGAGTTCTGCATCATTAAACAATCCTTCTACTCTAGTGGTTTTCTTCATTTATGTTTGGTGTTTTCCAACATTTTGTAGAAAACTTATGTCAGAGACTGTGAAGTAATGGATGAACTGGAGAAGCAGTGGATGTGACTGATGGTAGAGGGGACTTTGAGAGTAGAGAGGACAGAGATAATCACTGTATGCAATAATATTCATGTGTATACAGAAGTGACTAAAAAGCTAGCCTCTCAAGTAGAATTTGTTGTTTTAGTCTGAATGTCAGTAAAATTCCAGTAATACTTGTATTTTTCTCTTGTGATCTCTTCTGCTTGTTTTCGCATTGATCAGTTTTCTTTTTTTTTTTTTTAGCTTTGTATTCATCTCCCCCTTCCCTTCCCAGCTTGCTCTGTTTTTGTTTTTCTTGTGATATCACAGCTGAAACACAATAAAGCCCCACAGAGATCTTTTTACTTCAATTCAATCTGGCTCACATGTATTGCTCTTTCTTCTTAAAATTGTGTTGCCATTTCTAGAAATGACGTAGCAATATTTCACTTGACTTCACTTGCCATTTTAAGTGGACCTTCATGGGTTTGCATTAATGATACGAAACCATGCCTAATAGAACTACAATGTGGAGAAAGGTAATATGAAATCAGTTTAGCTCAGTGACCGCTGTGCACTGAATTGTCATAGCAAATAAAATTTTAGATTGCTATAACAACTAGTGAAATGGAGAAATGAAAGATCAGTCCCACACTATCTTCAAAATCTGTGCATGTTGACCTGCACATTACAAATACCCAGTTACTCTACTCATCCTCAAGTAAAAATAAAGTTCATGAAGAGAATAAAAACCTGCAGGGAAAAATTTCAAAACTATTTTGCAGTTTTCTCAAAACATAGCTTGTTTTGGTTTTCTTTGGCAAACAAGAAATGTTTGTCTAAACCATTTCACAACACTTTAAAAATTTCAAAAAATGGTATATTGAAATAAGATACAAACAAACAGACAACCCCATCAGCTGTCTGTCATTTACATTTCTAAGCAGACACCAGCATTGCACAACAACTTGAGACTGGAAATGTGAGGGATCCTACATCCAGATGAAACTTCATGGGGATTTCAGGCAGAATATAATTATTTCATATAATTATATTATATACGAGCAGAATATAATTATGCAAAGCTGGAATTTTGTCAGGACACTGTGGTGAGCACCTATGCTTTGTGAAAAGCTTATGGGGATTTTTAATTACAATAAGTGGTCAGAATCTTAGTTTGATGTCTTAGCCAAGAGATGAATTGATACTAAACTACTAGACTCTCAGTACATGCCTGGGTAGTATGAAAATAACAGAACCATTAGACAGCTTGACTCACCTTGTAGTGATGGCAGAATGGTCTGTATCTGAAATCTGAAACAATGATTAAAAAATACTGTTGCTATTCCACCAGAAGAACAGTGATTATGAGGGATGTAACATTGCATTCAAGATTCTTTCATTCTGGAGAAAGATATGTATCTGCTAAACATGCAGATATGTTATCTATTCACTTCAGAAACACTTAAACAACTGAGCATCTATCCTTAAAAAATTACCACAGAATGGAATAACTTTTAAGAAGTTATCATGTTGTGGAATGAGTCTTATGATATGAACTCATTATGAGCTGTAGAGTCTTCAATCAGCAGAGTGGATATTACGCTGGATAGCTGAATACCCAAAAGTTTCTTAACTGGTTCAGTCCTATCTGCCTAATCTATCTATCTTCTCATGTCACACCCAGCTCTACTGTATCTGAATGTCTTCCAAGTCTCTCTGGGGCAACAGTATTTTTTTTCATTATTTTGGTAATGTAATATAAACTGGAGGCTACAATATCATTATTTTATTACTACCCCTGAGATATTTTTTGTCAGATGTTGATTCCTATTGTTGTAAAGTTCTTTCAAAAGAACATAGATTTGAGTACATACTTTGGGATAACAGATTCACAGTGCTCATTAGTAGCTTTTTAATTTTTCTATATGGATTTTATTAGATATTTCCAAAAACTCTTTAATGGGTTACTAAGATTCTTACTTTCCGAATTACCAGAAAATTTTTTTTTTTTTTTTACTTGGTGATGTTTATATCTTCACTAAGATCCTGGTCTGAGGAAAAAGTAGCTGATTCAAAGTTCTGACTGACATAGATTTCCCTTTTTTATTTCCTTTTTTTAAGGGTCCATAAGGTAATATCCCTATGAGATATCATTAGGCTTGCAAAGTAATGATAATTGCTTGCTTCTCAGGTTAAAGCACACAGAGTCCTGTCTGAGTCATGCCTAAGTAAGACTGCAAATTGGAGTGTTTTGTATGTTTTTTTAAATGTTGTAAGGAGAAAGACGAAGATAAGCAAAACTGACTGAATTGCTGTCCTGATTTTCCTGAAGCTAACATACACAGATGCATACAACAATTAATAAAATGCATTTGCCCATAGGCTCCCAGCATGAGGCACCCTTATTGCCAGAAACTTAAACTCACACAAAATACAAGCCATATACAAAAAGTCAACTTAACTTTAGCAGAGCTGCTACTGGCTTCACTGTAATTAAGTGCTAATCGTAGGGGTGTGCTGTTTTGCAAGGCAGTAAACTGGTTTCCTGAGCGGATAAACTCAGAGGTCAAAGGCCAGGGAGCTGGCTCCATCAGGGGACCAGGATCACTGCTGAGAAAAGCAGCACACCTGTCCTGTTATTGTGATTATGAGACAAATGTGAATAAAGACAGTAAAACAAAGAAACTTGAAAGTCTGGAAAATTTATTGACCTAATTGTAAAGAGTGGCATATCATACACACAATGAGCAGGGAGTGGAGCACTGCTGGGTCCCACGGGATGGTGCTCAGCTCTCCAGCATCATGCACTCATAAGGCTGCACCACTCTACCTTCTTGTCATGATTTGGAAAACCCACTTGGGCTTTCTAAGGTTATGTTTTCTGAGCTATATAATGAGGATATTAGTTAGTAAACTTCACAGAAGGGTTTCCAAGCGTGAATAACAAATTATGTATAGCTCTTCGGTGTAATAGGATGGAAAGTTTAATCTATAGTAAATAAAAATGGCATCTGTTCCATATGTTTCAGTGAATAGCACTGTGCATAAGAGTTTCAAGAATAGATGCACTTAAAATCAAGAAAAAAGCCATAAAGTTTCATGAAAAAGGAGAAAAAAACCCTTTGAGAGCAAATTAAAACGACTGTGCTTCATTCACTGGATTGGAAAGAAAGCAAAAGAGAGAGGTGATGTGATTTTTATCACCAGAACAGCACATTTATCAGTAAGTAATTGGACTGTTAGTATGCACTGGTAGGGAACATCCATTCCGGTGTGAAATGCTGGGACCTGACACAAGAAGTATGGACATATTGTTTCTGCATCACAGAATCCAAATTTCTGAGGCTCATTTCTATGGCAGATAGTTTCATATAGTTTGAAAACCAGGCTATTTTTTTATCCAGCAAGAATTTTATATGAGCAAATAAAAGAAAAGTAGATTCTTTGTCAAACACCAAAAATAAGGTGGGGGGAATGAAACCCAAGAGATGATATTTCACCACAATTATATTAACATTCAAAATACTCCTGACATATGGAGAAATGAGCTTGTGGAACTTCCTGTCACGGGAATGAGTTAGATGAAGACTTTGTTTATTTTACAAAGACTGAAACACTTCTAATCATAAGCAAAAATATGCATATGTATAACCTCATATGCAGATGTTTGTTCCAGCAGCACGTACTGTTAAAGCCTTAAGGGACACATCTGGAGAAATGAGAAAGGTGGACTGGTTTGAGATCTAAATGAATATAACTCTCCTACATTAGCCCTTGCACTTGTCACTAGACACTTCACAAAACTGAGCAGCCTTCTCACATCCCTCAGGCACAAAGCTCCTGTAGCCAGCCATTGAGTAAATTGCAAAGGGAGAAAAGACCCCCACCTTCCTGCACAGCTTATTCAAAAAATGACATTTTCCCCACGTCCTATGCTGGAGAATCTGATATCAAAGGTATTAGTGAAATGATACCTCAGAAGTTGGATTTAAGGTCTGATCCCACCACAACACATTTCCTGCTCTCTACATAAATTATGACAGTGGCCTGAAGCGCTCACCCTTGCTGATGAGATGATAACTTTTCTCATATATATATGGTATGAATCTTACTAGTGTGTGCAAATACCTCATGGAGGGATTAAAGAAGGACCCAGACCTTTTCAGTAGTGGACATGGACAGGACAGGAGTCATTGGACACAAATGAAAATTTAAGAAATCTTATATTAACATGAGACTTTTTTACTGTAAGGGTGGCCAAATCCTGGGACAGGAACAGGGATTATGTGGAGAATATTTTGAATAGCCATTTAGGTATTCAAAACCCAAATGGGCACAGCCCTGACCACTCTGCTCTCACTGACCCTGCTCTGCACTGAGGCTGGACTCAGCCCTAATGAGAGCTGCATTCCCACTTCAAACTATTACGTGAGCATGGCAAAATAATAATCAACCTTGTGACCATCATGACAATGATCTACCTGTATTTTTACTGATGAAGAAAATAAACCATATAGCTTTCACATCCTCCAGACAGAGTATAGAGAATTAATGGAAGACAGCAGAATTAACTCATAATTAGTTTTTTTTTAAATCTGGATGTAACTGATTTTCAGTGTTGAAGAACTAATCTATGTGCAGTGACTTTCTATTCACATATATCACTGCAGTAACAGCATGTGTTACTATAGAAAGCTTTTTATTTATAGATCTCTGGGGATGTTGCAGATGCACTATGCAGCTACACCTGATTTCATGGAGTCCTAGAAAATCACACTGGAAAGGACTCTAATCCCAAAGCAAATTAGCCTAATCTGTTAGATAAAGCTCCTAAGGATCTCCAAAATGGAGACTCCAAGACTTCCCCAGGCAATCTGCTACTGTACTTGGAGGAAGATATCCCTTACAGCACAAGTGAATCCTGCTTCCTGTAATCCTTATTTTAGTTAACCTGGCCATGAAAAATAATGTCTTTTCAACAGCTTTTTATGTACTTGCAATGTTGATGTCTCTTTCCTCGACTGCACAAGGCTGTGTTTTCTAGATCTGTGCACTCTCATTGACCATACCTGAACTCTTTCCAGTTATTCCACATCTTTGTTTAATTTATAAAATGACATAAGAGGAAGGTTTGGCTTTATAGGTTGAGGTCCTGCACATAGAGAGTTTTCTGAGAGTTGGGGGAACAAACCAGAAATAATTTTGGCTTTTGGAACAAAACCAAGCTTTAAAAACTGTTCAAAAAAAAATGCCCTAGAGGGAAAAAAATCCTGGAATATCCTAAAGGTTTCCAATCCTTGTTCTCAAAGCAAGTTCTTCTAGTGGTTAAAGATGCTACTACTCTTCTGCCAGAGGTTTTTGCCCAAGTAACAGTGTTGGATATATTCACAAAAATTAAATCTGGATCATGATTCACTTCTAATTTAACCTGTTGTATAAAACCCCTGCATCAAGCTCAAGAATTGCTGGTCGAGCTAGGCATATCTTTTAGAAAGACAGCCAATCTTGATTTAAAGACTGCCAATGATAAGTAACACACCAGATCCCTAGATAAATTATTTCAATGGTTAATTACTCAACCTAATTGCTAGTTTGAATTTGTCCAGCTAAGGCTCCCAGTCATTAGACACTGTTATGCTTTTGTTTACTAAACATAAGATCCCACTACTAACAGAAATATTTCTTCAACTGTTGGGTCACTTCTGTAGCCCTCTTCTGTAGCCTTTCTAATACACCAGTATTTTATTTAGTGTGCTTAGTGCTTATTTATTCATTCCGTATACCAGAACCACTGGGGTTCAAAAATCATCTAGTGGTGTACACAACTATAACTACAACAGCCAAAGCTTTTGAAGCTATTTCATGGTGATACATATAAGGTCTATATTGCTTGGGACCCACTTTATATGTCTCTTTGATCTCATGGAGAATGTGCCTTGCACCACCATCTTCTCTTTTCATCCAGTAACACAGCAAGCGGGAGGGTTGAGCAAGTGACCTGACAACACAGCTCCGCTTCTAAAGCAAATCTGAAGCAACTTACGCTGATGACTTAAGAAGGCTTGGGGTTTTTTGTGTTTAAAGTGCTGGTCTGTAAAATTAAGGGTCTTGAATAATATCCATGTAGTCTTAGCCATAAGAAAGGAGAAAAAAATCTGTTCCCACTCTCATTTGGGAAGGTCCCATTTAAAATACGTAGCTACAGTTTGTCCTCTGGTAGCATTACTGATTCACGTCTCCTTCATGAGATTGTTTTGTGTCTGGTGTCCCTGGAAACTTTCAGCATAAACAGAAGACCTTGGTCTTTTTTGTCTGCTGAGGATTTCTTGATAGTTGGCAGATTGGACAAGTAGCTTTTGTGCACATGCAGACCGATTCAAACATGCATGTGCAGTGAGCTGGGTTTATCCCAGGTATGTTGAATTTAATAGCACAGGCACAGAAAATGTGATATTTACCAGATGCATGTAGTCTGTGTATCTGTGTTGTAGAGTCAGTCTGCTTACGCCATTAATTTGCCATACTTAGATTATATGTAACATGTTGCATGTGTCTATAGGTCATTAGGACCACTTGAGTCCTGCAGATTATGTGTACCCAAGTGCAGTGGACACTGGCACTGTGCAAATGGTGTAACTCCGTTTTTGCCCAATGGATGCGTTGATAGCCACTGCAGTGGAAGTTATACACAGACCAAAAATAGGTAATTTAATTTTGTGGAAATTCCTTGAAGATGGAGTAAGAATATCATGGCTTACAATTCTAATTCAAATTGATTGATCTATAATATATTTTATCTCCAAGGCACTATTGTCCTTCTTTTGACTAATTTTTCAATTTTAAGATAGCATTTTAGTGAAAACATGTCATCCTAACACTTTTTTTTCTTAGCTGTGCCTTTTCACTGCAAAATCAGAGGAAATTTAATAATGTTGGCCAATTAACAGAACATTCCACAAGCCCTGAATCGTTTAATTTCACAAGTTCCGTACCATTGCACCCAAAACAGAATACAGACATTTAAATTGGCTATAAACACTTTCTCAGACGTTTTTTATTGCTCTTTTACTGTTAGTAGGTGTTAAAAGTCAAAGGGAGAAAAGTAGTAGATAAGATCACCTAGTCCCTTTTTGTTTTTATCATTCTTTAAGGCTATGTTAGATAGCACTTCCTCCTAGCAAAGAGAAAAGAATGGGACCATCATTACAAATCCCATCACATAAAACAAAGAAAGGAAAGAATCCAAGTAATGTTGAGAATAGGCCATATGATGATAATCATCTTCACTATCTGTGCCATACATAGTTTGCCTCTAAAATTACTTTGATCTAATACACAGCCTTTGATCTAAAGAAATTAACCATCTTTTCTTCTCCTGGTAAGATGAAGGTGAGACTATATAGCCAGCTTTAGTGAAAGAATACTTCATTTTGTTGGTTCACTTCCCATTTTGCTCCCAGAAGGTCCATGCATGTGTGCTGCTTTGCTCTTGGTCTCTTCCAGGGTAGACAAATGTCTCCATTCCAGAGAAGCAGCCAATTCACCCCAGGGTCTGCTCCAGGTGAAGTATTTAAATCTTGCTAAGTTTCACTTCCTTAATCTTTCTGTACGTGTCCTGCAACATACATCCTTGGCATCAAAATTACCATGTGACTGGCTACAGCATATTTTTGTCATTATCTTGGGCACTAAGAACTGGAAAAGACCAGAAAACTACTGATTGTGTTTCGAGATCAGAGGGCCTATGCTACACCTAATAGTTCCAGTACTTATTAGCGTGGGCATGAGCCAGAGCACACCACCTGAGCAGAGAGCCTGGACTCAGCATAAACACATAAGTATCTGCCACAACCAGCAGTGGCCAATGCCAGTTACATCAAAACAGACAAGTAAAAAATTAAAACCACCTATATATATATGTGTATATTATGAGTAGTTTTATATTTATATAGATGGGGGAGTGGTGGTGTCTGTGTGACTTATGGGGAAGGTTTTCCCACTTGAATGTTCTTCCTCCCTCAACAGCCATGATGTTTGGAGCAGGACTATGCCACTACAATATTGCATAGGGTTAACACTTCTATAGAACTCATGACTCACAGCGTGCATTTCCTTGTTTCTCCTACTAGGGGATTATACAGCTTTTGAGCTGATAAGTACTGTTTGTTTAACTCAAAGCGTAAAAGCTTTCACTTTTTATATTTTATAGTCTCTCTCTGCCTTCTGACTCATAATGCCTGTTCACTCTTCTATAATCTCGTCTTCTAGCTGATGTCAAAGTGCAAAATAACAAATACATTTGACTACATAATAACATAGTGGGCTGGTCCCAGGATGCGTAATTCAATCTATTCAATTAGGTAGCAATCGATCTGAAAATGTTCAATACATTCTTTCATCACAGCATTTGTAAGAGGCAGTTTATGCAGCTGATTGTCATTCTCTAGTTCAAAGTGAATGGGAGATCATAGGACACAGATGTAGCTGGCAGTGTTAAACCAGACCTCAGACAGGAAGGAAGACCTTTTAAAGAGAATTATCTGATTAATCTCTGAGAAAAAGTGAAAGGCTATTAGCAATCACTTATTGCCAAACTTTCTAATTCAGGGCTGCCTGTGTACACTAATTCATGTATGGATTTCATGAGAGGATAACTGGACATTCTTAATTGAATTGCCTGATGACATGCAAAGTTCCAAGTAAGCTACACACTCAAAACCTAGAAGATAGACTGTCTTAATTTCCACTGCCCTTCCAAACAGAAAAACTTATATGTGAAAATCAGCCCCGAACACCTTTCTGTCAAAGAACGAGTAAGATTGTTTTTATTAAATTTTTGTATGAACCAGAGATAAAAACTAAACAGGCATGAACAGATTCTTAAATAGAGCAGCTAATGAAATGAAGAAAAAATAGTAATTCTTCTAAGCTGTAATGCTTAGTTTAACACTTACGGGCATAGATGTTTGCTCACTTAGATAAATGCATTATCCAGTATATTTTCTCAACCTATGGATGTTTTCAGATTTCTGTTTGGGGATCAAAAACCATGCCTGAATAAAATTCTCACCCAGGTCCGTAATAGTTTCCTCAAAAAAAAAGCTGTAGAAATAAGTATAATGGATTTATTTTTTTTTTACCCCAGTAGTAAAAGAATGGGGTTTTTAATGGATTTTAGATATGCGTTTTATAGATTAAAACTATGTATGTAATGATAATAAAAAGGTTTAATTTTGTTTCACCTAGATCAAAAATATAATATTTTGGTTTGGTAAAACTGAACAAAAGGTTTTGTTTGAACTAAACAAAAAGTACAAAAGAGACAGGAATAAACTAGCCATTAATCAATCAAATAAGAATAAAAATTAAAATAAGGCATCAGGTCACAACGGTAGTAAAGTCTTAATTCACCTGTCCAATGAGTGTGGTAGGATGTGGCCACTCCTCCTGCTGCCCCTGGCAGAACACATGGGCAACATTAGTGGAGAAATGTGCTTCTTCCACATTGTTTAAGCTATACACTCTTTAAAAAGTTTGGCTGAGATTAGATTTTGGATCTGGAAACATTAAAAATCTTAACACTTTATTTGGCTATTCATAGAATACTTTCATTTAAACCACCACATCCTCATCAAAATATTAGTACATAAATTTTGCTTGCATTTATGTAGATATTGAAATAATGTACAGGTCTGGTGCTGATATTTGTGTTGATCTTCAATGGAAAGAATGTGGTATTAATCATCCCTATATACCAAATGACATATCACCAAAATCTCCACCAAATCTCATCAAAACCTCTGGGTTTGCTGTATTTGTATCTAAATAATTGTACCTGAAACTGTAGTAAATGGAAGATGTGATGTCAGGGTTTTGTGGGTTTTTTTGTTTTTCCAAATATGCTTGGCTTTCATAGTTACAAAGACCTTATTGTATCCTGCTTTGTTCATTTAGATTGCTTTCAGTTCCTAACCTAGCTCAGATACCTTTTTATCACCGTTCAATTCTCAAAATCACTATAAACCAGTCTGTCTCTGGTATAATCACAACATAAAATATATTTTTGTGTTTCATATAAGGAATTATGTATTGAAAGGTAAAGCAACACCTAATTAATTGCAAATGTGGCTAATAATAGCTAAACTGCATCAAAGCAGCCTCCAGACCATTGGCTAGTATACATGCTTTTGGAAAAATACTAACTTCCAAGCTAATTAAACTCTTTCCTAACTAGAGTTCTTTTAAAGTTTTATAGTGGGAGAAGCAAATTAAAACTTTCATTAATATAGAAAATTATGGATCCATGTCATTATCTCATGTAGCTGATGCATAAGTTGAGGCATAAACTGATGCATGATCTTCCCATGGAGTTTTACTTTATGAATGCTGAATGTGTGATACTCCTACATGTGTTCAAATAACACTTGGTAGGTGTGATTGTGTGATATATTTGGGACTTAGGTCAAGGGCTAATGTAAGAAAAGGAGGGCCATTGCATTGACTTACTTCAGGGAAGAAAACCACTAGAGTTAGCTACTTAAGTAAATACTATGAAGTGAAGTTATATGGAGCCAAATCACAGTTTATCCAGGTCAGAATTATATTGGGTTCTTCAAAGAAATCACAGGGAGTTTGCTAGTACAAAAAGTCTGCTCATCTTCCTGCTTCAAAGACCTTCACTGTTGAGTTGACTTTGTAGAACTAAATCTGCATGAGAAAGTTATATCAAGAAAATAATTACTGGCAAAGCTATATATAGTCTCTGAGAAAGACCTTGCTTAGGTCTTCTTTTGTTTATGAAGTTCTCTCCTGATTCCTGCCTGTGTTGTGGTTAATTTTTAAGTGATTCATCAGGATGAATCTGCCATTTTATTCTCCTGCTATCAAATGTTTTGAAGATGGTTGTGCCATCCCCTCTAACTCACTGTGTCTTTCTTGCATATTGATTGTTTATCTCATGAGGATTCAATGACATCATTCTTCCTTACCCTTGAGGGTTGGGCCTAAACCGAGCACAGCAGAATTACAGGGTTTCAAGAAGCCCTCTGTTCAAAGTGTCCTCACAGCTGTGAGTCAACTTGCCTTCATTGATGCTGTATTTTCATAGCATTGTTCAGCTGTAATGATGAGAAGCCGGTTGCACAATTAAGATAGATGCAGTCTTGTTACCTTGCTTACTAATCTCAAGAAGCTGTTGTGCTTTATGTTTCATCTAACAAGAAGTGTAAGGTGGAGCTTTGAGAAGGTGAGGACATGTTCAGACCCATTTTCCAAAGGAGTTTTTCAGATGGCTCTGAAATCATAGATGGCCATCATCCATCGTTAATAGCTAGTTTAATTATTATAGCAACTCTGGTCTTTGTCAGCTGAGTAGGATTTTGGTTATATGCTTGTACTGAAGGGCAGATAGAGAGAAAGGAGTAGAGGAAAATAATAATGAGAAAGCCAATGAGTGTGATAAAAAATTCTACTTAAAAATGAAGAAAAATCATAATCTCACACTCCGTATCTGAAATGCTACACAATATTGACAACTTCTGCTGAGAAAATACTCTCATCTCCATGACTGTAGAATTATTTCTCTGTATGCCTCTTATTCATCATTATCATTATGCATTACTATATCCTCCTTTTTACACTTACTCAATCAGAATCAGTTCTAAATTCCTGATCTCCTACTGCCCTGTATATGCTGTAGCAAAAGATTTTTCTGAGGTTATAGTAACATATCAGACCTTTTTTATTTTTCTCTAATTCAGAAAAAATACAGTTTAATAGAAACAAGAATTCCCTGCAGTCTGACTTCAGTATAAGCACATTTTCTTCACTTAAAAAGCATTAGAGCAACTGCTTTCTTTGCAGATCCTCTGTTGTTATTACTTCTAAAAAAAAAAAAAAAAAACAAAACTCAGTACCTTTAAAAGTAGAGCAATCACTTTTGTGATTTTTTCCAGGTTTAAATCTGGAGCCATAGGTGGACTTTTAGGTAGATTTTAGTTTCTCATCCTACTGCAATCTGGAAACAGTAGTGTTTCAGGAGCTGTTTTGTGAGCAAATCAAACAGCCTATCCCTACAGGCAGAAGTACCTCTCAGAGAGCTTGGGTGTGGAACTTCCCTTTCTTTACTTGATACTAACCAATGTGCCACCTAAAATAGTGTGGTCTAAATGTTTGATGTGTATGATGGTGATATTAAGAACTGGAGATGAATTCTGTCTTTTGTTCTTGATAAAAGGGTTAATGCAGCATACCAGGTTCACAGATGGAAGCTCTAGATCCCCAGTAAAGGGATTAAAATACAAAAAGGGACACAGGACAGCTTGTTAATGTCAGGTGTTTGAACCCTGGTGTGTGGGACACATGAGAGGCAGGGAAGAGAGAACAAACTCACACCTGATGCATATGGGGATTTATTATAGTGCAAAAGCCCATGGCCAAGTTTAGGAGGACAGCTTTAACTTACTTGGAAGGAGAGACAGTTGTTGGGAAGGAAGAAGAAGCAAAAGCCATGGCTTCCTATAGAGGGCACATGGCAAACTGATCCTGTCACAATGCAACTCATAATGATTTTCATAAACTACCTTAGCTTCATCCTTTCCCTAAATAAAAGGGACAGGCAGGCAGTGTACACTGTCTACCACAAGTGGCTTTTCTCACTGGGATTGTTGGGTATATTTAGTACATTATTTTTTTAATAAACTATTTTTCCAGAAAAGAAAAGCATACTTTCACTTCAGTTGCTTCCAGGTGAAAAGTTTTAGCTGCATCTAAAGAGTTGCATCCTGCGAGCTCTGTAAGTCCTTTAAATACAGAAATAATCCAATAAAGCAACTGAAAACTACATAAGGAGGTGCAACAGATCTCTCCAGTAAACCAAACACCAAGTGCAAAACTTCACGTGTCAGAACAAGACTCTTTGGTTTTGGTTATGACGGCTGGGCTGGTCACTAGAGTCACTTACTCATTGCTGCATGGAGGCAGCATTAGCTACACACTCAGAGAGACAAATGGACTTATTTGCTTGGTTCTGAAGACTTTAGGATCCCTTTCTTCAGCTTCCACATGAGTTGGACCTCACTGTTTGTCAGTCACTGCCTCCAAATGTTCAACTGTTCTAGTGCTGAGGGACTGAATTATTCTCACAAAAGGAACCACCTGAGATTACAAATGCATAACTACTACCCACTATGCCTCAAGCTTGAGAGCGTGATCATTAAGTATCAAAGACAGATTTTTATGGAGAAGAATGAGTCACAGCAGTAACATGTTCTTTTCTCTCCCACTAAACAACAAAATGCAGTGTCAATTAAAAATCAAACCATACTTCCTTCCAATAATGTCCATAGGTGCTAACCTAGTCAAAAATATCCTTCTGTATGTATGTCCCCTCACTTGTCAATGTCATAATATTGCAGTGGCAGGAACCACACGTTTGGCACTTTATTATAAAATTAATCTATTGAAGAGTGCTAAAAATTTGGAAAATAAGACTGTGACTATTTTCTACTATACTTTTACATTTATCTGGGATGTCTCCCCCTTGTTACTATTCTCATTATATTTTTTCTTTCCTGGAGAAAAAAGTAGTTTTCCTGTATATGGCATTACTTATTAGCAGTGAAATATTTAGTCTAGACCTCATAACCTTTAAAAACAGTTTGCAGCAATCCCTGATTGTTTCCTCAAGGTTTGCTTGTATACTTTTATCATATCAGAGCAACAGGAAATAAAGAAAAGGACTTTAAATTACAGACGCTTATAGGCATGGTGCTATAAAAGTAACATTAAAATACTTATCTTAAATAAAGAGACTTACAGACTCACACCATGCTGGGGTTCTGTGATCGGATCCATGGATGACTGGCTGTGATACCAAACAATTCTAATCACTGAACCTACATTTTCCGCACTATTCCTTTGATTTACGTGTTACTATGATTATTGAATTTTGTAAGAATCCCCAGAGTCACCTTCAATTCCTGCAAACCAGCTCACTAGAAAAAAGGTTTTGGTTTTTTTTTCCCTTTCCACCCTCAAATCTCTACTAGCCCTCAAAGCTTCTAAATAGCTATACACAACTTACTTTTTCAAGCCTACAGTGGACATTGATTCAGTTATGCATCTGTAACTGGTTTTCCAACAGCAACATGCAGTCTGTTGCTATCCCGTTTGTTGATCTGTAACTGTATTGAGGAGTGATATTTATGTCTAACTATCAGGTCTAAAGAAGGCAAATAAAGGTGGAGGGTTTGAAATTAGCCTCTCTCTGCATGTGAATATTTATATGGTCTCCACAAGATTTCTAGTTCCATTTTACCAGAGATGTAGCATAGACAGATAATGTAATAGCAATACAAAATAGGACATGTTTAAATGATGTAGAGGTCCTAGTAAAGTCATTTGACTGACTGCTCTGTATGCAAAGCATATGAGTCACTGAAAGACCGCCTTCCCAAATTCCTTTCTCATTAAGAATGAGGTGTGGCAAGGGAAATAATGTGTGATTGCTTTGGTGAAAATGTATTAGCCATATGAGTTGGGGATGGACGTATTTTTGGGGCAGTAAATCAAATGAGTAAGTTACGTTGGTCATCCTGAATACGCATCAGTGATGGCTTTTCTACCACATCACACAGGCACGTCTCTATTGTTCTTTTCTTCTGGAAAAGAGAAGGCCTGAAGGGACCCTTACAGGAAGGCTGGAGAGGGACTGTTTGCAAGGGCTTGTAATGATAGTACAAGGGGCAATGGTTTTAAATTAGAAAAAAGTAGATTTAGATTTGATGTTAGGAAAAAAATTTACCATGGGTCATGGAAAAATGGAACAGGTTGCTCAGGGAGGTAGTTGAGGCCTCATCCCTGAAGATGTTCAAGATGAGGCTTGACAATTCTCTGAGCAACCTGATCTAGTTGAGGGTGTTCCTTCTTATTGCAGGGTTACTGGACTAGATGATGTTTAGATGTCCCTTCTAACCCAAATTATTCTATGATTCTGTGATTTAAATGCAGCAATAAACTCAGGATCATATTTATTTATTTATTTATTAGGAACAAATATTTTCAAAATTATTTGTAATCACAGGTTTTCCTAATTAAAAAAAAAAAAATCATAAGATACATAGAGAGAAAAAAGATTTTTTTCTGCACTGATTTTTTAAACTGACTTAGTGATGATCTACTTGAAAGAAACATTCTTGTTTTGTTCAAGATTGTAATGCTCCACATTTCTTCCACATGCTTCTACATCCCTGTCTTCTGATCAGTTTTTTACATAGGAAGTTCACAACGGGCATTCAGTGTGTGCAACACTGCCCCCAGCTTAGTGTCATCTGTGAATTTGCTAATTGTGGACTCAATGCCCTCATCTAAATCATCAATGAAGATATTAAACAGAAATGGTCCCAGCACTGATCCGTGGGGGACACCACTGGTGAGTGGCCGCCAATTGGATGCAGCACCATTCAGCACCACTCTCTGGTGGCCTCCAGCCAGTTCCTTCACAGACTTCTTTATGAGAAACATATATTTTATCAGGAATTTAGCAAGGTAAAAGTGTTTCCGGGAATTTCTGGTCAAAAAAACTGCAACAATTTTAAGCTAGAACATAAGAAGTTCCACCTCAGCATGAGGAAAAACTTTTTTACTGTGAAGGTGACAGAGCAGTGGAACAGGTTGCTCAGGAAGGTTGTGGACTCTCCTCCTCTGGAGACTTTCAAAACCCACCTGGATGTGTTCCTCTGTGGCCTCCCTGGGTTTATCCTGCTTTTGCTAAGGGATTGTGCTAGATGATCTCAAGAGGTCCCTTCCAACCCCTGACATGCTATGATTCTATGATTTCATCCAGTAGTAGTCAATAGCCCAATGTTCAGGACATTGGTAAGACCTGGAAGATGAAAGTTCAAATATTTTCTTTGCTTTATTCACTGCATGAATTAAATACATGAACCAAATTTATTCACAGTATTTTTACATGTTCCAGGTGAGTGGCTTTGTTGCCAGACTTTTTATGTAGGTGGTTGGCAGTTTCACATTTGTACAAAGCAAAACAATTTTAAAATTCATCAGTCCTGAAAAGAACATGTGACTTATTGACTGTGCTGCTCTATTTTATTCCCAGCAGCCCTTACTCCATCCAAGCTTCCATGAGCCTGTAATAAAATGTGGTAGATATTACCTCTGCAGTAATTACCTCTAGAGCTGTTTCTACATCTGCTCAGGAATGACTTTAAGCCATTTCACTGTGGCTTAATTGATTACTACAAAGCAGGAGGATACGTCACCCATAAGATCAGCCAGATTCAGTTTCACATATGTAGATTACATATTCACAGGATAATATAGAAGCTTAATTAGTCATTTTAAAACTACTTCAAGTTAGCTCTCTGACCATTTTACCTCTGCAGGCAGCTAAACTGCAGATCTTCTATTTTTGGGATTACATTTGCAAATGCCCTTAATGGGCAACACTTACTTTCAACATACAGGAATAGAAAGGGAGAGTAAACAGCTCTCCTCTAGTGGATGCTTCGCGATCCATCTTCTACTCCCTCTTATCTTTTTAGATTCGTCTTTGCTGATACTGCTGGACTTAATACTGAAAATTTCAGTATCCACTTAGCCAAAGGAAAGTTGATGAATACTTTCTGAGGATACTGTGATAATTTGTCATTTAAATGTCAAGTAACAGGGAAAATATAGTCCTTTAATGTTTCCTAACAAAATCTTAAAGTCTGAATGCAAATGGAGTCTTACTCCTCCTCCAGAGATGCATGTGTGTCCATGATTTCATAGGTCCTCCAGTAAGTTTAAACTGTTCTGCTCTTATTTTTTACCAAATAACCTACTATCAACTTTCCAACACAAGTTAGTTTTTTTTAAAGTATCTTCAGGTGAGGTGTCCCATAGCTGCCATAACACCCTAAGTTACTAGGGAGGTAACTGCAGCAATTATAATCTATTTGTATCTTAATTATTGTTAGAGAAATTCTCAACTTTTTTAGTACAAAATTCTGTAATAAGAGAATCGCAAAGCAGAAAGCCAAGGTCTGACATGTAAAATATTTACTCCTTGGAAATATTTTCCCATAGCCAGTTTCAGTCTGGGAGTTCTATTGAAACAGATCTGGACCTTAAACAACTCCTCTTCCATCAGTCCATGTCTGTTGCAGACAAAACGAGTTACCTGAAGCTTGCCCTTTAATGTCAGCTCTCTTCACCATCTTCTTGACCAGACTGCAGTGGGAC
This sequence comes from Florisuga fusca, assembly GCA_038090715.1. NCBI lineage: Eukaryota > Metazoa > Chordata > Aves > Apodiformes > Trochilidae > Florisuga > Florisuga fusca. Next base: position 14,301,267 of record JAAWXA010000015.1, on the reverse strand, counting down.
TCACCCACTATCACTGTTTTGGTCAGGTCTCTGGTGATTTTCTTTAAATGATTCTTTAAAGGGTTTATAATTCCAGTGCCACTCTCAGGCATTTTACAGCTTCATGCCACAACTTTCCAGTAGTCATGTAAGAATTTAATATATTAGCAAAGGGAACAGCTCCATCACATCCCAAATTTGGCTCTAGATGAGAGCCCCTAGATTTCTGTACCCCTCTGCCAAACTTCAGCTTTTCCGGGTTTCCTATCAGCTTTTCCTGACAGTCCCAATTGCCTTTTTATGCCATTGGAAAAATCTCCCTTTCTTTATAGTATTTTTAAGAAGTGAAAGTATATTACATCAGTTTTAGCAAACAGGTTTGGTTTGGTTTGGTTTGGATTTGTAAAGCAATGAAGAAAAGTATATTTGGCAATCAATTAAGGCATCTAGAAGAAACCTATCAATTTTAGCCCTTTCATCTGGCTCTTGAGAAAAGGGATATGTCCAGATGACAAGCGTGCTTAAGCTATTCTTTCTTCTTGATATAGAAGCATAAGGTTTATAATATGTACGTAAAAAAAAAATGTAGCTACAATCCCAGGCTAATGTGTGGAGCCTATCCTTCCAGAAGCTTTAATTTGTATGTCTTTTTTCTGGAAACTATCCTAAGTCATCTCAGAAAATGTTCCAGACTCTGTTTGTCTCAATACACATACAAGTAAATGCCTCTTGGATCATAAAATTACTCATATATGCCAAATATACTCTTGCTAGGAGCCTCACCCCTTATTCTGATCTCACACCACTGTCACACCAACCCAGCTGAGGGATCAGAAATGAGAAAAAGGAAAGTAGAAATCCCTTGTCTTTTGACAATAAGTAGCTTTTTTTAAAAAATGAATTCCACAAGTCTCAATGGAAATTATCCTGATGGACAAGTTATTTATTGGCAAAACTGCATTATTTTATGGCCCTGATCCAGCAGAGGACTTAAGCATGTGCTTACATTTTAGCATGAGAATATTCTCATTGGTTTCAGTGCAGCTTCACATATTTAAAGCTAAGCTGTGTTTAAGTGCTTTGCTGGATTGTGGCCTGCATCTTCTGTCAATAACAGGAACTCATTGGAGATTATAGCTGCTATGGAGAGATGATATAAGTTTAAACAACTGAAAAAGATCAGACTGCATAGGACTGTTGAGTTCTGTCAACTTGTGTATATTTTAGATTGCAGTACATTGACTCTTTTTAGAAACCGCAAGTGCAATTTTCTGATTTCCTGAAATATATTTACTTCTCTGTCACAAGTATTTTGGGTGGTCACTTTAGTCAGAGACATGTCCAAACTGACCACGTGACCACTGCAGTTGTTGAGTAGCTGTTCTCTCAGTGATCATGTAAGTGTGAGACCTGGAAGAATCAGAGAAAAGGGGGTTTTTGTGATCTTTGATATAACAAAGTGTAGCTTTTCTAGCTCCTCATTTATCTCCATCACACAGAAGTACATCAGGTGTCTGATATGCTTTGCAAGTAAAAGAATACTTCTCAAGGAGATTCTTTTCTATATGAGTTTCCTAAGACAGAGATCTAATAAATCAGTTTCTCAGCTCTCTTTCCCATGGTGCCTTTGAGCACTTAGGTTGAGATTTGCAGCCTGAGATTTGCTGCTAGTAGCTGTGTTGTTGGGTGACTTTGTTCCTATGTGCACATGGTTATCTCCTTTGAAGAAGGGCTTGGAGGTGGACTGGTGAGGACCAGCAGAATACCATTATTATATTCTTTATTACAATGTGCTTAAAGATTATTAGAAAAAGGGATACCAATTCACTCAGATTTTCTGCTTCATCTTCTCTATATTGCCTCCCAGGGACATTATGAATTGAAGCTGTACAGTTAAATAAATGTCTATAAAGTTGTATAAATTACCATATACTATTATCTGCCAAAATAAGTTGCTGAAAAGACACATTCCTTTAATGATCATACTCATGAAGCCTCAGAAAGACCATTTGATCCGCAAGAGGCAGTTTATAGGTAAGTAGGAAAAGGTAGAGATCATTTCTGGTGGTTCACAGTAAATTTCTAAAGTAATATCACACCCTATATACCAGATACAGGATATATGAGTCCATGAAAAGTACCCCTGCAGCACTGATGTTCTGTTTCCTCCACTCTACTGCCAGACTATCCATGCATAGTAACATATTTTATTAGGCTTTCCCTGTAGTCACCTGAATGCTGTCATACTTCAAAGTATAGCATGCTTTGAAATTATGTGCAGCTGAGAGGCAGCTACAGATATCCTACGTCTAATGAAAAAGCCTTTTGTGTCAGGCTTTTGAAGCATACAAGAACGGGTATGCATGGGTATGCATGGGTAGGCAACTGTGTAATCAAACTGTTAGGTACTGATTATCTTGGGGCCAGTTTTTGTCACCATGTCAACAACTGAGGTGATGAGTTTTCAGGTCTTCAGATCCCTATGACCAGACTGCAAAGCCATACCTGCGCTGCTGTATCAGTCCAAGTGTGGCAATCATCTGTGTGATGTTGTGTTTCATGTTGGCACATCATGTAATCCTTGTTTTGCTGCACCAACAAGCATAAACCATCCCCTCTTCACTGCTCACAAAAGCCTTCTGGGTATCTGCATGTGTGGGGCTGGAGCTATGAAAAGACACTGGAGAACTGTTGCATCTCCAAGTGTTTTTACTGTGTTCTCATCCGGGTTTTTAAAATGTCCCCATTCACTGAAAACATCGCTAGAGCAGGGTTTGCCAAAATGAAATATTAGTAGCAAATACCTGAATCTAACTTTACTCTGAAGTGAAATAAAGTGGAACCTTAACTCTTGAGTTCTTTAGGGGAACACTGCCCCACCAGGCACCCTGGCCACCTGGCAAATATTGGCCCCTGAGTCCTTGTTTAATACTGCAAGTTGTAACCATGCAAGATCTCTTTGTTGTCAACAAGGACAAAATGGAAATTCAGCACAACTTTTTATAGACTTTTCAGCTTGGCATGCTCCTGCTCCACAAATCAAACTGATGGTTTGATGAAAAATTTATTTTCAATGTCTATAAATTGTATCTCACAAAGCTGTTGATAAATGTATAATTTGAGGATGGAACAGAAAACCTGGTAACTGAAATGTCCTTCTGACCTTCATTATTAAAATATCATCTCTTTTTCATCATTGATATGAAACAATTCTTTTTTTGGTATGATATGTAATGAATGGTATTAATTTAAAAATACATATATTATAGATTATTTGTAAGAAAGCTAAAGCAATACGGCTACATGCTCTATAGTTACCTATAGGGCTTAACAACAAAGGAGAGTTTAAAGTTACATGAACTGTAATCAGTTATCATAATAACTTCATGGCTCACAAAACAGGCTGAATAAATAACACAGTATCAAAGTTTGTCAATATAGGCAGTGAGAAAATAACTTGGCTACATTTTTTGTACCGAAAAAAAGAGAACCAAACTGTATGACCAAGATATACTGCACTTCTGCAAGAATTATACTCTTATGTGGAGTATATTCCACTCATGACAGTACTTCATGAGAAAAAATGGGTTGTGTGAAAAGGATGAGAAAAAGGTAATGCAAAATATAATTTATCTTTCCAGGAATGTCCATGGTATATATAACAAGCAAAGGAAAAACAGTAATCTGCAAAAAGGGAATGAGAGGCTAAACTACCTATGCCCAAGTTTCTGATTCAAAGATAAATTTTCTCAGCTCTTAAGAAATCTTTAACAAAGCAGTTCTGAATTCTGAATGGAAAAAACCCCCACAAATCTTAACTTCTTTTCATTCTACCCTTAATCTAGGAAGCCATGATTTTCAAATTTATACAAAGGTGAAAAAATAATTCTTAGGCATCTGTCCAAAATCTTTTTGAACAGTCATTGAATGAAGTCTAAGAGTGGAAAGGACTCAGTTGAGCCATTGCTGAATTCTTTTGCCAGAAGCAGAACACATATATATTTGATAAACCAATGTAATGTGCAAATTGCTTGAGGATTGATTTGTACTGGTGTTAATGATTAATAAATTCTAAAGATTTATTTCTTTATTGTAAAATATTACTGATGAGAAAGAACCGATAGCTCCACATTCCACATGCATCCCTTCCAACCCAAAGCATTCCACAATTCTGTGATTCTATGAATCTATGATTTAATGAATCTATGATTAGAAAGTGCTTCTTGTTATAAAGCACTATATTGAATATGCTACAACCTTTTTTATTTTACATACCAAAGCATCAACAACTGCAGTGTTCTGAGTGGCTGGCGAAATATCACCTTGTACTACTTGTTGAAATATCAGCCAGACCGTTGGCTTAACCATACCTGAGGGGCCTGTACTACCTAGTGACTGTCTTGGTTGTAGCTTTGGTATAGCCTGGTCTTAGAATAACCACATTGTTCCTATAAGATGTGAAACCAAGAACTTGGATTGTGGGTGAGAGCAGTTTCATCTCTTGAGTAAGAACTTGAACATGATCTTACAGCATCCATTTTCCCTAAATTTTCTCTCCCAACCACACTGTAGTTTTGAGAAGAAGCTTGAAGCTGTGACAAACTGACACTGATGGTACACTCTCATAATCTCCAAAGTACCAATTTTAATGATGTAGAACAATATTCACAGAAATTTGAAAGACAAATCATTCATCAGGGACAAGAGTCTGCCTAATTGCAGTGTTTCTGCAGGCCCTGCTAGGAGCCTGTTACAATCTCTAGATTCCTGAATATGTTAGTGAAGTTTTCCTGGAACAGTAATATTATAAACAATTAATGATAATGTTATATGCAACTTTTTTTCCAGAGTTGCAAAAGGAGCATCTTTCTCAACTTCAGATGTTAGTGGTGATACTAGTAAAATTCAGAAATATAACTTCATAACAATTTCCTGCAACCCAAGAGCATTTGACCTTGCTGACATTCATAAAGTCATTAAAAAGAAGGATCATCTTAGGGTTTGTGAGTTTGGTTTAAGATAGCTGAAGCTGACATTAATCATTCAAGTTTTCAGGTTATATCTACAAGGACAGAGGACCCACAAGAGCATTACCATCTCCCTTCTCTGCAGTCAGCTGCTCCAAAAATCCATTCATTATTTCTTTACGATACAGATCTAGATACTGCTGTTCCATGTGCATAAAAACAAATCCATGAGGAATTTCCAAATTGATCCTGCCATTTTTGTCGTCCCTATGAACAAATATATTCAGGCTGCTAAAATGTCTTCCGCTCCTCTCTCTGGAGAGAGTGAATTGATGCTTCCATTATTAGCTCTGAGAAAAACGTCAAAACTACAACTAGTCCTGAATGAAGCATCATGTTCACTCACAAGATTGAGCAGCTATGCTCATATTACACCCCCTTGAGCCCTTCATGTTGGCTGCCTATAAACTATAGGATTTATTTTAAGCAGTCCCTGCTGGTTTTCAAAGCTCTTAATGCTGAGAGACCTGGTTTTTGCAAGTCTTCCTTCTTGAGCCTCCTCCCAGAGCATATCCACAAGCTGACACCACATACTTCTGAGCTGCTCCACTTAGACTCTCTTGCAACATTAGTATGAGCTTTACCTCCTGCTGCGATAGCTCAGAGAGCACGCATTTCACTTCTCCAGACTCTCCATCTTATCCCATGTGATCAATATTTGTCTCCATTTGCAGTTGCCCAGTTAATGCATCTCACTATGAAATTGGATCTCCTGGAAGGAATCTCAGGGCTGAGTACCTCAAACATTGAGATGCTTAAAATGGGCACCTATGTTTGGAAGTTTAGCAGATGATCTTATTTTTTAGTTTATAACAGTGATGTTCCTTTCATATTCTGTGACAACAAAAAGGTAAGCATATATCTGTAATAAATATACATATAAATACTACAGGAGGTCCTTTAATAGAGAAAAAATAGTAGTGTCCAATTTCCTGTCATGGGTAACAAGATAAAAAACCAGCCCTGGACAGTCCCCAAAAGCTGATGTATACAGAAGAGTAATTTTTGGATAATAAACTTGTAGCAGCATTTGCTTTTTGTGTTTACAATATGTGATATAATCAGAAGAAGAATGCCTGAACGAGGGGACCCAGAAAGCTCTGCAGAACTTACAGGCTGGTACACAGTGGGCTTCTCATGTGTTTAAACAACTATACATTTTAAAACTTAATAAACACTTATAGCCAAGTATAAGACTTGCTGAGTATATGGACATGAGCTTGGAATCATTCTAAAATTAAGTCAAGAAATTCATGGTACTTCCCAAATCAAAATGTATTAGTACGACTGTAGAAGAGTGGAGGTTCCTCCTGTTTTCTCTTTCTCTGTTTGTGCTCATGTAGTCAGTCACAGATCTTAACTGTGAGAGCCCTAAGACTCTAAGCCCTAAAGTTCCATTATGGCATTAGCTTATTTTCATACTGATAGCCCCAAGCTTTGGGTTCTGGTCTTCTTTTTACTACAGATTTCATTTCCACAGGCCAGTGGAATCTGCCTCAGGGACAGTTACCCTCACATCTCACTGTTAAATCCAGACTTCAGTATATTAACAAAGCTTTCACACCACTGCTAACTTTTGGTGTCTCTGATTGCTCCATACAATGCTCACTCCATGCCTGTTTCAATGTCCGAATGACATGTGCTGTTGAATTTCACAGAAATCAGGCTCGTAAGCCTTTTAACCCATAGCCTGTATGTGCTGCACTGAAGCTGCCTGCATTCAAACAGCCTGGCAGTGCTCCATCCTAGGATCCCTGAAGCTTAAGATCACTTCATCTTTCCTCTCTTTGTGGATCAGAAGTAATCATTTTTGAATGTGTTTTTAGTAGGAAACTTCTCATAATATATTTTAAATTTATGTACATCTATATGTTTTCCTGCTGTAGTTCCTTATGCTGTAATACTCTTGAGGAAGCTTTCCAGTCCAAACTTCCTTTGGCTCTTTTTCTTTGTCATATTTTTTCCTTTTTTCCCATTTCTTTAGTTTCTTCCCTTCACAAGTTCCACCCCACCCCCCCTCTCGCCCATCTTGGTGCAAGATGTTTAAAAAGGGTGTTTTGTTTTGTTGTTTAGCAAGAAAAAAACACCCCTGCTACTTTCTCAGTACTTGACTAAGCTCAGCAACAAAAAACCTGCTTAACACACAAAAAAAGAGCACTGAGATAAGTTTTGGAGAACTCGCTTTAGATGGCCTCAAAGCAAAGAATAAGTAAAGATGTGCCAGACTTGGATTACCCACTGCTACATCTACCCACAGACTACAGAGACAAAAAAGCCTTCTTGTGCTTGCGGGTCACCATATTAACCCACAAGGTTCACTCAGCAAACACGTGTCCTTTTCAAAAGCTGCCCTTTTCTCAAAGCTGTGGTTTCTCTATCTGTGGTTTTGAGCAAAGTAAGCAGAGCTCTCTGCCAGTTTTTTCAGGCTACCCATCACACTAAGACATCTTGTCAGAATTCAGCCATCTCCAAGGAGCTGGCGGGTACCTCACTGAATTTCACAGAAGGTTTTTTTTTTTTTTTTTACCAAACCATAGATCACATTCCTACTAGTGATCTGGGACAAAATTTCCCTAGTTACTGTGCTTCTTTTTGCTAAGGGGAAAGGATTTTAAATGGAACCCCCTGCCAGGTCTCCTACTTTCTCCTCTGTCCATAAGCCAGGAGTAGCACAATATCTGCTGCTAATCCAGAAGCAATATGCTGCAGTCATTAAGGTAGTTACTTACTACTGCACTGATGAATGCACAAAAAAGAACAGAAAGGAAATTTGGCAAAGCAGATGGTGGATAATGATAGTGACAGTGAACAAAAATACTGTTGAGTATTGTGTCTTTTGGGGAGCCTGTTCCCCAATGTAAATATAAAGTAAACATGACATAGGTATTAGGTAATTTTACAATCTACTGTTTTTGGCAGCTAGTTTGGCACTGGTCATTGTGTCTATTTTGGGGATCAGCTGTATAGTCCCAGATTGCCATTTTTCCTTTGCCTTTCTTTCTCTTAAATTTCCTACAGTATATTATCACTTCATTTTAGTTTCACTTATTTCCTCTGAGCAGGCCAGGCACTGACTGCAGAGTCACTTCCTCCCTAGAACTCAATCCGTCTGAATGTTGCAAAAGCTTTTAAAATTAAATGCTTCATTAAAGCACATACATACCCAGCAGTTCACCTTCTTAAACATTGTTTGCCTCTGGACTCTCCTTAAACTAAGGATGCTTGCTCTGTTGTGGGATGGAAGATTTTTCCTAACAGGTACTCTGCCTGTCATTCAAGACATCTATGACACTTCGAAGTGCAGTTTAGCATTCAAAAAGAGACAAATGCAGGCCTTTTTGGTGCATTTCTAAGAGCTTCCTTTTTATTTTTCTCTCTCCAGTTCCACCCCAGTTTTCTACATGTGTTTTTCTGACAGGTATCTGTGGAGTTTTCAAATTAGATTAGGTCACATGGGTAAATGAAATTAACTTAGCATCTAAGCTTATCTGTTCTCCTTTTGCATTTCTCTCCTTCCTTTTTTTTTTTTTTTTTTTTTTTTTTTTGTGTGTGTGCATGCATGCAAACTTCCTAATGCCTTTTAAAAATAAAAGGAATACTATCATGCTATCAGGAACAAGCTTTAGTGAAGGTGTATACACCCACCATTTAGGGAATATCTATCTGTTCACAACAAATTTTTTCGAGCTATTTTACACATCCCTAATTACAGGCTATTACGAATCAAATTAACTAGGTCAATTAATGAATCCCAGAACTGAGTTATAATGCATTCATATATGGGGGCTAGTAGCTGGGATTAATGAAGTGATTCTGTAGTAAAACCACCATCAATTAATATTTGTTTGCAGGCTGGGGGCTGAGGGGAGATTTTGGAAAAGCTAAGTAGTTCCACTGCTAACTTGATGATTTGAAACAGAGGTGTCTGCACATAAAACTTCATGATTCTCTCACAAAGGGTTACAGGATGTGTCAGCTTTTCTCTGAATGTGCATAAATATGTCTGTTTGTATGTGTCTGTGTGCATGGTCATTCCATTCAATGGAAAATCCAGACTTTTAAATTATCTTAGTTGAAATTGTGACTGTTAATGACTGAGGTAATTTAAAGGAAATTTAGAGGGAGAACAGGGTAGTGTCCTTGTTGCTTCTCAGCCCATGAGCAAGCTTCATACATAAATGCCTGAATTATTTTCAGACTGTTTAGTTTACTCCTAGGCTCAGATTGTAGCAACGTGTAGCTGCTGCAGAAATGTAGCAGTAGAGGCCTTATGCAGCAGAAATGATCCGTGGCCTCATGGGCACATCAGGCTGTCTAAGTTCATGGGTCTGGCTTGGACAGCTTGCCAAGCTATTCGGGTAGAATAACCGTTTCCCCTGCGCTTCCCCTGATGTATGGGGTGACTATGAAGGTTGATGTGATGGCAACAAGGGATTCCAAATACTTTCTTGTGAATCTTCTGTGATCATCAGACTCACACAGGTCCAGAAAGAAAGATGCCAACCGTCTCTGGCTTCCAACAGTATTTTTAGTGGAGAGGATTTAGACCGAGATAGTTTGGTAAACCAGGCTCTGCCTTCTTGGGAATGGAGTTGAAATGGGCATTTCATCAATACACAGCAAGTTTCTCTAATATATGCCAATTTTTTCTAGGATGGCATTTGTTTGTAAATATTTTATTTTGAGAGCTACTTCACAGAATAAACATTTTCCATTTATGGGGAAAATAATTTTCCTAAGAAATAATAACTTTAAGAAATTATAATAAAAGCTATTGCTCACAGATATTTTTCCCTGAATCTAGAATTTTACTGATGTATGGTGAAATGAATATGTTGTCTCAGATTTGGAGTTGATCCCTATGCCAAGAATACAGAGTAGTTTTACTTAGGTTGTTTAAACCTTTACTTCAGTATTTCATGATTGAAAGTTTAACTATGCATTTTCCTTAGTTTTCTCATTTTTTTCCCCTGAAGTTCCCTAAGCCACTTAGACAGGGGACGGAAAAAATAAACTAATATCACAAAACTTATTGCCTATAAAAGCCACTGGATTACTGATTCACACATACCATAATTGCTCTTTCAAAACAGAATATAAAACTAGTAATCCTTTGGACTAGTCCCTCCTCATTCTGCAGCTATTGAAAGATGCATGTTCACCAGCTGCCACTCCACAGAATTCTTAAGACTGCACCTGAATTTAGATGGATAGACTTCCAGACTTCAGAGTATTCATTTCCATATCCATACACCTTTTGTGCAGCCAGATTGCTTTACAAGGGTGGGTAAATATTACTGGTTAGGTCACATATAAATCCCTGTTGTTAATCAGTGACTAAAGTTAGTCACAAAGATTTGATGGGAAATGTAAGCAGTATATTTTCAAGTAAAAAAAATCACATTTGACAATAACAGATGTTATAGCTGTGTTTCCAGCTATATAAGAAAGGACATTATTAATTATTTCCAAGATGTCAAGTGATTTAATTTACTCAGTCTCCTGCTGAGTATCCTCATAGATAGAAAATAGGTAACTTAAAAGTGAAGGGAGAGAATCAGAACAGGAAAAAGAAAAAGTCTGTAGCACAGGAAGGAAATGGAGAACAGTGGTGATAAAAAGGGAAAAAAAAATCTTCTCAGTTCCATCTTATCCCTGAGGAAAATGGCCACCACTTCAGAAGGGACAGACAGGTATCACTGCCACTGCATTCTGAAATTACTTTGGCTGCTAGGAGACAGCTGATGTTACAGACCCTGGGAGTATTTTACCCTCAACTTTGCTGACTTCCTCTACTTCCCTTTTCATACTGGGTTGTCTTAATCCCATGATACTTATGTCTCTTTGATGAGCACACATTGGTTTCCTGAGATTGCTGAGCAGGTGAGCCAGGTCAGGTCTCCCTGCCTACCTCCCCATCTCCCTACCTCCCATGGACCTCACTGCCGCATCACTTGTCCCTTTTTGCTCTTTCAGACAGTTTATTTTTTGTGACTGGAATTTTCTCTTTCCTAATGGCCAAACCAATCTTCTCTGATCTGGCATTCCTTTGACCTTTCTCATGCTCGGACTGGAAAACAAGGACCAAAAATAATCTCCTGAAAAAGAAGGACAAAAATCCTGCAAAAAGTGAAGATGCAGCTTCGGAATAGATGACACATGCTGATAATAAAGTTAGCTAATTATTTTGTTTGTAGTTAGAAAATTATGTATCTTATACACATTTGCAACTTTCATATCAGCAAAAATAAATAAGTAGCTTTCACATAGATGGTGAAGTCTATTGACACAAATTTTGAGGAAGATCATATTTTCCCCTTTGTAATAATTTTGAAACTATTTCCTTTGTAAAACTGAAGCTTACAACTCTGAAAAAAAATATGTGAAATCTTTACTATAATGCAGTAATTACTAATATGGCATAAGATTTGACAAAAAATATCAGTTACAAGCTTGCTTTTTGACAGATAATCTTGGAAGTCCTTGACCTCCTACAAAATTCTAGGTTGCAGAGAAAATGCAGAGAGGCTCTACAAAAGTGATGAGCAGGTGTTATTAATTGGCTCTGGGAAAATTAGACTAGAGTGATGCGTGGTGTAAGATGGGGAAGTGCCAGGTAGTATGGATATAAGGCAGGATGACTAAGAGTATCATGAGAGAAAGAAGATTTTGACATGTGAAAAATATGGCTACTGAGTGTTTTTGCTTTTTTTTCTTTTTGCTTTTTTTTTTTTTTTAATAAGAAATAGTGTATTCAGTTTTCTAGGAATTCTGGGTAAATCTCAGCTTCTTATTCATGAAAATTTACATTTAGAAAGCTCAAATTTCAAAATTTCCACAAAAATCTAGTGATTTTTAGACAAGCATGTGACCTTTAGGTCTGAAAGCTTAGAAGACATGCATTAATAAAGGCCATATAAGAAGATCCTCAGTGAGACACAAGACACACCAACAGGAAGAATATAAATGAAGGAAAGTCACAGTGCTTGCACTGCACCAGACAAAATTATAGTGATAAGGATTTTTGCTGTAAAAAGCCTCCAGGTGGGTAGGTGTGTAAACAAAAAATGTGTCATAATTGAGTTTGGACAAGATGATAATAGGCTTTCAGACCTGTGAATTATAATACTTAACATATTCTTGCTCATTTAGGAATACAGAAGTAGCAAGACTTAGGGAGTCCAGTTGTTACTATCACTGGTACTAAGTAAAAGAATTTCTTAGTTAAGAACAATGAAGCTCTTTCTAAAAACACAAGTGAGTTGTTTTGTTTTCTCTGTCACTAGAAACCTTCTGTTAAGTCCCAGATAAGATTTATTCTTAGTCAATTTATTTCCATTGTGTCACCTTTCATCAAAACTGATGGGCCAAAGAATCTAGGCCTTCCAGGCGTTTAACCTATCTGTGTTTACAGATAGAAAGGTTAATACCTTTCATTTTTATTTTTGTTAACTTAGCAGTGATCTTTCAGTCTCCATAATGTATGTGTCCCACTAGCTTGATCTTTCAGAACCCCTTCTCTGCAGCTGTTTATGTTTCAATTCATTGTTCTTGAATATGTATAACAAGAATTTTGAAAGTATTGCAAGACCTCATACAGTGCCCAGTGTCTTCTAATGAAATAAGTCTAAACCAATCATAGGCTGTGTGTATCTTCATTCTACTAGCAACTGGTACCATTCTGCAATTAGCTAGTCTACTCTGATCCTTCTGCATCTATTTCAGCTGGTGAGATTTCACCTTACAGCAGAACTTTCTGTATAGAGCTCCTATCCCGTAACTCCTCAAGAACATCCAGTTCTTTTCTATGGTATCCTAATTGTCCTGTTCTGAAAAAGAGTACAAAGTGGAGAGGTACAAGCAAATTAACATTTCACTCCCTTGCTTCCTGAGTAAAAATTCAGACACTGGGCCATTATAATCATCACCTGTCTCAAGATTGAACCTTGGAGAACTCTTCTAGTAACATATCTCCAGTTCATCTACCAGTACTGCCTGACAGTTTTGTACTCATGTCACAGTTTCTTCATTTTTTTGTCTGATTTTGAATGACAAGCTTCTCAGTTGGCCCCATTTCCTGTAGTCTTGATATAATAAATCCAGTGCACATCCTTTGTCTAGAATATCTGTCTAGGATGATCTACATTTGATTAAATCCCTGTTGTTTTACATCCTATTAAATTGCCCTTAAATATCTTTTCCTTCAAAATCTGTCCTAAAGCAATGTACAGAGTTACAGGCTTAGAGAAGTCTGATTACTTTCTCCTCTTTTTACCATAAGCACATTATTTCATGTTCCACCATCATACCAAATTTGACTTGAAAGGTGTGTTTAAAAATGGTTCTTATAAATCCTGCAAGGGAGACCACCTAATCCCCCTGACTTGAGTACATTAAGCTTCATGACTTCTGTCTCCACTGCAGATGAGATAACAAGGGTGTGGAAATGAGTGCTGCCATTAAATATTCTGCTTTTCCTCCCAATTCAACATAATTGTCCTTTTCGAAACCTGAGGCAAAGTTTGCTTCATTTTTTGGCCCCACCTAGATTATCTTTAATCTTTGTTTTATCCTCACTGCAAAGCTGCCCTACTTCTTATTTCCTTGTATCTTTTTCCTTTAATTTATACAGCTCAAAAGGAAATACCCTGTGGTTCAATATCTTCTTCAAGGCCAAATTTAGGTTGTATTTTGACAATTTTATCTTTCACCTTTTATTTCTTGATTCACAGCCTTTTCCTGCTTAAAGTTCTCCTTAGGCCTCTCTGACTTTTTTCTGGTAGCCTTCTTGGGTGGTTATTCGTGCAGGTCATTTGAGAGTTCTTCAAAAAAATTTCTATAGTTTGAGGTACAAGGTTTTGTAAGATTAAATACTTTTTACTTTGAAATTCCAGGCTTCTTCTATCACCGAGTCCCTTGGGATTCTCATCTTAATGGACTTTATTAAACCATTCCACGAGTTTATCAAAGCTTATCCTTTTGAACTGTAAATGCTTAGTTGAATGTCTGCATTGTTATAACATTATCTCAAAGGGAATCCAATCTTTTTTTTATGAATTAAAGTTCCTTTTCTATGACAAGTTTTTATTTAAAATCCTAAGTCCTACAATTAGTCCAATGGAAAGCATTTTCAACTAAGTTCTGATTTTATATTATTTTCTGATTTTAGCAGACTTATTTTCCTATCTTTTCACAAAGTAATCCTGACCAAGTGTTTCTGTAATAGTTTCCTTTATTTCTTTAAATTCCCACGCACTCCATGGAGAGTTCAAACGTTATAATTTTTAGGGGTTTTTTTGTTTGGTTTGGTTTGTTTTTCTTGAAGACTGAATCTCTTTGAATATCTATGTTCCATTTGTAATTGCTGTTCTTTGGCATTTTTATCTCTATAACATTTGACTTCATCTCTAATGGGTGTAGCTCAAAATCCTCCCTCTCTCTGAGGACCACAAAATAATTTATAAGCATTCATTAGCTTCATAACATACCAATGAAATAACTAACAGCAATGGTGGAAAGTGCAAGTGCATTGCATGTTGAGAAGGTTGAATGTAGAAACACCAAAATTCCACAGACAAGTCCAGCCTTGTTCTGTATAGATTCTTCTGCTACATATAGTAGAAGACCATAATATCTCAACATCTTCAACAGTGTGGTAGGCAATATGACTAAGATGTGACATTTGACTTTATTTTCTCTTTCTTTCATCTTCTGCCTCTGCACTAAGGCATTTTGATTTTCACTTGTAGTATTTCATGTCTCTTTTTTCCTACTTATTGTAATGAACAAGCCATAGAGAGTTTCATTTGCCACCTGTGCAAATGAGAGGTTTTAGTGAATATGTTAGGTCAGTTCCAGGGTCCAATGGGCTTCACTACCTTCTTAGACCACTATCCTTCAGAAAATTTTTTTATTCTGACCATAACAGAGGTATTGCAGCAAGAAAACACCTGCTGTTCAATGACACTCTCCTAACTTTGACTGGCGGATAGAAAATGGAGATTAAATCCTTGATGTGTTTCTTATGCAGAACCCCTAGAATCTTTCCAGACTGCAAATAGAAGAAAGTCTTACGACCTGAAAGTATGCCTTTCATAATAAGCATTGGCATCATGCCAAAGTTCCTCATATGATTCCATATTAATTTGTTGACAAAATTGCTCATATCTTCATACCTTACTACAGGAAGAAATCAAGTTTTCATCCATTATGGTGTAATGATGAAGGGAAAGATGGAGTTGAATAATGACACCAGTATCCTTTGGTGTCATCTATTTATTGCATCCAATTCCAGTAGCATCTTTAGGAAAACAACTTCATGAGTTGACCAGTGGCCCTCCTGGTTCTGTTAGGTTCTGTCATTTGGTGGCTGATTAGTTGCAGACCTAATCCATTTGATTTTCTTTTCATAAGGTAAGCAGAAGGGATGAAAGGATGAAGAGCAGCAATCAGGCTAGACAGTCTGAGTAATATTTAGGAGTTACCATTCAAAGTTTGCTTCCTACATCTGGCATTTGAGAGTTTACAGCTAGTAAAGCCTCACTGAAGGGAAGGGACAGACAACCTTTTGGGAGGCTGATGCATCCCTGGAACATTTACGTAGAGCTGAACTTGCAAAGCAGAGATCTGCATTCAGCCTGGTGTGTCCCTCTCATGCCTTTGCTGCAACTTTACAGAGCTGTCTCTATCACCTTGAAAAGCTCTACCTTGAAGCTGTAATAAGAAATCACTGTACCTGGTGGCCACAGGTAGACACCATGGGCTTTCACAAGGGACTCTTGAAAGTTCTGGTGATGTTTCTAGTAAAGGGAGAACCCGAGTGAAAGCTGGAATCTCTTGAAGGTGTGGTGAAGGTTTTTAGGCATCTGATTTCTTAAACAGAGATAATTATACTGACTCTAAGAGTCAGAGATCTGTTAGAGATAGAATGAACTACCGTTATATGAATAAGCAGATGTGATTATAATTGGATAATGTTCTTTGCCAGTGTACAGGACTATAAAAACACCATTGGTGTTCAATGTGTTGCTGTTATCTTTTCTGGACTGCCTTGGACTGTCTCTTTGACCTAATAATTTGACCCTAATTTTCAGGATGGAGTAAAGGACTTCTACCCTCCTGCTTCTCTCCTGATTTTTGGATTTCTTAGTGTAGTGAAATAAATGAGTACTTCTATACTTTTTCTCCTTGACTTATAAGAAAGACTTATATGATGTACCCAGACAGCTTTTGTTTGCTTCTTCTTGTTTTGCATATCACAGTAGCATCATGAAGAACACTCAGTGATTAGACAGAAGAGCTGAAGAGCTCCAAGGGGGGCAAAGTAAGATAAAAAAACCTCTAAGTGCAGGAAGAAACATCTCAAAATAACCTTCCTGTAGCAAAAAAATCAAAGGCTGAGATGAGTTAATTTGAAAAGGCAGATGGTATTTTTTGTGTACATTCAAAAAGCAATAACTCCAAGTGTGCTTTCAAGGTGAAATTTCAAAAAGCATCTGCCTGATGCAGGGCCACAACCCTAAGTGGAATCTGAGTATTTTTAAAATATCATGCAAAAATTATTTAGATTAAAAGTACGTTGTAGGCTTACAGAACAGTATTTAAAGTATGGCCACTTTTGTGCCCATAGTCCAGATTTGCAAGTAATTATGGGTGCAAATGTGGATATGTCAACATCTACATACATTAATGTACCTGTTAATCTGATAGTTAGATGTGTATTACCAAATAACATACTGTGGAAAACCATGGCCACAGCCATTTGTGGGCATAAGAAGGAAAGATGTGTCAAGATTTAACCCTTAGAATTCTAGCATTGATCTTTTTATCATGCAAGAATGGAAATCACATTAATATTAAGGACAATTATACATATTTGAGGGAGACATTAATGCCTGTCTTTATTCATATTTTAGTGAGAACTCTATTTTCCACCTACGTTTAGCTAATCAGTCCTCTTTATCTTAGCAAAAAATAAATGAGGCAGATGAACTTTCATGAACAGAATTGTCAGTAGCTAGTTTTTAAATACTTCTTAGTTTAAGAGGATAGGCAACGACCTTCCTGATTTTTTGAAACTGTCATTTAAATTATTGTTTATACACAGACAAAATTTAAATCTGAAAATATACTTATCAACCCTTCTACACAAAAACTTACCCAATGAAAACATCAGACTTGTATATCTACTGCCCAGCCTAAGAGGAGGGATTTAACTTTTCTTTTTGTGTCACAGATATATTGGTTAGTTACTGTCCTGAAGTGAGAAAATTTCCTGACTAGATTGTCATCAAAACTGTTGCCTTACACTGAAAAAATACATGGTTTTCATGCACTTGCTTTCTAATAAGATTATTTTGCTGTGTTGAGTGACAGCCATTCTAATTACAAGCTACTTGCTTTCAGCTGGCTTTGTAGCTTTTAGGGTGGAGTTTTTCATTTCAGATGTCTGGCATGCACATGAAGATTTTCCTGGAAAACTTCAGCCATCTTTTTGACTATGATTAAGAGGCTATATTGTTTTGCTGATTACTAAAGTGTTAACTACCAGCTACTCTGCTAAGGTCTGGCATATTAAAAGTCTGGCTCAAGAACCTGCTGGTTGAGAAAAGCTTAGCCAAAGTGCTGAAGAGGTGCTTAATGGTATCCTTATGAAAATCTTATCAAACTGGTTGTAAACCTCTGAAAATCATCGTTTGCTTGTGCCAAGAATTTTGTCACAGCCTGGAAGTGAGCTCCCTTTAATAGCACTTCTACACCCCTAAAGAGCTCCTTAGAGGTCTTGTAATCTGCAGCTAAGAGGACTTCTCTGATAGGTTTCTTCCACTGAAGTCTGCAGGAGTATACGAATTTTTCCCAGTAATCACACATCAAGGAAACAGATTTTCTTGTTTGCCTCTTGCCACCTTCTGGAGTTCAGCACTGTCCATACTTTGGCATTTCTGGTTTTTCCATTGTTTATGTAGACACACACAACCCCCCTCCGAGGCATTACATTTGAAGATAGCACATTAAAAGAACATTAGTCTGAATTCTTGCCTCCACCAACTCTTTGTGTAAGCATTGTAATGCAGGCTTTAATTACCCATATACATTCACCATTCTGTTACCCCCAACCCCACCCTGGCCCTGCCAGTGTCCTTACCTCACTCATAATACAGCATGGGACTCAGTCAAGTTGGTATAATGAATGGAGCTGTATTGTAAACAAAAGTTTCATAGTCCTCTTCCCACATTTGTTGCAGAAGTTCAAGGTGTGTTATCAAAACAAAAACACTGTGGGATTAAAAAAAAAACAAAAAACAAAAAACAAAAAACCAAACCAAAACAAAACATGGTTGCCCAATAAGACAGGTTCTGCTACAGTCTTTGACACTGTGGGTATGTTTACACTGAAGTGTTTAATGCAGGGATAACTGAGCAGTTCAGGTATCAGGAACAATTCTGCAGCAGCACAAGGCAAGTCAGTCTTCTGAGTTAACTGCAGGTCTAGCTGAAGCTTCTCTACATTAGCTTGAGTAGACTACAGCTCACAACACAGAAAGTATCCAGAGCTTTTCTGTGTTGCTTGCTTGTATATATCAGATTTTTCTAGGATGGTCACTCAGTAATCTTACTTCACATAAACCCTAACTCACAGTTCAAGATGCTCCTTTTATGTGTGGGCTCAGAGAACTGGTGGGAGCCAAGCACTTAACTGAGTTTTTTTAAATGCTCAGTGATCAGCATGTGAATTAAATGTATTACTTTTCAGAAATACATTAAACTAAGAATCTTTACAGGTAATTTCTTGTACAAAAACAATATGTTTCTGTGTCTTTCAATAGACTTTCAAGGTCATCTTTAGACTTAAAGGTAGCAGAATAGCAATCATAGTTTACTTCATATCTGTACAAAAAAGTAATACTATTTAGAGGGGTACTATGGGAAACAATCAAACAAATAAAATACCTGGAAGTAGTAAGAGACTTAAATATATAAAAAATGAGGAATGGGACCCCAAACTCAAGATTAAGTGAAAATACAGTTGTTACCTATACACAGTGGGAAACTTTGAGACAAAGATTCTGTTTTCTCTGTACCCTGAGGCTGTAATCAGGCTACACTATCAAGAGATATTTAAATGCTTCTTGAAGACTGAATGTTGGACTTTGAGATGTTGTTGGGGTTTTGGGGTTTGGTTTTTTGTTCTTATTTCCTTTTTAACATGTATACGTTTAAAATGCAATCAACAGCATCTGCATGATGGAAGCTAGAAGTAGCTGGTTCTTATTTTTCTAGCAGAGATGATTTTCATTTAGATCCTTTCTCCTTCCTCTTAAGTTTTAGCAGCTTGCAATGTATTTGGGGATTTTTGCCAAACTGTTCAGAAACCTTGCTGTCCTCCATACTGAAACTATGAAATATCTCCTATGTTTGTCTAGGAAGGAAAAGTAAATACTTACATACAGACTGTTCTGACTGAGGTCATACTTTCTCCACCTCTAGACATCATTGGTAATCTCTCCCTTTCATAATACTGCCACGCTTTCTGCACACTCATCTCTAAGGAAAGAGCTTTGCACTCAGTCACATAAAATATGCCAAACTCCCAGACAACTTTTCATTACAGTATCTAAGATTATTTGGGCTGGTGTGCATGATCTTTTTCCTCTGGAAGAGTTTTGCTTAGTAAAGCAATGGCAAATTTGGAATAAAAATATGACTGATGTGGTTCCTTAATGCCCAGCTTGTTAAGCAAATGCTGTTGAAGCCAGTCCCCTGTAAACAAGTTAAACTTCTTATTCCACTAGAAATACATTTTACTAAGAATCTTTGTAGATTATTCTTTATGCAAAAAAATAATGTCTCAAGTTATGGTTTTGAGCAGAATAAAGTGAACACTTAATAAATGAAAACATGCTGAATCAGTGTTTGCCCTTATAGTTCTACTTTTTAAATATTAATACTCTTTTCTGACTCTTTGTACATAAATAATCTTTTAAGACTATAACAACGACATAGACAATCCACATCAAATGAATGTGAACTTTTGATGTAATTATCAAAGGTCTGCTGGATTCAGTTTATTTTTAATTAGTATTGGATTCTAACCAACAAATTCAGGTCTCACATGGATTTTTTAAATCCAAACATTATGACCCACAAAGGATTTTGTCTTAATTTGGGCCATTATCAATGTACTGGTTATCCATAAATTTATGTTGAAGTTCAGATTTTGAAAACTAACAAGCTGAGGATTTTCTTTAGCATGCAGCAGAAAACTGATTGGCCTATGCATAATTGAATCTCCTGTAAAGATTTTTGGGTCTGGATTTTAGCATTTTTTTTTTCAATATCAGTTGTTGGACAATTTCTTGAACATTTAAAAAGAGTATTTTAACATGAAATTCTTTCTGATATGTAAGACCCTAACCCAAGTAGATATGCAAAGCTCTTGTGATTTTCACCCTCTTGGAGAGTTTAAGCATGGAGATATTGACTGTTACCAGTAATATTAATAGTATTGTTACAAACCCATTTACAACTTATTCCTATGTGCTTTTACTCATTCCAGTCCTTTTTTCCTGGAGAGTAACAAATCCCATTTGGACAGGAAAAGAAACACAAAATTAATCAGACTAAGATTACCAGCCCTACAGGGGCATTTGAATTTTGCTAAAAGATTATAAATCAACATTTTTAAATTATTATTTTATTTTATTTTATTATCCCTCTAGACCTTTAACCAAAGAGGAAATTGCAGCCAGGCAGTGCAGGGTGATTCATGGGCTCTGAAGCCAGGAAGGACTACATTCAATCTCTTGTCATTTTTTTTTCCCCTATGAGGACTTTAGAGAGAGGGAGGCTGATGCCCCAGTGATGGCAGCTGTGTCCTCGGGGCGGCTACAACCCTCTTGTCCACCCTAGCCATTGTGCACCCGATGACCAGAGGGCAGCCACGGGAAGGGAGAAATGTGGTTTTCTCTCTGAGTGGCTATGGTCAGTAACCTAAAGGGCAGACAATAGGCTTGAAGATGACTGACAAGTGTAGGTGACACCAGAAGCCACGTTTCAGTAATGCCCACCTCCCTATCTCACTACCCCCTCTAGTCCCCTCTCACAGAAGCTGCCCTGACCCCATATATCTTCCTATGGGCTGCAAATCCTACTCTCAGCCTTATTCTTCTTCACTCACTTCTCCTGGGCTTTCTCTCACACCATCTTCACACCCATACAACCTTGTCTCACTTTTCCCTGTGTGAAAGATAGGATTTCTCCTGGCATCCATTTGGGATGTTTTTCATGCATCCAAAGACATGGAGGTTTTTTTTTTTTGTCTGTGGCCGTGGGCTGGCAACTCTGCTCTGCAATACACTTTAGTTTCCTGTTCATGGCACTCGACCATGTTCATCCTCCTGCACTGAATACAAGTCATCTGTCCAGGTGATTCATGCACTCTCTGAGTCCTGATTGCTGTTCACAGCACCCATGGTTCAGACTGTTTTCAAATAAGGGTTTTAAATAGTTTAGGACCAAGGGTCTTGCAGTGTCTTGTTAATAATGGCCCCCAGTTAATTAATACCTTTCCATTAATGCATACATTTTGAGACCTATCAGTCAAGTAGCTTTTAAATCAGGTAATGCATGCTTTATTAATTACATATAATGCAGGATTTTAAAACAGTGCTATGTGTAGTATGTCAAATGCCTTAGAGAAATTTAATTACACTGTAACAACACAGCTACTTTTATCAACCAGACCTGTAATTTTATTTAAAAAAAAAACTCAATAAGATAATTTGACAAGAACTACTTTCTGTGGAACTGTGCTGAATGATATAGCTTTATTTTTAGCATGCAGTTCTCTGCTGATAGAGTGCTGAATTTGTCTGGCTTTTTTTTTTTCCTCCCCTGAGATTAGTATAGGGGATCTATCATTTCCTGGGCTATCTTCTTTAAATGATACAATTACTTTGTCAAGTCAGCAGTTATGTGAAATATCCTTTCTTTCCCAAGGCTCAATAAAGAAAATTAACTCCAGTGGTCTAGAGAGCTTCTTGGCTAATTCTTTTCAATTTCTCAGGTGAGAATTATGAGGGTTCCAAGGTTTGAATTATTTTGTCTTAGTAGAAGATATTAACTATTCAGACAGGCTAATTGTTGGGTTTAGTTCCCTTTAATCTTTTATTTCAGTTACTTGTAAATTTTTTTAAATTAATTTGCTGGCCAATATTGCCATTCATTTATTTCTGAAAGGAAGAAATGAAAATATTATGACCTCAGTGGGAAGCTAAGGCAGATATGTGGGGGATACTCAGGTCTTTTTCAGTGTATCTGAGTGTGTGGGGAACCCTCAGCAACAGGCCAGAACAGTAGATGAGCACATAAGTGCATGAACTTCAGCTGAGAGTTCATCTCATGCTGAGCCCGTTAGGTAATTGGGTGATTTACCTTTGGTAACCATACCAGGAGACTCTTGAGGGAGTGGTTTAATGAAAAGGATGATGAATCTGCATGTATTCGTGTATGCAGTTCTCTACCTGACTCTTCCTCTAGAAGCATTTTTCTTTCTGCCTTTTTCTCATCGTTCCACCCTGTCGTGACACTTACCAAATCACATAATAACAGTGCTGTAATGTCATGCAATATGGGAAGTCTTGAGGCTTAACAAGAACTGTGGATCTTTCAAAAGCAAGGGTTGCTTTGGTGACATGCGTGGAAAAAGTATTGCTTGTGATGAGCATCAAAGTACATCCGAAGAATTTCCTGCCCTAAATGATACCACAGCTTTGCTTGTAACTGGTGGTTCACCAAGCATGTCAACAGGTGTGGATGACTTGTTGCTTTGTTGTTTGTTTGTTTTCATCTGAGATTTTCACATACTCAGAAGATGTTCTTATTCTCCTGATCTTTAAAAACTCTTGAAAGTGTGCGCCCTAGAGACTGAAAACCTAGAGGCAAACACAGAAGTTGTGCTGTTTTTCATTTTCTTTCCATCACCAGCCCCAGTCATAGGCAAGGTAATGTGCAGCACAGACCTGTGGTGTGAAATTCTTGGTAATAAGGGGTTGGAATAATCACAAAAATAACAAAATGTTAGGGATTGGGAAGGATCTTGAGAGATCATGGAGGCCAGCCCCTCTGCCAGAGCAGGATCCCCTAATGTAGGTCACATAGGAAGACATCCAGGTGGGTTTTGAATGTCTCCAGAGAAGGACATTCCACAACCTCACTGGGAAGCCTGCTCCAGTTTTCTTTCACCCTCATGGTGTAAAAGCTTTTTCATATGTTTACACAAAGAATTGTATACAGATAAATACTCATTACTTATAAGGAAAAATCTAACAAGATCATAAATGTAATTATTTTATTTACAGAATTATTTAATCAGAATTGAAGCTGTTATTTATAGGTCAACCTGAATGACAGAATCAAAAAAATTTTGCTGTATAAGTATTAATGAAATGGTGAACATTTTGGTATGGTTCATTCAGTATTTTAAGGAAATAACTTTTAAACTAACATTCATTATTTCCAATTTTTTGTTTTATCACCACTTACCAGGGCTTAATTATAGTAACAACATCAGTAAAATGCAGACATTGGTACAAAGATCTCTCACCATTGCTCTACAGCACATACTACTATAAAAATTCAGTATAAACCCCCAAAAAATCATGGAACATCCATATTAAAATGTGAGTTAGTTAACTTCCACCATGAGTACCATTTGGAAAAAATGTAGCTCCAATTCTCTCAATCAATATTCTCTACCACGCAGGTGGCAGTTGTTTTCTTTGTTTAACCATCTCTTTGACCACAGCTCAAAAGTCAATATTCTGTTGTGAGATGCAGGCTTGCGTGTGAAGAATAGGTAGGGAACTTAACTAGGAAGCTTTGTGAATAGGGAATTGAATTTGCATCTCATTCACTAAGCACACATGTTTACATGACCTTTAAAAAAGGGAATTAAAACAGTTTGATCATGAGCTCTAGGCAATCTGTCTTCCAGAGGTGACTGAATCAAGAGGCTCAGGTACTTCTTACAAGAGAGCTGAACTGGAAGAGAATAATATTCATTTAAATATAATTTCATATCAAATTCATAGCTGTGTTAGCACTAGGAAATTAATATCGAAGCACTAAAAATGACTGCTCAGAAGCTTCTAGACTAGCAGAACATGGTTTCAGGCTTTCATTTCAAGTGGAATCCTCCCTGCTACCAAACAGATCAGGAAAAGTATTGTGGAGATTTGGTGTCAGAAGACGACAAAAATTAGTTGTTTAGTCACCAGAAACAAACATCATTGGGAAAGGCAGACTGTCCCATGAAGAAAAATACAAAACATTAGTTAATGATATCTTTGCTCAGTGATATTTGGGCAAATAGCTAATGTATCCTGAGATATTATAATATGAAACCCTCAGAGGAACAAAAAGCATGTTTAATTTATGTAGGAACATTTAATTTCTAGGTTCCTTTAATGCTAAACTTTCATTAGATAACAGTTATACAAAACACAATTTGGATTACATGGCCTGTTCCATGCCTAAAAGCCAGACATCTCTGGCTTCATGCAAACACTACCTGTCTCTACGGATCTAAAGGATTGGGTTTTGAAATGCACAGAACAAAAAAACCACCACAAGCTTTTTAAAAGGGAGAAGGATACTACAGTTTCTTATTTACTTTCCCATCGTTCTACAACCTGCTTTCCAGAAGCATGCAAAACTTTGGTTCTTCTCAGCCCATGTGGGTATAGTAGGTGTGTGTCTCAGTATGTCCTTGCATTTCCAGGCAGGATGATGTGTTACTTACCAAGGAGAAAGGGAGGGAGGTAAAAACAGAGCATCTTCACAGGCTGTGCCAGGCAGCTTATTCTGCCTGTGTTTCAAACTGACTAGACGCTTTGTGTGTGTGTGTGTGTGTGTGTGTATTGCTGTGGTCACTGTGGTGCTAAACCCACCTAATGATAGACACTTTCTGCTCATTGGTCAAGCCTTAGACTTAACTACCTACTAACACAACTGTTTAGTGTTGCTTGACTTGGGAGTACAGGCAGAACTGCTCACTGCTTCCTACAAAAGCAGTTGCCAAGTCATGAAACGTAGGAGATCTATGGGCCAGTTTGATATTGGTACTAGGTCTGCCTATTTCACACCTGTGATAAACAAAATGTTAACAAGCAAATATTCCTACCCCACATCCACTAAGATGTCACATGATAATAAGCACAAAGGAGTTGGACAGGAATGCAGGCTTTCATCTTCTTTTAATGCCTCGTTAATACTGGTTATAAGTGCTTAATGCCTGATTGCAACTTATACAAGTTACAACTTATACATCTTATACAAGGCCCCCCCAAATGAGTGTCAACACATGTTCCTCTTGTTCCGTAGGCTAACCTGGTTTATGGACTGTTCCAGAAAGCAAAACAGATACATCAAGGTGACCTCTCTCAGCCCTGCTCCTGAGGGTTTCCTAGCTTTCCTTCAGCTAGGCAAGTTTTGTACAGTACAACATTACATGTCCAGATCAAAGAACAGGATTTCTGGCTGTCTGATGGGACAAATAAGGGACATCAGAGACTGAATAGTGATGTGAGACAGATATTTAATTATGGTAATTTCACATGGGTGGTGGACAATTTTTGGGGAATATTTTCCAATTCATTCCAACAATGGATGAAAAGATCCTTTTTGTTTTTGTTTGACTGAACATTATCTGTAAAAATTTCTGCAAGTTTTACTATTTTATTTATTTTTCCTAATCCTGTCAATAAAAGCTGCATGTGATCTTTCTTTCTTGAATATCTACTTCCTTTCTGGGCTACAACAATTCTGAAGAAAAAATATTTTGCAAAGATGTTGCATGCATACGTAGTTTGCAATTTTGATGAAGCTGGACACAGACTGGGGACTGATCATGCCTTTCTTATGTCTGCTAGGTTGTAGAAATCAAATGGTCTTAGCAGTTGGATTTTAATGCAGCTTAGGTGATGATATGGATATTACTACCAGACTGCATACAGTCCTGTCGTGTAAAAGCACAGTGGAAAAATACTGCAGACGTCCCTCTTTCCCCATTATTTTCCTATTCTGCATCAGAGCTGAGAGGTCTAATAAGCATCCAACACCATTTTAGTCCTCAATATATGGTTTATGGACTATAATAAATGTTCTGTTTAGAGTTTCTGGGTTTTTTTATGGCAAATGATAACGGTTTTGTGGGAAAAAACATGTTCATAGTTGTATCAGGGCAGATGTGGTCTTGTTAAGGGTCAAGCTAGAAGAGAAAAAGAACATGTGAAGGCCTCAGCCACAGCTCCAGCTGCTTTTCAGAATTTAAACATTTACATTCTGGATACAAATTTGAAAACTTCTACCAATAATTTCAGTGACTCTTCTTTTTCCTTTACATATCTTGCGTTTTTATGAAAAATGCACTTTCCAAACTGGTCTACAACACCATCCAGAACATTTGCACATCAGTACTTCACTGGTTCCCTTATTATTTGCACCTGCCAACTTCTCTAATAAGAGCCCTTGCAATTTGTTTCCTCACAGTTGCTTTTCAGTGTAGTCGTCCCCAACAGATATTTAAGTCTGGATGCATTTTAAAACTTTTCTCATTAGCAAAGGGATTATATGCAAGGGATAGGTTTCAATCCAGGCCTCCAGCAGACAGCATGGCTGATAGAACATATGCAAGTCTTTTAACATAGATATAAAACTTATAAAGTATGCACAAAAACACACAGACATAATGCAATGTGCATGACTGGGACAAGCAGAATTCTGAAAATGAAACTATTTGCTACCTTTTAAGCTTTATTTGATTTTTCTTCTTCTATGAAATACTTCACATTCCTGACCTTTTACAGAAAAATGTCATCATGCAAAATGATCTGAAATGGATGTCACAAGCACGTGCTCCTTCTGTACGCACTCAGGGGTTATTTACTTTGGGTGAATCAGTAAGCCACACTATCAGGATCACATCCTTTCTTAAAAAGAAACGTATTAGAAATTATTGTAATGATGATGATGTCCAAATATTTGTTGCTGTTGTTGGATTGTGTAGTTTCATTTAGAACATTGCGGTGTTCAAGGACCTTACTGAATTTTTCTCCTCCCAGCTGGTTTATTAAACTCTCTGAAGTTCTGCAGAAAATGGTTTTGTCTACATGCTCTGCTATGGATCTCAGCCTGCTGAGGAGGCAAACAGACAGTCACACATTCAGTCTCCTCCGCTCCTTTCTCTGACAGACCATTGCTCAACACTAGTCCTCAGTCTTCTCCAAGACTTTTCTCAGCCAGCCAGAATGTTCCACCAAGAAAGAAGAATGAGAGATTCCCAGCTCCTCTCACGCTGAAACTTGGCTCATACTTTTCCTATCCATTTATTTCTACACAGTCACAAGGAGTTTTTACCTCTAATTTTTAGGGCTTGCAGGTGTTCCCAGAAAGGAAGTTTGTCTACCACTATGTCCCCTGCAAGGACAAGATATCTTCTCGAGCACAGAACCTATGAAGAGAGGCTGAGAGAGCTGAGGCTGTTCAGCCTGGAGAAGAGGAGGCTCAGGGGAGACCTCATCACTGTCTACAACTACCTGAAAGGAGGTTGTAGCCAGGTGGGAGTTGGTCTCTTTTCCC
This sequence comes from Florisuga fusca, assembly GCA_038090715.1. Lineage (NCBI taxonomy): Eukaryota > Metazoa > Chordata > Aves > Apodiformes > Trochilidae > Florisuga > Florisuga fusca. Next base: position 14,273,623 of record JAAWXA010000015.1, on the reverse strand, counting down.
AGAAGACTTTCAACAAGACAAGAGGACACAGTCTTAAGTTGTGCCAGGGGAGATTTAGGTTAGATATTAGAAGGAATTTCTTTACGGAGAGGGTGATCAGGCATTGGAATGGGCTGCCCGGTGAGGTGGTGGATTCTCCGTCCCTGGAGACATTTAAAAAGAGACTGGATGTGGCACTCGGTGCCATGGTCTAGCAACCGCACCGGTGGGTCAAGGGTTGGACTTGATCATCTCTGAGGTCCCTTCCAACCCGGCTAATTCTATGATTCTATGATTCTATGATTCTATGATTCTATGATTCTATGATTCTATCACATCTGGGAAGAGCCATGCTTTCTAAACAGCAGCAAGCTTCTCGTAAGCAGTCACTGAATACCAGGTGGTGAGTTGTCCCTGACAATTTCCCACACAGCAGTATGCAGCTAAGGGTCTTGAATATATATTTCCATCTCCTGCTTTGTTGGATTTTCATTTATGGTGTAACAAAACCTGGCAGAAATCCTGAGCAAGCTTCCAATCACTTGAACTGAGTCTTTCCTTGGTCTGATTTACTATAAGGTCTGATGTAGCATGTTCAGCTTTTTCCCTCGAGCTATTTCATCTTGGAGAACCACTTGATGTTTCTCTGATTCAGTGATGATAAAACCCAATCCATCTATCAAAATGAGTCAGCAGACTTGGTCTGCTCACACCCTTCTCCCCACACACAAACACTGTTTTAAAACGCCAACAAGCTAGATGTCAAACATACGTGCAGAACAGCTATGATAAGTTAGAACAATCATTAATTTATTCACAGTACAATTCAAGTACATCTTGTACATGGATTTCCAAAATTATTTTAATAACAATCATCTTTGACTACACAGTTGAAGGTAGTTGGATCACTTCCTGAAGGCACGTTCCCACAGTAATATCCATGGCACATCCATTAAAGACAGTGCTGTTAGTTCTCATTAGCTAGGACAAACAAGGCAGTGAGTCACAATCTCCCTGCATAAAGGATCCCATTGTTTTAAACTGATAAAGAAGAGATTCTGTTCTGTGCTGGTGTAAACCTGACACTGATTGAAGTTTTCTGGGATGTTATAAAGGCAGCCTTTGAATGGAAGTGGACCTGAGGTGCTAGGGAGGGAAATCTCTTACAATACAGCTCATATCTTTTCCAGCAAAAGTGACTTGGTTTCTCTCATTGTTGGGAGCACCTATTACATTTGCTTCAAGTATTTTTCCAAACTTCTCCAAGAAAATTAGGCTAAAATGAAATGTATTGTACCAAATGTGTATTGTACCAAATGTGTACCCATTAAAATAAGTCATATGGTTACACACTTTTCACTTAATAGCCTATTTTTGGTAGGTGGCAGTTTCTCCAAAGTATGCTGAAGTCTGTCTAACTTTGCTATGAGAAAGTAATCTTTCTCTTATGCTTTGGCTCTTGTTTTGTTGTTAGGTTTTGTAAAATCTTAGCACAAATGGTGAAAGCCAAATACAGAAATATTTTTACCTGCACTTTGCCAGTAACATCAAAAAAGGTGCTATTATCTCAACAGTAATTTGGACTGGTTATCAAATGATAATCTTGGAATAAGTGAGTATGATTTGTGATGGTACTTATCTTTTGTAGGTGTGGTTGGCATTTATTAAAATGCCTTTTTTTTTTTTTTTCCTTCTGGATAGCATGCCAAAGACTCCAGGCAATAAGTAATTATTCCGTGTAAAATTTTTATTCTCTGCCAGTCATGTGTCTTTCTCGAAGATCTGACTTTGCTGCAACAATTTAAAACCATGTAAAAGCTTAAGCAGGGGAGCAGAATGAAATCTGATGTAAGCAACTCCAGCAGAAATATCTGTTGAATGTTCTCAGTATTTCTTATGAGTAGAGATCAATTGCTATGATTTTCTGAATTTATTTGGAACTTTAGTATTACATTATCTGAGACTGGGCATCAATTCATATCCCAGCCATAACACCTGTGACCCAGCAAGGAGCTCATGAAGGATAAAGAATTTTCTATTGTAAAACTGCAAAATTAAACTTCTTTTTCTTTTCATTCCATTATACACTGCAGTTTAGTCTCCTCCTGAAATGTTTTTTGTGTGTAAAGGGAAAGTTCTAAACACATGCACAATACAAAATCAGACTGACCACAGCACTTCCTAGCAGATGCTTTCCTTCTGAGCCATTACTATGGGCCTGAGCTCCTCTGCAGCCACAATGGCTCATTCCACACAGGAATGTGTACTCCGCGCCATCATGTACCAGAAAGTCTAAACTGAACACGTTGGAATCAATTGTACTAGTCTGAACTTGCACTAATTTATTTAAAGCTTTATTTTCTGAAATCTAGTACTAAGAATTAAACTCATAACCTAAGACCTACTTCACCCTTTCAAAATCATTGCGAGACACACAATCAACAGAGCAAATAAGGTAATAAATGCACATGTACAGTTAGTATAATCCCCATTCTAAAAGAAAGAAAATCACTTCAATATCTATATATCTACATCATTTACATCTACTCCTGACTCTGACTTCAGCAACCAGATCCAAAGCTGTCTTTCTTTCCCCTAATTCCTTGAGAGAGTGTGTAGCCAGCTGCTGCTGCATTGGTTCTTGCCTGCAGGACTAGCGGGTGGTTGTACTTCTGGGAGGTTTCAGGGCAGGTCTACCTCTTGAGAAATGTTGGAGGGCACAAACCTCTCCCCAGGTACAATGAAAAATCAAAGGAAGAGGCTTCATAAGGTGAAATAAACTTCTGAAAGAGACAAAACTACAAAGTAAACCACAGCTGCAGTAGCAGCAGACATTATGGTTCACTGTTGAATCTCTTCAGTAAGCTATTCTCAATAAATAAGTGTATCTAAAGTCCCTTTCTATTTAATTAAATTTTGCATTAGGGAGCAGCTTTCTGTTAATGTTAGTGTGGCTCCAGCTACTTACAAGTATTACCTCTGACATATGACACTGTGACAGGTAATACAGACTCCTGGACATAACTTTAATGGTTTTTTGTCTCCTCTCTGATGGCTGTGAAGGGACATTGACTAACAATGCAATCTCTACATAATTAGAAGTCATTCCCTGCCCTTATTGCACAGCTAATCTCTTGCTAAACCTTTAACATGCTATTGCATCTTAGCATAGTCTTTCTTCCAATGCTGAAAAACACTCTGCAAAAACAATTCCCATTCATGAGAGTATATCGATACAAATTATTTTTAAAATCCTTCTGCATTTTAAACAAAACTAGCTTATTAAATATTTCATTTTTAACTTTTTCACTTTGTTAAATACCAATTAACATTTTTGGAGAGAGATGAGCTAAAATAGCACCATGGTCATACAGTAACTTTGGCCATTCTTGGACCTTTTGTGAGACTCATCTTCAGATATTTTGCTAGATTGCCAGTATTAGATACTTCACAAGATGGTAAAAGTCAGGGTAAGGGTAAATACATGGCATTTGCTCTCTGTACTCATCAAACAGAGAAGAGATACCTGTGAATGAATAATCACAGTACCTAGTAAAGTTGTAAAAAATGCTGTCGTTGAAGTCTCTTGATATTCCTGACATTAATATAAACGCTGAATGATTCTAGCAAGACATAGGAAGGTAATGGTTAGTGGAAACAGGAACTGGAAAGGTTTAATGATATCAAGTTAGATGAATGTGGTGTGAAACTCTGTAGCTACTGGGCTCTGAAGATCCTGTACCACCTATAGAAAGCTGTAAAGGTTTTCCAAAAAAAAAAAAAAAGCCAGAAAAAAATAGTACTGAACTCTCTAATACCAAAGACACAAAAAACTTTCTACTTTTTAAGATTTTGGTCAGAAAATCCTCAAAATAGTAACAGCTGAAGAAGTTACAGAATACATCATGATCCAAACTTCAGAGCACTCTGAAGAAGAATCACTGGATAACATCCATGCTTGTTTGTTTATCATAGTAATACATAACATACATAATATATAATATACATAATATACATAAAATAATATAATATGTATTATATCTGTCAAAAATCCAATATTTCTCCAACGAAATTCCAGTAAAGACTAAACTAGAAAGTCAAGTTAGCAGAAAGGTTGGTGTAGAAATAGTAATACGGTATAAAAACATCTGGTATGGCTTATTTTCATAACTTGACAGTCATGTATTACACTGACCATCTTTTTAAAGTGTTATTTGTCTTGTAGATTTCACTGATATGTAATTTCTGAAGTTAGGTTGATCATGTTTATACACTGGCACAAAACTGACAAGATGTAAATTCTGAACTGAATCATATAATAGAACGGTTGGTAGAGACCTTCAAAATCCTCTAGTTCCAACCCCTCTGAATGGACAGGGACACCTTGCACTAGACCATGTTGCTCAAAGCCCCATCCCACCTGGTCTTGAACACTACCAAGGAGGGGATATCCACAGTTCCTCTGAGCAGCCTGTCAGTGTTTCACCACCCTCACACTGAAGAATTTCTTCCTAATATCCAACCCAAATCTACCCTCCTCCATTTTAATACCATTTCCCGTCATCATATGATAGGCCCTTGTAAACAGCTCCTGCACAGCTTTTCTGTAGGCTCCCTTTCAGGTACTGGAAGGTGACATTGACTAACAATGCAATTAGAAGCCAATCCCTGTCCTTGTTGCACAGCTAATCTGTCTCCTCGGAGCCTTCTATTCTCCAGACTGAACAACCCCAACTCTCTCAGCTGCTCTTCATAAAAGAAGTGTTCTGCCCCTCTGATCATCTTCATGACCTTCCTCTGGACCCAATCCAAAAGCTCCATGTCCTTCCTTTGTTGGGGGCTCCAGAACTGCATGATGGTTAAGTCACACACTCCAGGTGGGGTCTCACAAGAGTAGTAGGGGAGAATCACCTCCCTTGACCTGCTGGCCATACTTCTTTTAATGCAGCTCAGGATATGTTGGGTTTTCTGGACTGCAAGCACACATTGGCAGATCACGTCGAGTATCTCATCAACCTCTCATCTCATCAACAAAGTCCTTTCCCTCAGGGATGTTCTCAGTCCATTCTCTGCCCAGACTGCATTTGTGCTTCGGATTGCCCAGATCCATGTTCAGGACCTTGCTCTTGGCTTTTTTGTACATTGTGAGATTGGCATGGGCCCGCCTCTCAAGCCTGTCAAGGTCTCTCTGGATGGCATTCCTTCCCTCCGGTGTATCAACCACACCACATAGCTTGGTGTCATCAGTCAACTTTCTGAGGGTTCACTCAATTCCACCGCACATGTCACTGACAAATATGTTAAACACCTTGTTAAACACCTCCACATTTTCTATATACCTTAGCAAAGACTTCACAAAAATCTGTTCCATAATCTTGCCAGGTACAGAGGTGAGACTCACTGGCCTGCTGTTCCCTAGGTCTTCCTTTTTTAATCTCTTTGAAAATGGGGGTTGGGTTTTCCCTTTTCCAGTCAGTGGTAATTTCACCAAACTGTTTTAACTTTTCAAATATTAAGGAAATAGGCTTTGCAGTGTCATCCACCAGTTGTCTCAGGAGCCACACATGGGTCTTCTCAAGTCCTATGGGCTTGTGAACTCTCAGGTTCTTTAGATCGTCTTGAACCAGCTCTTCTCTCACAGTGGGAAGATATTCCTGTTTCCTGTTCTTGCCTTTGCCCTCTTCAACTTGAGTGGTGTGGCCAGAATACTTGCTGATAAAGACTGAGGCAAAGCAGTCATTGGCTACGTCAGGTTTCTCTATATCCCAAGTAGCCAGGTCTCCTATTTCTTCCTGAAGAGGGTCTACGTTTTTCCTGGTCTTCCTTTTTATTACTGACATACCTGTAGAAGCTTGTCTTGCTACCCTTGATGTCCCTGACCAGACTTATTTCTGTTTGGGCTTTATCTTTCCTAATCTGATCCCCACCTACTTGAAAAACTTCCTTCTATTGCTCCCAGGCTACCTGGGAGCTTCTTGTCCTTGCTTCTACTTCCTATATTTTTTGTAGATTTTCTTCTTACAACTAAGTGTGTCCAGGGGAACCTTGTTCATCCATGCAGGCCTCCTGACATTCTTGTCTGTCTTTCTCTTTTGGGGGATGCATTGTTCCTGGCCTTGGAGGAGGTGATCCTTGAATACTGACCATCTTTTTTGAGCTTCCCTTCAGGGCTTTATCCTATGGTACCCTACCAAGAAGGGTTGCTGAAGATGTCAAAGTCTGCAATCCTGAAGTCCAAGGTAGTGAGCTTGCTTTGTATGCTCCTCTTTGGTCTGCTTAGGATCTTGAATTCAACAATTCAATGGTCTTTGCACCCAAGGTTTCCCTTAAGTTTCATGTTGCCCACCAACACATCCTTGTTGGTCAGAACAAGGTCCAGTATAATATATTTTCTTGTAGGTTTCTCTACCACTTGCAGAAGGAAATTGTCATCAATGCATTCCAGGAACCTGCTGGATTACTCGTTCTTTTCTGTGTTGTCCTTTCAACAGATACCAGGGAGGCTGAAAACCCCCATAAGGACCAGGGCTTTTGAAGGTAATCAATAAGCAACAAAGTTACTCCCACCAGCCTATAAAGGACCTCATTCTCTCAGTCTTCCTGGTCAGGTGGCCTATAGCAGACCCCACTGTGGTATCACTTGCCCCTGTTTTCCCTTTAATACTGAACAATGAGCTCTCTATCTGATCCTCATCTGTCCCCAGGCAGAGCTCCATGGACTCCAGCTGGTCACTGATGTAGAGGGCAACACCCCCTCCTCTTCTCCCCAGCCTGTCCATCCTAAAGAGCTTGTACCCAACCATCCCCAAGCTCCAGTCACAGAAGTCATCTCATCACTGCTATTTATTTTGCATATTAGTAACACTGGCAACACGCAGCAAGACTTTGAAGGGTATAGAGGAAGTTGGAAACAGAGTGAAAGAGACAAATGGGAGGAGATCAGACTGCATCTGTGGTCTTAGAAGGATTGTATGTTAATGTCTTGCTAAGCATGCAGTACTTAAATGAATAAAATAATTTAATTCTTGAATTTACTGCTTCGATATTCCAGAACTGAACACTTTTACTCTGCTTCTGAATTGAAGACATCCAGTTTCCAACAACATAAGCTACAGAATATAATGCAGCTTCAGATCCATTTTTCTACACATGAACGGGCCTGTTCTCGCTCAGGAACATGAAGGATCTCCTGGATTTTTTTTTACTAAGAAGACATCATGAATTTTTGTCAGTGTGTGTGACTTAACCATCATGCAATTGTCCCTGTTCTGTGTTCCTGAAATGACACTTTCACAGATCATCCTGTATCTGATTTGGCCGGGAACCCCATTATTATCTCTCATTTCTGATCGCTTGAATGTGGAAATGTTTCACGGCTCCAAACATTTTGAAAGGGATTACATACGAACACAGAATGAAATATTCCAAGTGGAAAGTTTCAGCCTGACTTTTAGAAGTGTTTGGCAAGGGACATTCAGTGAGTTAAAAGGGTTGGGAGTTCCAGAAGGAAGGAACAGGGTATGCAAATATTCAATTAGCGGCAGTATGGGGGTGAGACTTCGGAAGAAACAGAACAATCTAGAGATGAATCTCTGGGAGAATTGGCAGGAATGTAGGTGACAAGGAAGTCTTATAAATCATGTCATGAAAAAAGCATGGAATGTTTGATAGCAAGGAACAAAATGTCATATAAAAACAGTGCAGTACATTACCCAATTAGAAGCAAATGCAATGAGAACATTTCAGGGTAATGCAGGGATTGGCTTACTTCTAGGCAAGAGTCCAGCTCACACATTTTAGAAAGGCTACCGTGGAAGGAAAGTGTGTATAGGAAAGTAGGCGTGAAGATGATTAAAATAACCAGGCCTGCTCATGATTGCATGGGATGAAGACAGTATAATTAGCTTGGCTATAGGAGTGTCTTATCCTTGCGATATATGTAAACTGATAAGAGGCTAAACAAGTGGAGGCAGCCGAAAATTGAATGAGATGGAACAGAGACTTCAGAACAGCTCCCAGAAACTTGACTCATTGTGCTTCTGTAAGACATGTCCATTTGATCTGCAACATGGGAAGATCACTCAGCTTGGTCTCCATCCTGAAGCAATTTACATTTGTGTAGTGACATTTGTCTACAAGCAGGACTTTCACAATGTCACCTTGTCTGTGACAGACAAGTTCAGAGTCCACTAAAGTATAGTTTGTACCAGATCATGATGGAGTATTCAGCAAAATCTTCTTGCAAAACCTTATCTTCCAGCTGACAGATAGGAAGGTTGAAGACAATAAAACAGTGGTTAGAGGGGAAGAAAAATGTAAAGTATACATGCAGATTCTACTATCTGAACAGAGATAAAAGCATTGGTCCTCTAATATAATTTTTAGAAAATTTGTAAGAAGCAGATGTAATAAAACTAAATTTTATTTTTCTCTTTATCATCAATAATTCCATAGTGTAGTGTTGCAGCTTCATTTGGCTTTTCCAAATTAAATTTTACAACATAAAGGAAAAAACTCCAAAGCTCAAGCTAGCCCCTGAAATTCTGATCTACTGAAGACTGAAAAGAATCTACAAATATTGAACAAAGACCATTGCCAAGAGCTTGAGGAAGAGCTGACGAAAGAATCATTTAGGACAACCTGAATTAACTTCATTTTTGTCTGACTGAGCAGCTGAATTAAGAAGCTGGTCTCAATAGGTAATTTATTTTGGTTCATATTTTCTATCTAAAATGAACAAAGAAAAGCCCCAAACACTACTGAACTACAAACAAACAAACAAAATCACAAATAAAAACAAAAACAAGCAAACAATAACAACAAAACTTAAAGCAAAAAAAAAAAAAGCCCTAAAAAACCTAAAGCAAAACCAGAAGATTTTGTTTCACACTGCACAAAGCTTCTCATGTGATCTACATGTGATTTACTGTGATCACTTGAAGTGATTAGTGAAACTAGATTTTCATAGGAAGTCAAGTAGGGTATCAGCTGACTTTCTACACAATATTCAAACCAGCTGAAGTACTCCTATGAACTTTTCTGACTTACAAAGACCCAGCTGTGGTGGCATGACCTTTCTCGTTTTTACTATGGTTCATAACAATGTCTTGAATTTATGTGAAGAATACTTTAAAATAGAAAAACTCCAATCAAATGTAACATTATGTCTAATAAAAATGCCTACTGAAAAAGTGTACTCTGTTGTCTTCAGAGTTTCAGTTAAAACTCCCACTAAAAGTAATCTATATTTTTTAAAAGCTATTATTTTCAGTGAAAACTTTGCAGTTCTTTGAAAAATCACCTAACAGAGGACAAAAGAGTAAGAAGTGACTTTGCTTTTGTTTGTCTATTTTTTCTGTGAAGTACATATTCAATTATTTCTTTCCAGAAGGCTTACATGTAACACTGACCTACAAAGCTGACAAAGCGAAGTATGTTTCTTCTCAGAGCAAGTCTGCAGTCCAAGTCTTAAGGACTCCTTTATTTTATGACCTGACACAGATACTGCTTATATGTTTTAAGATTGCATCAGTGAAAATGAAACTACAGGACCTATTTCTCTAAAACCTGTACCTTCGCTTTCTGGTTTTACAACTGAAGGACAGTATCCTTTCTTAGGACCACAATGCAGGACAGTTACAACCAAACTGTTTTCTTTGTTCTGGTAGTAACAATACAGGTATTTTTCAGTAATAATGAGGTGGATGAATGGATTTAAACCTGGGAAGCTCAGTGGGAAGTGGCGAAGATGATGTGAGTGATAAGAAAGGAATGTAAAAATGAAGCCACTTTTTTAATAAAGTGATGGTAGAAAATTACTGAAAAACAGTGGAAAAACACCAGACCTTGGGGAAGGTCTTTGGGGGAGGGCCCTGGAAAAGGGCTAAGAGTATCAATAGAACCCTCAGTTCAATAAACTTTTGTCACAGCAAGGAAAACTACTGAGTCCGTGAATCAATACGCCACAACTAGCCGTGTAAGATTGGTGTAGACATCCTTTCCAGAGCCCACTCCTGCATGCTAGCAGCACTTTCCATTTTAATGCCACTTCTCATGAGATACCCTAGCATTATGAACTATAGTGATTTTCAATGCTTGTCAAGCTTCCTGACCATGAAAATCTAGTGGGACCTCTAAATATTAATGTTTCTCTCTCAGACAATTAGATTAATTTTTATCAAGGTTGCATATCATCCTCCTCTTGTATTCTTTCTGGAAGTGAAGCAAAGGGAGGTCAGGATCATTCCTTTGGGTTTCGTTTCAGAATTTTTATGGCAGCTACTGAATTACTTGGAGCTTTAAAAGAGTCAATTTGCCAAAGCTGAGGACAAATAAAGACAAATCTATTGGGAGAAAGAATTTAAGCAGTAAAATATGAATCATTAGGAACTGTTAGAATTATTTTAATAGATGTCCAAAAGCCACAGTCAATAAAGGACAACTGCTCTGTTAATACGCCAACTTCAATTAGAAAGTAAATGACAGTTGCTCTTAAAAATAGACATGTATACAACATTTGTGTGTCTCTGTGTGTGTATATACACATAACCTGATCAGTATATGTAAGAACTAAAATGGGGTAAAGATAATTATTAGATAATTGATAATAAAGTAGAAGGACAAATATAAAATGAATATCCAGAAAAGTTAAAATACTCTATGATACACAAGTAATGCTACAGTGTGCTGAATGGAAAAACCTGGTACACAGAGAAAGGAATGAGGCAATGATACCACAGATATCACTGGCTCAATAAATTGGGTGTAAATTAAAAATATGGGGTTATATACAACCAAATATGGAGACATCTGTCTCAGAATAAAGACCATAGGCTACAAAAGCATACTAGTTTGGGGGACAGTACAGAACCTACAACAAAGGAACATATTTCTTGTTTTGATAGTGCCCTCTATATTAATTAATAAAGTTATTAATTATAATAGTGGAAAATACTTTCTTTTCCTTATTACTATATTACTAAGATATCAAGCATTATTGTGGCTTGAAGTGTGTCCAAGCCTGGTACTCATAACTTAAAAGAGGTATTTATAAATTGGAAAGGGTTCTAAAAAGATCTATATGAAAGATTAAAGGACTGAGAAACAGAGCAATACTGAAAGAACCAGAGTTCTCCTTCTTTAGCTGAAAAGTGAAAATGTTAATAGACAAAAAAGTTTCAGTACGTATATTTATAGATATAGTTGTGCACACATGATGGGTTAATTTTTTTATCCCTAGTTTTCATTCCATCCGCTCTTTCCCTTCCTCCAAAGAATGTATAGAACATACTATATTATAGTATACTCTAAGTCAGCTAGAGAAGTCAAGCTAAAGACAAACAGAATAGTTTCTTCCAACTTGAAACCTGCAGCTCCAGCATGAGTTGTGCCTGGGCTTGAGAACGGTACTGGAAGAAAGGAGCACATCTTATCTCTGGTAGTACATTGAAAATACTCACCCAGAGCTGAAGCTGTTTACTGTCACCAGCTGTTTAATCAAAGAAATGGGCAGGAATTTGTATATCTACATTGTGAAGAAGATCATGGAACTGTTCAGGTTAAAATAAATAATAATAATAATAATAATAAATAATTTTTAAAAAAATTCAACAATTTCCCCCAGAAAAGTGCTCAGCTTCTTAAGAAGCACAGGGTGGGAATGAGCAATCAGCGTTAAGGAAGGGTGCTGGCAATGCTGGTTACTTTCATGATAGATCTAGAGGTAAAAAAAACTTAATGTGGACGATCTATTCACAAATTGAGTATGAATAAGCTTTCTATACATGAACATTTATCTTTTGAGAGATCCCCAGGAAATTCATATTAGCTTCCTGTAGCCACAACCTCCAAGCTGAAAACCCTAACCTAAAATATTAATACACCAGTAATAGACCATTTTAACTTTTAAAAAAGCTTTTAAAATTCTTATCTCTGTTCTTAAAACATGAGTTCTTTAAAAATCCTGAAATGTCTGCTAAGGCAAGTAGATAACAAAGGGGTGACTGGTGACAGCCAGCATGGCTTCACTAAGGGCAAGTCCTGCCTGACTATTTTGGTGGCCTTTTACAGAGTAGTCACAGCCTTCATGGGAAAAGGCAAAGCAACAGACATCACCTACCTGGACCTATGCAAAGCATTTGATACTGTCCCTCACAACATTCTGATCTCTAAACTGGAACGATACGGATTCAATGGATGAACCACTCATTGGATAAGGAGCTTGCTGGATGGTTACACCCAAAGAGCTGTGATGGAGATGTGTGATGAGTGGTGTTCCTCAAGGGTCAGCACACGGACCACTGCCGTTTACCATCTTTGTTGGTGACACAGACAGTGGAATCAAATGCACCCTCAGCAAGTCTGTTACACCAAACTATGGTGAAGCCAACACACTGGGGGGAAGGGATGCCATCCAGAGGGACCTTGACAGGCTTGAGAAGTGGGTTTGTGCAAATTGCATGAAGTTCAACAAAGTCAAGTGGAAGGATCTGCACCTGGGTTGAGGCAATCCCATGAACAAATACAGGTTGGGAAGAAAAAAGACTGAGGGCAGCCATAAGGAGAAAGACTTGGGGGTGGTGGTGGACTAGAAGATCAATATGAGCCATCAATGTGGACTTGCCCAAACCAGGACAGAGCTGCAAGTGCACCCTACCTAGAGTCCCCAGAATAAGAAGTAAATAGAGCTCCTGGAATGTGTTCAGAGGAGAGCCAGTAAAATTATCAGAGGGTTGGAGCACCTCCCTGTGAAGAAAAACTAAAGAAGTTGGGGTTGTTCAGCCTGGAGAAAAGGAGGCTCCAAGGTGACCTTAGAGCAACATGCCAATGTCTGAAGAGGGCCTACAAGAAAGATGGGGTAGCGCTTTTTAAATTTGTGTGTAGTGAGAGGAAGTGAGAAAATGGTTTCAGACTTGAGGAGGGGAAATTTAGGTTACATGTTAGGAAAAAATTCTTTACTTTGAGGGTAGTGGACTGAAACAGGTTGCCCAAGGAAGCTGTGGCTGCCTCCTCCCTGGAACTGTTCAAGGCCAGGTTGGATGGGGCCTTGAGGAACCTGGTCTACTGGGAGGTGGTCCTGCCCATGCAGGGGGGTTGGAACTAGATGACCTTTAGGGTCCTTTCCAACCCAAGCCATACTATGATACTATAAATGTATGAACATTGCAAATTCACAAACTTCCAAAATTATAATAAGCAGTTTCTGGTTCATCGAACTTCAAACACAAAACCAGATTTAAAATATTTATTCAATTGTTATTCAAATGTCATTACACTGTGATCAGCATTTTTTTCAGTGCCAACATAATCCTGCAAAATATTTCATTTTTCACAGGAAGAACATTTGAATGGAAATTTGATTCATAGGCAATTAATTTATCATCTCTGACTCCCCCCAAAAATGGTTATGCCATTTAAGTCAACTTTGATTACACCTTAAGTACCATATTCCATTAATTTTAAAATATTGCAAACAGGGTACAAGTTAGAAAAAATGCTAGTAAGATATTGGAATTAAATTCTTCAGTAATTACTCAGTGTACTGGCCTACATATAAATCTTTAATTTTATTTGACAACTTTTTCCATTTGGGCAGATGCTGTTTTTCATTTGCACAGTAGAATATATTCCAAAAGAAAGTAACTTTGAAGGATATACTTCACACAAGAGATTTGTTGGTATAATCAGCTTGTGTGAAAGGGGTTTATAGATTCTCCATGTAAGAAGAGATTCTATTTGTATACTGGTGTCTCAAGAGAAAGTTACGTGACTGATTCTGTAACTTTTCTTGCAGTTAGTATAGAAAGCAGGACTTCAGGACTCTCATGATACAGGCAGTTTAACAGTAGGTCAACAGTATCACTGGCAAGGGCTCCATGCACACTCCCCAAGTCACAGAAGACAATGGAAAGGGCTGGAAGGAAGAACTGCCCATTGTAAGTGAAGATCAGGTTCGTGACCAACTGAAGAACCTGAAAGTGTACAAGTCCATGGGACTCGATGGGATACACCCACGGGTACTGAAGGAGCTGACATATGTGGTTGCTAGACTGCTGTCTATTGTATTCCAAAAGTCATGGCAGTCAGGTGAAGTCCCCACTGACTGGAAAAGGGAAAACATAACCCCCATTTTCAATAAGGGAAAGAAGGAAGATCCAGGGAACTACAGGCAAGTCAGTCTCAAATCTGTGCCCAGTAAGATCATGGAGCAGATCGTCCTGGAGGCACTGCTGGAACAGAATAGTGAAGAGGTGATTGGGTATAATCAACACAGCTTTACCAAGGGCAAATCATGCCTGACAAACTTGTGGCCTTCTATGAAAAGGTCACAACATCATTAGACAAGGGAAGAGCAACTGACATTATTTACCTGATGTACCTATGCAAAGCCTTCAACACTGTCCTGCACAACATCCTGGTCTCCAAGCTGGTAAAACATGGGTTTGGTGGATGCACCGCTCAGTGGATAAAGAACTGGCTTGATGGCTGCACCCAAAGAGTGGCTGGCAACGAGTCCATGTCCAAGTGGAGGCCAGTTACAAGTGGAGTCCCTCAAGGATCCATATTGGGACCAGTCTTGTTTACCATTTATCAGCAACATGGATGGTGGCATTGAGTGCACCCTCAACAAGTTTGCTGATGACACCAAGCTGTGTGGTGTGGCTGACACACTGGGTGGAAGGGATGCCACCCAGAGAGACCTTGACAGGCTGGAGAAGTGAGCCCATGCCAACCTCATTAAGTTCAAGAAGACCAAGTGCAAGGTCCTGCATCTGGGTTAAAGCAATCCCAAGCACCGATACAAGCTGGGCAGTGACTGGCTTTAGAGCAGCCCTGAGGAAAAGGACTTGGAGGTCCTGGTGGGTGAGAAGTTCAACAGGAGCTGTCAGTGTACACTTGCAGTCCAGAAAGCTAACCAGATCCTTGGCTGCATCAAGAGAATCATGGCCAGCAGGTTGAGGGAAGTGATTCTCCCCCTCTACTCTGCTCTCGTGAGACCCCACTTTGGAGTACTGCATCCAGTTCTGGAATTCCTATTACAAGAAAGAAATGGACCTGCTGGAGTGTGTCCAGAGAAAGGCCACGAGGATGATCAGAGGGCTGGAGCACCTCTCCTATGAAGACAGACTGAGAGAGTTGGGGTTATTCAGTCTGGAGAGGAGAATGCTTTGAAGAGAGTTTATTGTAGCCTTCCAGTACCTGAAGGGGGCCTACAAGAAAGCTGATGAGGGACTTTTTAGGATGTCATGTAGTGATAGGACTAGGGGGAATGGGTTCAAACTAGAAGGAAAGTAGATTTAGATTAGATGTTAGGAAGAAGTTCTTCACCATGAGGGTGGTGAGACACTAGAACAGGTTGCCCAGAGAGGTGGCGGAAGCCCCATCCCTGGAAGTTTTTAAGGCCAGGTTTGCCCGGGCTCTGAGCAACCTGATCTAGTGGGAGGTGTCCCTGCCCATGGCAGGGGTGTTGGAACTAAATGATCTTAAAGGTCCCTTCCAACCATGGAAATTATAATATTGCCTGTCACCTGTCACTTCTTCTGCTTAAGATTTTCATCTTGTCTGTAACCAAAAACAGAGCAAAAGACAAAAGACTGTCTGGCAGTCAAATTTCATAAGCAATTTTTAATTTAGAAGGTACACTTATAATTACTTCTAATATTACTTATTATCCAACATTCAAAATCATATGCAAAGAACTTAGCATTTGGTGTAAAGCACTCAAACCCTTGTTTGTTTCTATGGCCATTAAAGCATACAGGTATTCCAACATGATGTATAAGTAGAAGTGCTCACAATAATTTTCCTGTTTACAAGTAGAATAACTGACCTTATAGAAAACAAAAAGTGGAATGGTCCTCAGAAATATCCTCAGAACCTGAAGCAGAAAGCAACAAATTCTGCCTTTCTGAGTAAGGTAACAAGAAAACCGACTAGAGCCACAGCCACTGCATTCAGCAGTTTTTTCTTTAAAGATTTTCTGAATGAATCCTTCCTTTGGGTCTGTGTAGGCAATATGTATGTATACACGTACAATCCAAGATTCTGAGCTATCAGCACCAGGACACCAGCAGTTCCTTATTACTCACTTCTAGCTGTATTGCTTCTTCCTTCCAAACTGATATTGCTCAGCTTTTATCCATCCCATAGCCTCAGCTATGCAGTCCCATAACTATTTCTTCATATCCGCTAGAAGGTATCGTCATGGGTCTTTGGTCTTCAAACACTGAAACTGCAGAAAATATGAAATAGATTGAGACATCCAGAACAAAAATAAAGTTTATTTTTTGACCCTTGGATTCAATTTGAAAATAAGGGCAGTACTGAGATTTAACTTACAACCTATACTTTTTCCTGGTGCCTCTGCTTCAAATCTCATAGCCTATAATCCATTGCTGGTGGATTCAAGTCTCCCCAGCTCTTTCACAACACCCTGGAGATAGGACAGAACCGTATGAGAATCTACCTGTCACTAACTTGTGGTTCAGTTCTCAAGGCTTAAAAAGTTGAAAGACCAACTAGCCTATAAGCTAATGAAATCCTGAAACAACAGTCCAAACAGTCTTCCAGGAAAACTGGTAAGGATCAGGAACTGAGCTGTCAAAAAATTCATATGGCAGAAAAAGTTGTCAATAAAAACCTATGTATGATGAGAAATTTGTTAAAAGAAATGCATTTTGACAAACACATTTTCTGATGGGAAGGATTTTATGCAGGAGTTTTTCCAGCTCTCTCTGCCATTATACTAATTCAACTT
Source organism: Florisuga fusca (assembly GCA_038090715.1). Taxonomy (NCBI): domain Eukaryota; kingdom Metazoa; phylum Chordata; class Aves; order Apodiformes; family Trochilidae; genus Florisuga; species Florisuga fusca. The sequence goes on along the minus strand of JAAWXA010000015.1, from coordinate 14,256,888 downwards.
ACTTTTTCATATAGACTATGAAATGATTTTTCAACAAGCAGACCTCCAAAGACATTCTGATCCAAATCAGGTATTTTTCACCTGGTGCAACTTAGTTTGAAACGACTGAAACAATTCTTCTGGTTCACCTTTTTGATCCATGTTCTTCCTCACATACTAACTTAAGCACATGACTAGAACTTGATTGTATAGCAGCTTACTCCCAACTATAGGATTTTCTGGAAGCCCATAAATTCTCCCTTATATAATAGATTCATAACCACAAGGTTATATGGCATGACACTTCTAGGATCAACATGTTAATGAAACTGAACAATGTGATGGGATTTTTTATGGCTACCTTTCAATTCATTTAGTTTTCTTAAAATAAAAATCAAGAAGCTTACCTTTAAAGAGCTATTTTTTATATTAAAATCATATTGAAGTAAAGAGGTGATTCCACTGAATCACCACATTACTTGTAGTACTTACTTAGTTTGACATCCTTTCTTTTTTTTTCATCACTCAGTGTAAATCCAAAAGATAAGTGGCTGAGATCATACCTTCTAATAATCTTCCATTATTTATTACTTAGGACAGACTTTTTGATGAATTATCCTATAAAATGCATCCCGCGTAATATACTTGCAGTTCAAGCTGCAGTGGTTAAAATTTCTCTTGGAAGATTAAACTCTTCCAGGAGAGTCTAGGAGAGAGGAGTACAAGATTTAATGCTAGAAGATATTCTTTCTGGGAAAACTGCTTGATAACACTAACTGTAAATCTATGCTGGAGTCTGGAGGCAAGCAGAATAACTAAAGAGAAACAAGTGGTAAGCTGAAGAAGCTTGCTAGAGAGTACCTTAGTGCCTTTCTTTGCTGACTTATGAATAGTTCAGTACTTGAAAAGCATGAATAAATCTATTTATAATAGTTCTACTAATCAAAAATATTGTAACATGACTAGCATATACATTTCAAAAGTGTTTAAACCCAGGTAGAAGACAATTGGATACTGCCAATGGTTCACATAGGCATACAACGTAAGAAAAGCTGAAGTTCAGATGAAAATATATTTATCTCATTTCTTGAAGGTAATATGCAGTATCCCATGAACTAATAGCATCCTCTTTACATGGACTGCTGAGATTTAGACAATTAGGCAATAACAACAGTGTATAATTGGAACAATCTCATTGGTATTTTCTGTATTTCTTCATTCTGCTATGTTATACTCCAACATGGCAAACACATGCCTATGAGCTGCAATTATATAAAACTTAGTGTTAGGTAGATAGTTACCCTAAAGCTCACTCTGTCATGGACTGTCTAAAAGGAAAAGAGTTATTTCTCCAGGGGGGCAAGTTATGTGGATTCCAGTGAAGCTAATCAATCTTCATCAAAGGATTATTTCTTTCAGAAATCTGGCTAAAACCAACTCAGGAACAGATGGTTTGGAATGAGGGTATTAAGTAATTTTTATTCTCATGATAACATTTGAAAGGCCATCCACTGCTCAGGAACAGGTGATGAAGTCATGTATGAATAATGGGAATTGTTACCATATTGTGGAGTGCACAAAATCAGAGCATTGGGCTGGAAGCTGAGCAATCACATAGTCTTGTTCACGGTACTGTCTTTAGTAGCTGCATTTTATTCATGATAGTTGAATGAAACATTAAGTGACCAGCTGTGAAAAATACCACCCAAGGACCTTGAGCAGATTCAAGCCTGCACAGGGACTGCATGTCACAGAGACAGGTATGGAAGGTTGATTTAACCCTACTTGTACATCTTCTGAGGAGAAGCAGTAGCAAGAGACTTACCAGCACTGGAAAAAAGATGTCACATGAAAATAGGTAACAGCTAAAGTATCTGGGAAGAGGTAAGAGGCAAAGATCATGGGAATAACCTGAAAACAGAAAGCACTCTGCAGAGATATTCATACTCTTTCCATTCCTGCTACTTTCAGTGAAAGTGGGGTTGTATCTTTCTTTAACTAAAAACAATCTCATAAAGAAGTATCTAAGTATCTAATTATTATTATTATTAATAATTACTATTATTATTAACAGTAATAGTTTTTCAATAATATTCTGTTTCTGTCAGCTCTCCACCCAGAACATCCTTCCCCAGCTTTGCATATTTTCAGAGCTCAACAAAATCCAGGGTATTCAACACATCTGCCTTTCCCATGGCAGCTGGTGAGTGAGATAACTTTTTTCTCACTATGGCACAATCCACCTCATTATTTCATGCATTTCAGTTTGGAAAAAGTACCTCAGGAAAATAAGTCTGCCTTAAGTAACCAGACTCCAGATGTCTAGCACCTACATGCAATGCAGAATCACAAGCTATGCAAGTGCCAAAAGCAGTCAGCAAAAACATCACAAACTGAGTTTGATGCAGAGCAATGCCAGATCTGACAACAATAAACCACAAGTAATATATAACCTTATCAGCAGTGAAGCATTCAATGGAGCCTACATCATTGAGAACTGGTTGAGTGCAGTTTTAGAAAGAAGCTTAGTATTTTAGAAAATTTGAATCACTGTTTATTTTCCCCTTTTTCATTAGCTACTGGTCTGCCCTTGTCTGCTGTGCCTTTTTTCTCATTTTATCTGCACTCACTGATAGCTCTGTGCAGTTCCCTGTAATCCACTCAAATGTGTCATCATGGGTGTCTTAGGAGTAATAATTAGTTATCTATCTCCTTATACAATCTAGCCCCTATTGTGACAGGTCGAGAAGATTTGGAACATAAATTTATAGGATTTAATATGAACCCAATCAGCACTGACTGTTCTTGCACAAAGAATCAGGTATTGTTGTGGAAAACAGTTCTGAGCAGGATGAGAGTTTCCCATGCTCATGGCATCTGGCCAGTGGTCATGTTTCTGCCACCTTGGGCACCAACAAGTCCTCTTATAATTATGCAGTTTTAAAACTGTAGATTTTGCTGCTGTTGATACATATATTATTCCTTTTCCTCTTTCTGTGTTCCTTAGGAAAAGCTCTGAGAACAGAAGGTCTGCTAACAAATTGGACTGTCACAAGTTTTGCAGTCCTGTTAATTCTTCTTCTACTGCAGGCAGGATAAATCACCCAAATCAAAACAAATAGGGTTTACCAGAACAGATGGGCAGTTCTTCCTTAGTTACAATATGTTTAAAACTCAAAACACACAAAAATTTAAGCAATTTTAAAAAGCATCTTTAGTTATTATTGTACAACTGACAAATTAAGTCCCAAGTGGGTGGATCAGCTAGAATTCCTCAGTTTCAGCTACTCTATTTCTTTTCTGAAAGTGTCCTCTGCATAAGACGTGTAGCTTTTTTTTGTCAAAAAAACTTTTATTTTGGCAGATATGTCTTTGTTAACACTGCTAGACACTTCTAGAAACACCTTGAAAGAACCTGGGTCATTTTACATATACAAAACTGAGCCAGTATGTCTATCTTCCCATCTACAAATCTCTCATTTCTTGGTTCTCAGTACATTTGTGTTCTGAGAATTGATGAATCAATGGGGGTCACAGGAGTAGTTAGAATCAAAACTAATTTTACATCTCCTTATTATGAAATATAAAAAGCAGTTTCTCCTGTACTCTTTACAGTGAGCTGGACAAGCACTTTGATAAAGAATAGGGTAGATGAAGATCTTGTCTACATGAGAAGGGAGGGAAAAACTCTGCAGATGCCTATGTCTCTCCCAAAGCTGAGCACTGAGGAGGTGAGCACATGTACCTTGGACTCCTCTCTGGCTGATGATGATTATAGATAAAAGAGAGAAGATTTCTTATTGAATTTTGTTCATTGTATGTTGAACATAAGTATGAACATCCAATCACACTGAGAAATGGAAGATTTCCAGTACTGGTTCCAGGAGAATACGAAAATTCATAAATAATTCTTCATTAAAATCTCTCTAACAAAAGACTCCAAGGAAAACTCTGTCAGCAGCTCCAATTCAGCCTTAGTTCAGACACTCAACAAGCAGACATTCTGCCAAAAGAAATTATCTTACATGTTTTTGAATGGCTAAAAGATTGTTGTCAGTCATGAAAGAAAGATGTGGTAGCAATAATTCAAGAAGATTACCATTTTCAGACTTAGTATTACTCTTTTATATATTCTGATGAAAACAAAACATGACCCATATCATAACAAACTTGAAAAGCTGAGGCTAACACAAAACTCTTCTAATGCTTGACTTCTGAGATGCGTCTGTGAGAAAGCTCATGAACAGATTTTCTCTTTTTCATAGGTAGAGCTCATATATATTTCTATGACTCAGGCTGGTCAAGCTGATAAACATTTAGTCAGAATTAAAATGCCAAAACTCAGAAGAAGTGCCTTTAAGAAGAGGCAAGTACATGGCAAATAATAATGGTGGAGGGGGAGAAGAGAGAAAAGGGAAGCAATGAGAGCAGCACCAAATGAGAGCTGTGCCAAATGCATCTATGAAACTGGACACGGCATCAAAAACCACCAGCAACAATTCTTCTGCAAAATAAAGCTTGGAGATAAAAAAATGTTTGATCACTTGAGGCAGAATGTGAAATTAGATGTTTTTGTGAATAATAGAAACATGCTAGAACACAAAATGCAGAGGGAAAAAAAAGACTTCAAATAAAGCTAGTAAGGTAGAATTGTCTAACATCATACGACAGTCTATAAAGAAAAGGAGGACTGCATAACAGTCTTCTCATTTGATCATCCTTTTCAGAAGATTGATGAGACAGACTTCAGCAGAGAGTTCTCAAGGGCAAGGCTGTCAAGCTGTTACACAGGAAGAGAAAAGAACATTTATTGAGAACTTTAGCCCTTCCTGGTAAAAAGTACTCTCTGGAGCTAAGGGCTGAAATTTCTATGGGCCTGGAGAGGCAAAACTGTAAGCTAAAATGTTGCTGTCTAAAATTTCTTGGGAGAAAATCCACAAGGAAAAATAAATATTTTAACCATAAGGAAAATATGTATTGATATTTGAAATGAGAAGGCTTCTACTCATCAGGTCTTCAAATCAAAAGTAGAGAAAAAAAGGTTGTCTGAATTTTCAGGGGTTCCTTCTTACATAAACTATCCTTGACTGTTCCTTTCTTTCCCTGTGAGATATTAATTTTACTACAACGGTGAATTTGGTGGTTGAGAAGAAATCAGAATATATTTTTTTCTGAAATCAAAACACCTTAAAAAATTCTGCTTTCTGTGGAGTTTTCCTTTTAAAAGATTCTCTTTCCAGACTTTCACTTTGGATGAAATCTACCCACAAATTTTCTGTTGGATTAACTAAATGTAGGAAGCAAATGGTATGCGAAGAGGAGCAAGCTCTATCACTTCATAGTGATAAATCAGTTCAGTGTTAGAAGAAATGATTGAGATAACAGCCATTTCAGTCTCTGTGGCATTAGCAAAGCAGCTCTTACAAGGGACTAGCTTGAAATTGATTCAAATAAACATGATAGAACATTAATACCACTAAATATAATGTTCTAAGTAATGGACACACCTTGAGATTTGGGGTGTAATTTATCTAAGTATTCCCTTAGAGATTTTTTTCCTCTCCACAAGCCACATGAAAAACCATGGTGCCACTTAATGCTCCTTTTCACCTATAAAATATTTTGTTAGTTACACAGCATGTAATATATTGTGTAATTTCGTTCACACGGTAGTGACTACTCTGTTCTTTTCAAACTGCAGACTCTGTTCCACAAAGCTAATGAAATATAAGCAACTACACCAGACTCCAAAACTGATGGATCCATATTGTCTCCCATTCTGGACCCAACAGGAATTTTCTCAGCAACATCAGCAAGAGGGAGATAGCTGATGATCAGATATTCCATGAGATTTAATGGCTGTCTTAGTGAGAATGAACCTGTTCTGGAAGCAAAGCTCAAAGAACATGGCAGCAAAATTGGAAATTTCAGGGGGGAATTCCCCTTGTCTCCAGCATAGAAAATATTAGCATAATTCCTCAAGTGCACACTATCTAAGATACCTGTAAGTTTTTATTAATAGTTAAAGAAGTTCTTTGGCATCCAGCATCAAATATAATTCTTGAAAAGGGCTGACAGCAGAATGCATTTGTAAACTAGAGACATGCCTAAACTTTGCCAAGAGAAATACCGAAATGTGCATTCATGGAGGGAGAATGTCTTTTTTAAGCAGAAGTCCTTGTTTATAAAGTTTCCTTTTTCATCTTGTCATATTTCTCTAAATTTAAATTGATAACAGGATCAACAGGAATAATGAAAAATTAAGATATTTGCCTATTGCACCATTCAAAGATTATCTCCTTCTGCAGTGTTTTCTTTATATTACAATAGAAGACAACCCTTGTGATACCCTAGAACCTTGACTTATTTATATTTGATTAATTTTCTTAATTTTAAAGAGGTGATAAACAAATGAGCTTCTCAAGGAATAAGGGACTGTCAGAGCTAGAAACTGGAATTCTCTATTTATTCATAGGCCAGGTAAGGATGCCGATAGGCATCGCCCAAATATGTCTGTCAGTAATCATGCAGCTGGCCTAAGGGAACAAGAATGTTAACTGGTGGTTTTTAATGTAACTCCTTGTTGATTCACATTTGAGACCCTTTCCTGCTGAGATGGTCAATGCTATCAACCCATGGTCAAGCATGTGGATCCTAGAGAGACGAATCTAAGATTGAAGAGGAGACTGTTCTCTCACAGGCCTCGTGTATTTCTCCCTTCTAATGTATTTTCCATATGAAATAAAAAAATTTTAAAAAATAATAAAAAAGTGAAATTTGATATCTGTGACATAATAATTCATATAAAATGTATGGGATGGTAAAATCACTCAGGCAGAGAAGTCTCTGGAGCACTCTGAGCAGAGGCTGTACACTGCTATTTAGATTCTTTCCCTTCGGCTTCCTCTCAGACAGACGTCTTCTCAGTCAACATCTAGGCTATTTATCTGGGCATACTTGGTTGGGAATTAATCTGCTTGGCATGCTTGGACATGCAGGATCCCATTTGCACTTAAGGGTACCCTCCAGCATGTCTAAACCCATTCTTACAAGATCACTGTCTAGTCTTGATGATAGTTTTGACTCCTGGAATGGCCATCAAACATCAGCACAAATAGTTTCTTGCAGTCCATCACTATGAAAGAACCCTGGAAGTACTCCTGCTGACAAAATAGAGGATGATGAAGAAACTTGATGGTTTTTTGTGAGGGAATGCAGCTATCAAGATCTATTATGTATATGACAAGGAAGAACAACATACTCAGGAAGTTTCATAAGATATATCCTGGTTTTTAGATACCGGGAAAATTATTTTAAAACTTCTGTAGCAGCATCACAAATGTCAACAAATCAAATCAAATAATCTATGTATTTGCCTTTGATATCCAAATTTTTTTAAAAGTTATTTTTACAAGTCAGTGGTATTTACATCTTTTTACTGGGAAGGGGTTGCATTTCACTTGCAGCAGCTCTTTTGCTGTTGAAGAAAAGACATACAGATTAGGAGAAATTCTGCACCTGCACATACATACACACAAGCACAACTTCTCCTTTATACAGTTGTGTAAACATTTGTTTGTTTATTCCTTAAAGATTAGCAGTCATTACAGCTATGTGTGAAACAGAAATCCAAGTATTGATGAAAGTTTTTCTTATTTTATTTTAAATTTTAAAATTAAAAAAATGAACATTTGGAAATTTGGACAATAGGAGTCACCTGGCCTTTTTTCCAGGACAGGGAATAGACATGATACTTAGGATATTATTAAGGTTATTATAGTTGAGAAAGGGAGACTAAATCTTATATTTATACATTTTAATATAAAGTTGTAACTGCTTCAACTCTGTTTTATTCTGCAAACACTATAATTTCCAGTAGCAATTCTCTATTAATCAGATGTTGTTATTGTAGTGTTCTCTTTTACCAGGACATCTTAGTGTTAAAATTATAAAAGATGTCAGTCAGTTTTGAATGTAGTGTAATTATTTTTATGGCTGAAAAACTGAATGAATAACTCCCTGTGTACAACATAGGCAGAGCAGGTTTGAACAGTCCTTGGTCTGCTTTTGATTTACATGTCTATGCAAAGACATGCAACTCTTAAAAGTACAGTAGTACTGCACAATAAAACAACTGGGTTAGAAGCGTTCCTCCTGATTTTTTTTCTGTCCTCCACATAACATTTCAGTTGCAAAAAACAAAAATATTTACACACATTAGGTCAAAACCGGTGTGTGCTATAATACAGCTATTAACTTTTCTTTTTTTTAGATAAACTGATGAGATTGTAAAAATTCTTGGAAAAAAAGGGGGTGTGCTATGGTCGGTCTTGACGTCATTTAAACAATGTAGGTAGATAACTTTTAGCTGGCATCTAAACCACTAGAAGTAAAGATAGAAAATCTTTGAATGACAAGAGGCAACATCTCCTTTCCTGAACCGGGATTATCCTGCAGAGCCTCAAGAAAACCCCAGGGTGAAGGTAAGGAAGAAGCAGTTTTAGTGCAACATCCCTTAATTATATACAGATGTTTACCAAGAAATGTAGCTATATCATCTGCATGGCAAAGAAAAACAGGGATTTTATTCCTCTGTCTGTTATCAATTAGATCATCAAAACAAAATTATCATTCAAATTACAATGTATCATTTCACTTTTAGAATGCATAGGAAGGAGGCAATCTACGATGCAGAAATCTGCTAACCATCAAAGCAACAAAGAAACACTAAAGTTCAATGGACAGTTTGTTCATGCATGTTTTAATCTATTTTTTTTTAAATGGAAACCACGTTCACGTGGTCAAAATAACACTTGCGTCAAAGAATCCTTTGAGGTTCAATGCAGTGAGACAGTCAATCTTTTTTTCTTTCATTTTTTTTTTTTTCAAAACCCCAAAATATTTTCAAGAGGAGAATACAGTCCCTGGAGATCCCAAGGTGACACTGCTGGAGTTTCTATTTGGGAAAATATCTGCTGTGAGGCAAGCTTGGAATAAACATAGGATATCAAATGCTTAAATTCTCACTATCCCCTTGAAAAATGGTTGCAACTGGGAATTGGTTTCTATTAATACTCGAGCCCTATTGTCTTCTACTATATATGTGTTATACTTGGTCAGTATTCTGTTTTATGTTATCTATGTTTTAAAGTATTCATCTGACTTTGGAAAAGGGATGTACTCAAATCATCACTTTTTGCTACACATACATCTTGCATAAATTATTTAAATGCTAGGTAAGTAGTTTTCTTACTGTTTCTAAGAGGGAAAAACTGAAACAGTAATAATACATTTATTGAAAGAAAACAGATAATCTACTTTTTTTTAATGGGAATAGGTATAATCATATGAAAAATGAAAATCCTGAACTAATAATCCATGTGGCATGTTAGATACCATCACTTGGTTCATCTGTTTTTTCACTTGCAGTTACTTTCAGAAACTGTTCCCTACAAAGATATTGATATTTTCTCTTGCTGTGAAACTTAAAACCTTTTTCCTTCTAAAATTAAGCAACAGGTATGCCACTGCAGTTCCTGATGCAATACTTACCCAGGACAAAGGGTCATATTCATAAAAGAGCTTTCTGTGGCTTTTTAATACTTTCCTTTTAAAGCCAAAAATATGGACAGAGATGATTTTATTAGAGATACACAAAAAGTCATAATTACATAGTCACAGAGATTAGTGTCTCCTTAGGGTAACCTTTAGGCAGAGATGGATTTTTCCACTGAGTTCAGATGTTGGGCCTGGAAAGAACACTCCGTCTTTGCCCCTGCACATGTGCACTGTTACCTGATCAAATCACACAATTAGCATCTGAATATAAATTCATCTTTGTCTAAGCTACCACTTATACCTATGATTTTTGGCACAGAAGGATAAAGAGAATCCCTCTCAAGTATGCAAATGCAACCTCCCCACTGTCAGCTGTCCTTCTTCATCAGACTAGGCTGCCTTTTCCACAAGCAGAGGTCCAGTTTTATGTGAGCATAATAATTAGAAGGCAAGTCATGAACCTAGAAAAATAACTACCCTGGGAATTATTATTGCATTTTTTTCTTGAAATTTAAGTGTATACTACATTAAGTGAAGTTCAGGTTGTAGGTCAGTAATTGCTGCCTCTTCACTGCATGTAAATATGGATTAGCGTTTTCAAATAGCTGTAATTTCCTACATTGGTGCCAGGTATTAACAGCAGAGATAAATTTTGTTTTCAAAAATTCTGTCACTTCCACTGGTATTGCAAAGAAAAAACAAACAACAAAGCAAAACAAACATTTCCCCACCCAAAAAAAAGGCTCATAAGAAAAAAAATGGCTAAGGACTCAGAGAGTCTGGGAGTTTGTTTGCTTTGAGTGCTCAGTGCTTCCATTTGTGCTCCATAGCTGAGCAGTGTAGTGACCTGTGAGGCCACCAGAAAGATGCTGCTTTGCTGCACAGCAGCCTTTCACTGCCCACTGTTCCCAAAAGCCAGTGTCAGGAGGATCATTCCAATTCAGGACCCTCTGCCTGCCATAACAGGTACCTTGTGTGTAAACTTACCTGCAACTGTAAAAGTTGACAGTGGTTTGTCACTGAGCAAGTATTAAATGCACCATCCAGTCTACTTTTCTTAGTAAAATGGCTCAGGAAGAGTTGCCACAAGAGACTGAAAGGAATGTATTGTTTTACTGATATGGAAACAGTATATATGTGGGTTGTGGAGGTTATGTGCTGCTGAGACAAGTGTATATTCCAGCTGGCTCAAAGGCTAGACATGCCTCCTAACTTTCATGTTCCTTAGCACTTAAATGTGCCAAGAGAAGCTCCTGGGCATCCTCAGGAGCAGGCCCAGTCCTTTGCCTGCTGACAGCATGTCTAAACCTGAACCTGGCCCTATTTTGAGCACAGTGGGAGCTTGAGAATACACCTTGAGACTTAGCTTTTAAATCAAGCTTTCCACAGATTGTCAGCTGCAAAGCCCTGGATGATAAGTTTACTGGAGAAGTTTGTGTTTCTTTGCTGAACTCGAAGCCTCAGGGCAGTAAGATGGCGTGGATTCTTGGACATTTCATCCTAAGTATTAATTGATCTTCAAGAACCTGGTGCCTGATGTGCCATTACAGCTCTATGAAGAGTCATTAAAATAAATGATTGTGATGCATGATAGATCTATGCATTTTTCTCTTATACTACATGAGCTCCAGCTCTTCAAAAGGAATGTTTAAGTCCCACTTGCTTTGGTTAATTTTGTCTACTGTTCTATTTGTAGATTACACACAAAACCAGGTAGTTTCTTTCTCTTACATGTATTTACCAGTCAAATTCTGAATAGCTGCTTCATTTGTATACACATTAAAAGCACATTTATGAGAATCATCATGTTACTGGAGTTATTTTCGTTGAAAATACACAGTAATCAAATTATCATAGCATTTAAAATCAGTCTCATGGGGTAAATACTCACAGTTATGAATGTGAAGTTTTATTTTCTGCACATGCTCTGCAGTGATGACTTGAAATGTGCTGATAAATATACCCTCTATAAAGTCATGCCCTGGAAAATTTAATATACTTCCAGAGAGACAAACGGTGTCATACGAGTTGAGAAAATGCCCTTTGTGTCACTCTAATACGAGGACAAAGCATAATTCAGGTTTTGGAAAACTGAGAAGCAAAGAGCTAAATGACAAGGCCATGCAGCCTTATTGTACCCTCTGGAAGTCACATGTAGCTGCTGGGGTTTCCCTGGAGTTTCCTTTGCTGCATGCAGTACATGAGCTGTATAGGCAGAGACAGAAGTATAGGATGGAGCAGTTGTGACTGGTCAGAGATGAGTGGGGAGCAGTCGTGTCTCTTTGGGTATGTATGCAAATCTGCTTTCACAATCAAAAGGAAAAGATACTGATGCACCTGGGAAGAGCCTACATACCTCATTTCTGCACAGTCATGTGTGTATTACATTTGTGGTAGGGTACTGAGATCGTCAGCAGCCAGATGGGAGATGTGTGTGGTCTGTGGCTTTACAGACTGGTAAGCAAAAGAAAAAGTGTTACACTGAGTCATCTGCAGAAGGATGAAGGCACTTTAAAGAACAATTTTAAAAACCCCAAAACTCAAAAACCAAAAAAGAAAAACTTACAAATGTGATGCTCTTGCAATGGAGCTAAATGTTTGCATGCAGTGCAGCTGAAGGTAAATTAAAATTTGAATTCTCTAGATTTTAGAGATTCAAGTTGAGAGATCTGCCCATGCAGTCCCTGCCTTTTACAAATCTGGGATTTGTTACACCTGATCCTCGGAAAGGTCACTTAATGACTCTGTGCAAATCTGAATCGATTTTAACAGAAGTGGGGGTTTTGTTTTGCTTTGTTTTTCTCACTGGATCTACTTGGGCTGAGTTACTTTTTGTTGTTTTTTAATGAAATTGCATTTTGTGCAGTTTTAATTTTGAGATTTATTACATGTAAATACTTCTAGTTATTTGAATAATTTAGTGTATTTTTCACGTCCTTTGGACACTGTGGCCCACTCCACACAACCACCTCCTCTCACCATTTTACCTTCTTCTGTACTAATTTTTTTTTCCTGTCATTACAGCATTTGGAAATATATAGATATCTAAAATAGATATTTTAAAATGTCTATCACACTCTGTTGTATACATATAGATTGAAGCACTTCCAGCTTCACACACATACACATGAACACACCATGTTCTCCATCCCTCTAGGATTTCAACTCCTTTAACAGGAAGATCCGTGTTAGTGGCTCTCCCACCTGGCTAATGCTATGCCATGTTCTGTTTTACTACCTCTAAGAAATTCTCTTCCAGCATACAAGGTTGTTCAATTTTCACCAAATTTGGCTGAAAGAAGGACAGAGTTTCTGGCTTCTTCATAAATCCTTTTGCTCACCCCACCTATCAGCCTTATGCGTGCAAGATAGTCCTTCCCTAACAAACAGGCTGCTTTTCAAGAAAGCTCAGCTCTACTGAAACTCAACTCTTTCTTCCCTGAAAAAAAAAACAAAAAACGGAACCACACAGTACTTGAGAAAAATACTAAGTGACTGAGGTCACTTGGGGCATAATTGTAGCTCCAATGTGATATTCACATCTACATGCACAAAAAGGACATGCTGAAAGTTTATCTTTTTTTTAATGAATGACAATTTTTTTTCCCCCTTGGGGTCAAAGGTGGCTAAATATTCAGAAATTCTGGCTCCATGCTTGAAGCTCTAACTGTAACCAGTAGTCCTGTTATGATTGTCTGGATTTGAATTTGGGAAATACATACAAGGTTTAAGATCAGGTAGATAAGTGAGTGAAAATGCATTTAGAGTCCTAGCTCTAACGCAACTGCAGTGTTTCTCTAAAGAGTGAAACAACTATAAAATTGAAAAAACCTACAGCTGAAGCTGATGCATTTCTAATTTGTAGCACATCATGTCACTATCCTGTGAGATGCTCAGCAGAACAAATAAAGACAGTTTACCTGGCCATAATAGCTTATAAACTGATATTTTAAACACTTTTGTAGGGTGTGGTGTTTACACTCTGTAAAGTGCCATTAGCTGCACTGTAACTACTCTCAAAAAAAAGCAGTGTCATTGACTTCAATGAGACTACTCATGGTAATAAGCACTGTGCCCAGTGGTAAGTGTCTGGAGACTACTATTATTACTAGTTACGTGCTCTTCATGTTGCAGTAGCCTCTAGAAGCCAAGGCATTGACCTTGTCTCCACTGGGTTTATCAGTTTGGGAACCAAAGTTAAGAATCAGAATAACATGAACAGCAAAGGGGATAAAACTGGGATGAAAGTGAGAAGAATAGGAAACAAGTGACATGGCATTGTTACTTGGCAAGTTGCTGTGTATATTTCAGGCTTACAGTTTCAAAAAGCTAATAATAATGGCTTTGTTTAATCAGAGCCATATTCAGCACAAAAGTTATTTACGTCTTTTAACAGATTCTGAAGGGCTCCTCCTATCCTAGCTCACTTAACCCTTTTCCTGCCTTTTTTCCCTACTGTGAAAAAGCAGGATCCAAAGCAACCTATACTTCCTACAGCAATGAAAATGACACGATGCACATTTTGTTGCTGTGGTGGTTAAAAACTGTATACAGAATTTGTTCTTTGACTTCATTGTTTGAAACTTTGCTAGTTCCTTTTTTTTTTTTTTTCCCTCACTTCCTCTTGTGTTTGTAGTGTCTGAGTTTCTGCGCTTGATCAGTCACAGACTGAGAGTACCCTGGAAGTCAATGTTTTTTACAAGTTGAGTTTTGTGACTATGTGCATTTGAATGTGTGAGTAAGTGCATACGAGCAATTGCTGAGAATGTACAAGTGTGATGTAGTAATTCCTTTTCTTTCATTTCAAAGGAAAAAGCATTACATTGATCTAGACAAAAAAAACCTAACCATATATAACAAAAATATCCTTTAAAACAGTTATTTCCTATACCAAATAAAGAAAAGATTATTGTAGAGAGTGGGGGACTAGCAGTGCTGTAACACAAAACTGAAAAAAAAGCATAATTCTTTACAAATACATGCAGTGTGGGAGGAAGGAAGGACTTGTGGTTTTGGCACTTGACTGGTGCTCACAAGAGCTAGATTCTGTTTCCAGCTCTGCCACAAACTCTGTTCAGAGATGCTATCATAGTGCAAATAATAAATAATAATACTTACGAGCACTTCTGCAAATTATTATCATCTCCCTCGGCTTGTAAAACGGGAATAAGAACTGTACTTTCCTCCTAGTGCCTGTTTTTTTAACATGCTGATATTGTAAGAAATCTAAAGGTGTACAAAGTGGTGCAGTGCAGGGATCCTCTAGTGATCTCTGCCACCTAAAGCAGCACATGGCAGGTGAGCCCTGGTGCTTTGCAGCCCAGGCAGCCATGTCTGAGGGATGTTTCACTTGGTTGCAGCTTTGAGACAGTGTTACGGCAGGTCTTCAGTAAAGTGATTACACAGCATGTATCACAAAAGAAAGTAATTACTGCGAGAGTTCAAGTAATAATGTCTCTTTCAGAAATTTTAAAGGACTGTGAAATGAGTAATGAGATGTCAGACTGTATATTATAATTCTCACTTCGGTGTTTTTAATATAATATATTTTCTGTGCTACTAAATTAATAGGGAATCTGATGCCCTATGCTTCTTTTGACCAAGATTCTTTTCCCTGATTCAAAGAGAACAGATGATCTAAGGATCAAGAAAATTCCACCTCATTGAGAGGAAGGGCAGGGATTTATAATAATTGTCACAAATAAAAGCTTTAGGAATGATAATAGCTGTCTACTACTGCACGATTAAACTGGAAAATTTTTTAGTTAGTTGACACAAAATGTGTCACAAACACTTCTCTATGGCCTGGGTTTGCTTTCATTAAAGAACCTTACTTCAAAAAGGGACTCAATTTTTCCACTGGTTTTACAGAGAAAAATATTGGGCCAACAATGATGGCCTTTGAAATTTCTTCCTCAAAGCTCCCCATCAAGCTCTCCAATGACTGATACTTCCTTCTTCATTTTCTGCAAACCAGTTTGCTTTAAAGAACTTTTCCTGCCATCATCTCATAGTAGATCATCTTCATTGAGAAAACATTGTTTTATAAATGGCAGTGATGAAAAAAGTGCCAAGCAGAATTTCTAGTGAATTACAGTCTGCAAAGAAAAACTAAATTGCAACAAAAAAGGATCCTCAATACTTTCCTGAAACTGAAGCTGATTTTTCTTTCCTTTACTCACAAATGCTTCCTCAGCATTTGGAGCCTGCAATTGTCTCCCATTCATCAGTTCTATGTGTTTTATTTTCTCTTTGTTTGTTTATTTATTTATTTATTCCAAAGATTGATGTAGAACAACTCCCTTTTTTTTAACTTCTTTTTGCTAAAGGATATTGTCCATAGAATCCATCTAAAACTATTTGACTCTTAGTATCCTTGAAAACTGAGTGCTTAAATAATAGTCTATCTCTGGACTCCAGTGCCTAAATTTAACTACTTAAATAGCTGTAATACTATTAATTCTACCACTACTATTATTTTTCATGGATCCAAAGTTCACACAAAATTACAGTATCTGATTTCCTGTGTATGTTAGACCATATGGATCTAGCCAGCTTATTCCTCAATTAGGCTTTACATTTTATACTAGAATTGGAATATTCCTCTTAATAAGATATCCAGTTTTGACTTAAAGATGCATAATTGTGGAAAATCTGATTCACAGGATGATTATTCTCACTGATATAAATGTTTCAGTTTGAACTTTGCCACTTTCAGCTTTTTTCTCTTAGTTATTCTAAGACTAGAGTCTAATACTCTAACACACCTCAAAACAATGACTTTCTGCAAGGGGACAAAAAAAATATGAAGAACTGTCTTATTGCCAAGTACACTACTTGCTGAGGAAGCTGGCATTTTGCAATAGGACTGGAATCCAAATTTAGCCTAATTGTGAATTTTAGACTATGGATGTGCCTATTTCTGACAGATAAATAAAGTATAAGTATGCTGTCTTGTGGCCTGGGAAAAGATATAATGTTACGTGATACCAGGCAGAGAAGAAATAGGTGGAAGACTTGAGACAGGGAAGAGAAGCGATCTCATGTTCTTTCTGAAATTACATGTTTTTGAATTCATACTGTTGACTCCATTCTCATTTTGCATTTAATTTGTGAAGTTAAAGTTCAGTCAATTGGCATGGGAATGGTGGTCAAGGCTGAAGACAGAGTGGAACTGATTCATATTCATCGTAGATCTAACATGCTGAGCAGTGTCTCGTCTTTAATTTTGCAAAGACTCCTCATGATATTTGATATTAGGCTACAAGTCACGGAATGTACTGTTGTAACTTGTACAACATCCTAAATAATTTTGAATTGGCTTGTGTTCAGTTCTTATGATTTTTTGGGCTTCCTTTTTTCTCATGTACATAAATTATTCTTCCCAATCCCATTAATGTTAAATATGCTTGCCTAGCTGTCTTCCAAGAACATTTCCTTTAAACAAAATCTACCTGAGATAAAATACCTTTGGGGCTTTCTGTCTTTGTATTATGATTTATTTGTTGATATAAAAAGATCCCACTATGTAGCAGGTCTTCTGTTCTCCCTCCTCTACTAATACAGCAACTATTATATGACCACATGCTGAGAAATTCTGCCTCAAACACCCAAGAGCAAAACTGTGACCAGTTTGCGTTCCACCTCTTCAGATCCTGGTGTCAATCACTCCACCTTGCAAAGACTCAGTTTCAGATGGGATGACTTTTAAGAAGTGGGTTCACTGCTAGGAGTTTCAGGGCTTAGTGCCAGAGTGTCTGGAACAGAAACATCATCTCTCCACCCATTCCCACCTCCCTTATCTATAATGATTTTCAGGGAACTTGCCCCTCTGGAAAAGCACCTTGATCCTATCTCGGCACACGTATGATATTTTATCAATACATATGGACAGTAAGAACATCCAATGGTTATTGGCCAACCTTAGCCACTCCAGACCCTGCAGAGCAGCAGTGCAGAGGAAAGGGAACACCAGCTGCCCACCTTTAAGGGATTAGGGGCATAGGGAGCTACAAGCTTTCTTCACCTCAAGCATGAGACAAACCTCCTCCTTCCACACAGAGAAACAATTCTTTCCCTGGAATTGCCCCCTGAATTTTCAAATTTTCACTCATGTCTCCCTGATTCCCAGAGGAAGCAGATATAAAGGCATTATTTTCTTTTACATGTTCTACTTTATACTTTCAAAGCTCCTTTTACTTTTGGCTTTTACTTTTACTCCATTCACTTTTGCCTGAATGAGGATCCTTATGAGCTTCAAGATTCAGCCTTTTGCAACTATAATTATTTTAGAGTCACATTTATTCAGTTCAATGTACAATACAGCAGGAACACAGTTTCTGAACATGCAGCTTCTGCGACAGACAGACCTTAAATACAGACAATGCATATGGGTATCTGCATGTGTGTCAATGACAGAGCTGAGCAGGTTCTAATTTAATAAATCAGAATTAACACGATGTGAACTTTTATATTGATCAGAGATGAGAGACTTTGTGGAAGAAGGTAGATTTAAGAAATAATTTTGACAAACAGGGAAGCATTTGCAAGTAAAATATGTATTAAAACACTTTACCATTTATAGCTGTATATTTAAATAATAAAAAAAGGAAAGCTCATAAGTTAGAGAAAACAGAATAAGATGGAATTTGAGACAGTAAAGACTTTCAAGCCAAAAATTTTAGATGTGATTTTATTCATCAGCAAATCTGGGCATGATCTGAACTCAGACAGGAAAAATCCTATACCACATTTGCTACTGGTGATACACAGGCCAGTTCAAGGTGGTATGTTGCACAACACAAAACTGAGAAAAGTTCCTATGTCCCACCACTATGGCCACGACCACATATGACAACTGCTGGGAACGGAGAAAAAAGTCAGTGAACCCCTAGAGCTATTCTGCCCATCACTAAGTCATAATAAAATTGTTTATTATTTCATAATTACTGATTTTCTGTCTCTAGTAGTTTTAAACATCTCAAACAATACAATTTGTAAATATAACTCCTGTTCTTCTGTACTAGTAGATTGCTATTGTTCTCTTGTAGATGGCTACCCAACCTGTAATGTCCTATGTACATACATAGAATCATAGAATATCTTAAATTGGAAGGAACCCAGAAATATCAAGTTCAGTTTCCTGCTCCTCACAGGATAACCTAAAACTAAAACACAGGACTTAAGAGCATCACTCTCCTTGATTTCTGACAGGCTTGGTCCCATGACCACTTCTCTGGGCAGCCTGACCACTCTTGCAGTGAAGAATCTTTTTCTAATGTCCTGACAAGACTTCATTTCATTTCCTCATGTCATATCACTGGTCACCAGAGAAAGGAAATCAGTACATCCTACTTTAGACTGTCTAGGGAGGTTGTGGAGTCTCCTTCCCTGGGGACATTCAAGGCCCACATAGACGTGTTCCTGTGTGACCTGCTATAGGTGACCCTTCTCTGGCAGGGGGGGGTTGGACTAGATGATCTTTCAAGGTCCCTTCCAACCCTGAAATTTCTATTATTCTATGATTCAGTTTTCACACATTCAAGCATGACTCCATGCAGGGATGTTCTGGCTTTCTTCAGTGTCTTCACTACGGCAAAGTCTCTTAAGTGACCTGAGACTCCTCTGTGGGAGGAAGTTAGCTGTGACCATCACCAACAAACCACCTTTGGCCTCCATGTTGGGCCAGGACACTCCAGTCCTTGGCCACTTGGGAAGCAGTTGCCATCTCTCACCCATAAGCTGCTCTGAGAGTCATCCCATCCACCAAGTCTCTGACAGAAGCTTTAAATATCTTGCGGCTCAGGGTCATAAGTTTTATCATGTATCTTATCAGATCAGGTAGGCATGATTGAGTATAATCTTTTGCAAGAGTTACATCAGGTATTATTTAGAAATGCATTTAATCCCTAAAAGGAATTTGTCTCCACCTGAAGCAGCTGGTATCAAAGAACATGCTATAAGGAAACAATTTCCTTTAAGAGTGTGTAAGTCATAGACACATAGAGTGTCCTTACACTCTATGGCTTTTTAACTTTGTAAAATAAGGGTCTTAGAGAGGTCTTTTTAGAGGGACTTCTCTTAGAGAAATGAGAAGGGCTAAAAGATGGAAAAATTGAGCAGACTGCATATTATTAATTTTTGAGGTACTTTTTGTGTTGTCCTCACCCATACAAAAGAATGTAGGTGTGGACAACTAAAGGTTCTCTCACCTAGAAGATTAGATTAGGAGGCAAATACTTAAATTATAACTGAAAAATTATATAATATATTTCTCTACAATGTGTAGAAGTATAAAAGCTGTAAACTACAGCCCTGTCTGCTCCTAATTCAGCCATTAAAACACAGTTGGACATTTTTTCTTTTTTTTCCCACTCAAGTGACTGCATAAATTACATAGCAGTAAAAGCATGTGAAAAAAAAGTGTGAAAAGTAAAAGTGATTTTTCTTTAATCTTATCATATGTGAGTTTCCATTAAATGTTCTTTCCTTAGTCACAGGAAGAAGCTTGGCTGCCTTTTGCTGCCAGCTACACCATTAGGGTCTGCAATTCTTTTATCAGCTGAAGATGTTTCCTCATCTTCTCGATACACTCTCTCTTGATATACAAGGAGAGCAGAGACTCCACTTAATGAAACAGAGCAGGACTGGATGGACAGGGTGAGGAAACTTTTGTGTTTTTTTGGTCACGGGTAAATCTTCTACCATTAATTACAGAAGAAATAAAGAGATGGAAAAATTCTAATAGATCATCCAGCCCAGCTCCTCCTCAGTGCAAGACGATTTCCTGTGCCACACTTCATATTTTTGCTCAGAAAAAAATTTCAGAGTTTGCATTAGTTCCCATATGAGCTTATTTCATAGCACTGCTTCGTGCTATAACTTTCACTTTGGGAATCCTAAATAATTTCTGTCTATCCTTTCCATTTCACCTGCCAGATATTTGTAGGGTGTTATGTTTTCCCTTAAGCCTCTGTGTTGCCAGTTCTTCTCTCAATGGTATAGGTAGGGCTGTTAGACAAATCTACAATTACAGCTGCCCATCACTTCTTGTTTTAAAGTTTTGCTTCATGATGCTAAGTCTAACTTTGATCATTTGTACAAAATTTTTACTCTCTACATGAATGACTTTTGATTATTTCTTTGGAGAGCATTGTACAGCACAAGCCAGCCTTCTCTGAGTCTGGGATTAAGGGGATAAAAACTACCATAAGAGAGGAAAAAAATACATTCCTTTCTCTTGAGAAGCTGCAACAGAGACATGCCTTGTAGCACACACATGACTTTTGGTTTCTGGGAAGGATGACCCCAGCATCATGCCTGTGCTTTTTGCCATCCTATGACATCCCATGACAGTATGCAGTTCCAGGGAGAAAAAAAATCCACTGCTTACACAGATTTAACAGACCCTTGTTATGCTGATTACATTCTTCAAAATTTCTCCTTTAATTCAGCAAGTGCAACAACAGCAGAGCTCTGACACAGCTGTGCCTTCCCTTGAGTGACTGAACTTAATTTAAGAGGGCTGAAAGGGTAGAAAAAGCCTTTAAATTTTTTGTCCCAGATGTTCGTGCCTTTGTGAGCCTGAATGTCATGCGTGAGAGCAGAAACTCGGGGTTATCTGTGTTCACAGCACTCCCTTTTCTAAGATGTTTGTAAGCAATAAAGAACAATCTGATTAATGTGGAGTGCTGATGAATGTAGAAAGTACTAAGAGAAGACTAGCAGAAGAAAGAGGTATGAGCAGAAAGAGAGGCTCAGGGAGCAAGGATTGGGGGCAGATAGAAGAAGTCTCAGGCAAAGGATGGGAAGACGATAAAAGATAGGAGAGGCAGGAGATGTGGCAAGCTGAAGACCAAAACAGGGATCAGGCAAGAGGAGGTAAACATGAGCCAGGATGTAAGCATGGAAAAATACATTGCTGATGGATCATACGGCTACAGGCTGTATCATCATGAATATTCACAAAAGGACTGTATTAAAATTGCGCAGGCATTTCCTACCACTTGAATGCTTGATTTTGCAACCTGAACGTGCTTTTAACATAATTTTTTAAATGTAACTCTCTGTAGATATATAGTCCAGAGTTATGCATTTAGATTGTGTTGTATACATATAATCACACTTAGAGTCTTTGTATGGAGATGCAATGGCACAACTTGCTCTGGGCTCAAGCCTTGAGCTCTTTTCACATGTGCACAACCTCAGTTTTATTTGATCAGTGTGTAATCACTTTTGTCACTCTTCTTGAAATTCCTTCTAAATTACTAAGGAGGTGCACAAGTCTGAATATAATAATTTGTCTGTGGTCAGACCAGAGCTATAGGGAAATAATCTTGCACTAAATGTCCCCTTGCATAGTTGATACCTCCACCAGTTACACTCTTTTGCTACCATACTATACTACAAATTCACATCTAATTATATGTTCAGTACCTCTGTTTCATTAGTACTTCTCTTGGTTAGTACTTGCTGCCATGTCTGTTTCTACATGGAAAAACAATCCTCTGGGTGTGAAGGTAGGGTGAGGTGGAAGTAAACAGAAGAATACAAATAATATTTCAGAAGAAGCAGTAGAAGTCAATTTGCTATTCCAGAAGCTGTCCTACTGGTTGAATCTACCAGTGGTTCCACCACTCTTCAAGCTGGAAGGGAAGTCTAGAGGATTAGAAACACTGACGGTTTAAAAGAAAATTTAATCTTCTGTAAAGGTTACAATAATAAAATACTCTTCTATTTCTTTCCAGCCTGTATGCATCTAAAGCTGTCTATCTGCTTATACAAAGGAACAGAAAGATGATAGTGACAGTAAATGAATTAGGAATATACAAGTCTGAGACAGTAAAAGAACTCAGGAAGGAAATGGGTCAACTCACTTAAAAGGTAACAAAAGGAATGTGTTAGAAGTAAAGGAATAAAATAAAAAAAGGAATAAAATGCCAGTATTGATTGATTACTAACACAATATGATCAATGAACAAAGAGCAAAAGTGCTAATTAAGTGTATATGGTTTATGTTTGAAGGAAAAATAGGTGCTAGTATTATATATTAATGGAATAATTTCTAATTTAAGAGGGAGGAAGAACGACGAGAAACAGAGCTACTAGAATAAGACATTTTAAAATCAGCAAGTCCAAATGACATGCATATAATAATTTTTAAAGAGATGGCTAGGGAACAGTGGGAAAAAAAGAGAAGACTGAAATTAAGTTAATACTGTAGTAACTAACAAAGCAGGCAACTCTGATTGTATAGAGCCTTTACAACCATCAGTTTTCTTGCCCTGCTGCTTGCAATACTTTTAGCAATTTCTTGAGTGCCATACATTTTAGATGGGGCAAAGATTGTAAGGAAGATAAATTACACAGAAGACAGGCCATTGGTACAGAACGACCTACTAAGCTAGTTGTGGTGAACCAAAATGTTTCAGGATGGGGAAATGCAATGTTGTGAACACAAGAACAAGGAAAGTAATCCATAAAGAATTGAGGTCATGGTCTAAAAAAGCCTTACATGGTTGAGTTGGATAGTCATCTTAATAAGACTTGGGACAGTGATGTTGTAGTAAAAAATACATTTTGGAAATCTATATTTGCTGAGGTCAAATTAACATTCCTCTGGAATTACTGTGTCCAGTCTTTCTTCCCATAATTTAGTGGAGAGAAGACATCAAGGTTCCTAGCACATTAAGGTATATGGGTGAACGCAAAGGGTCAGAATTGATACAAATATACATATACAGATGGGAAGAAAATTTGATAGTGAAGGGTTTCTCATTCTAGCTAATGGCTGGAAGAAAAGGCTGGACAAATTCCATGAGAAATATGGAACACATTTTTAACATTTGATTAAAGTGCCAAGTGTTGTGGTACAATTTCTATCACAGGAATTACTTTTATCAGGATTGGACACTTTACTAAACCACAACTGTTGGAGATGAAGTAAGGATTAAATTATTAAATTGAAAAAAATACTTAAGATCATGTTGCTGTTGTATATTAGATAATTGTTTATTTCATGCTGTTCTCAAGTTCTAGGAAGATTTTACCCTAGGTGAACAAATCTGAATATTTCCAGGTTTAACATTTATTTATGTGTGATTTCTGTTTTTGTGACTCCTACTCCAGTAAGTGGCAAGAGAGTATTTGAAAATATTAGTGACAACTCCAGGATGTAATAATTAAAACCCCCTAGAACAGGCACGGCTCAGGCATATATCAGAAGGACTTACCTAGTCCTTAGGTGGCCAGGTTAGTGCCAAATGTGTGAAATTAAGTCAAGTCTGCTTTAATTTTTAGTTTCTGAGTTTTAAGCCCTGATTGCCACCTTGCAGTTGCATGATTACTTTTTAACATTTAAAATGTTTTTCTTTGCCACATATGAAAATACTGCATTGTCTGAAGTTCCAGTAGTTCAATAAAATCAATAGAACTAATCTAATGTGTAAACTTAAGCCCATATGTACTCCCAGGATGAAAATGCTCATAATAATGCAGGAAGTTCATTCACATAAACAAAGTAAATGCATTGAAGTAAATGTATTGAGAAATGTTTACATTTCCTCGTTGAGGTAGAATAATATTAGCTACAATGGTTATAGACAAACTCACATGTTATTCTCTTAATAAGCACATATAAATAATTTGATACCCAGTAAATAGCAGCAGGAACCTTTTCAAAAGTCTCTTTAACAAAAGGTCACATATATCAGGCACATCACAGTGCCCCTCTGTGAACTCTAATCAGATATTTCTTTTTATGAAATGAAAAATCTTGAAGTCTCTCCTTCTTGCCTCTCTAGCAAGTCCTTGTATCTCCAAGATTGTATGGAAAACAAACAAAAAAATACAACACAACAGAAAAACCCTAAAAGAGTTAACACAATAAAAATTGCACAGAAATAGAGTAAATCTAATCAGCTCTATCCAGTTTGAGACTGACTATTCAGTTAAATAAGGCTCAAGCTAAAACATTAGTGGCAGCAATGTACTATATTTGACAAGTGTAGGGACATTCATATTAGGAGGATACCATAAATGTGCCTGTTCTGGAACATTTTTAGAAAACCAGAACACAATAGGAGGGTGATGATCCACTTCAATTAGTCCATGTGAAGCATACAAAACAAACCAGTTATTCAAGATGCTGTTGCTATTTTCTTTGACATTGGAGGTTACATAGGCTTTACCATCCTGAGCACTCCTTGAATGCAGCTATTTGTTCCTCCTCTCCAAAATTCTGTGTGCAAATCCTGTTGTGGTGGAGCACCAGAGACACTGCTACTTGAAAATGTTGGTAACTGCTGAGCTGGTGTCACACTTGAGAGGAGTGTCCAAAAGCAATGTATCAACACTTTGCTCTTCATACTTAAAAATGTTTTCAGATACTGTGATTAGACTCAGGTGTGTGTGCCTTAGATCTTTTAGGATCATGACTATAAAACATTCCTGGAGCACATTCAGGTATCACTAATTTGCAAGTGTAAAAGGTGAAGGCAAACTGCTGCTGGGCTGCTGTTTTCCTTCACAGAGGCAGATCCCAAGATGATTGTGTTGAGGATTGCACTTTTCTCTCAGTCTGAAGGAGCATGTGGCACATGACCACTCACCAAGGAATCTGCAAGTCTGGGCCTTCCTGTGCTAACATCCACTGGTCAGTTTCCTATAAATCCTGAACAGAGCAGAATCAGCACCTCACAACTGTGTCTCTTGTGAAGGCCTTTACAAACTCATTCCAGTATCCCACAGAGGTGGTGAGATCCAACCTATGAAGAAACCCAAGACAGAGACTTAAATTCAGTGCTTTCACTCCCAGACCTGGGTTATCACCCTTCCAGCACAGAAGGAAGTCCACAAACACACAAGCCTTCCCCAATTTCTACTGAGAAGCTGATGAGTGCTGGGTGGAATTGGCCACACAGTGGGTGCGGCCAAGGCGCCCAACACAAAAGAAGCTGATTCAGCTCATTCCCAGATAATTTTCACTGCCTTTCCCTGCTGGAATTTGTGGGAGGGTGGCTGCAGTGATGGCAGCAGCATCAGATCTTCCTCCAGCTCATGGGGCTGCAGCGCGTAGCAAAGGGAGAGTGGTAACTCCTAACCAGGGAGTGGTTTGGGGAGCTCTGGAGGAAGGATAAGTGTGAGAGCTGTTCCGGGAATGCTGGGCTCCCACCGTGCTATGGTTACTCAGCTATTTCACAACACTCCTAATGGTCTCATCTCTTGAGGTTGGAGAGAGGCTTGCAGCTACTTAGTGACCAGCCTAAACAGCAGTCTTGCACATCTACAAATTAGATTAGAGAAGGCTCTGAAATGCTGACAGATCTGTGTCTATGGTCTCCAAGATTGCCCCTGACCGTTCAGGAAGTAAGTGACTGTGAATAATAATTTCTGGAAAAAATCATTGCCAAAATTCCTACTGTTCATCTCTGTGTCAAGCAACCAGTTCCCAAGTTCCTTTCTACTTAGGTCTTAGGAAATCTGTGGGTAGGCCTGATGCCCAAGAGTCATCTATGAGAAGAAAATTCACAGTGGAGGTTTAAGTTAGGGCTAGTTGGTATATAGCATGCATATGAAGATGCATTTGAGTAGCTAATAGAGAAGGATTAAATTTAAAAAGAAGGGGGTTAGCAGAAGCCATTGGCTACCATAGCTCTGTACTAAGTGCCGAAAACAGAAAGTTTGACAAATTCTGAATCCAGTCTATTTCTGTGAGTTGAGAGAATATATATCAACACTATGGACAAAGCAAATAAAAATGTGGCACAAAAATTAGATGTGAAGGGGAAATGTAATCAAATATAAGAGCAAAGTCCAGTATTTTGTGAGGCAGCTTTCTGAGGCTGGTAAAAGGGATCACAATTTATAAACTTCTTGTTTCTGTTCCTCTGGTTCTTTTGTACTTCTGTGTAGCAGAGGTTATCACACTGCACTTGCAGACTTGGCTGCTTAGTCGTCTTTTTAATTCTTGTCATGAAACTGCACGATAAAATCCCAGATTATCATGTTTTTTCCTTTGTATTGCTTGTACATGTAAGCAGCTGCTATTGTTGCTAAGGGATTGTTATATGATTTTGAATGGGAGATTATTTGCATACTCTTATACAGAAGAAGCAGGTCTGAAGGAATATTATTATTATTATTATTATGAAATGGTGACCCTTATGTTAACAAAACTTGGGAATCCTATGTTATACAGCACATCTGTATGTTCCTAGATAGTCCTACAGTGACTGGGCAAACCTTTTCAGTGGCCAACTTTCTCAGTTCAAAAAGTTTGCAATTATCAGAGAAGCAAAGCTTCAGTATATGAAAGACCTGCCAGTCCAGTCCAGCAAGAGTAGATGCATTAAATTATTTACGAGTAAACTCTGCTTCCTTCTAAAAGAGGGGTGTGAGAATTGTTCCCAGAGGGAGTTTGTTTTCTAATTCTATTGCTTCAGTTAACATTAGTATATTGTCTCACATAAAACAGTAATTTACTGTATTTATTGCTTTCATTGTTTGCGAGGAGCTGTAACTTAGCTTTCTGTTTTGCTTTAGCAGGTTGTAATACAAAATATGCTTTTTGCCTTTTCAAAGTCGATGAGTTGGTTGAAACACACACATTGTTTAAAATAAGTCACATTTTATATTTGACATCTAAGCAATTATTTTTTTTTTTTAAGCTTGTAAAGATATTTGCCTAGACAAACAAACAAAAGTAGAAAAGCATGGAAATATATGTTCCACTGATTGTACCAGTGTGGCACCCTTTTCACTGATCAGATGTCTGTATCTGTTCACTAGAAGTGTTGTGCAGTTTGTCTTTTGTGTTTGTGATTCCCCTCTATTGCCTGCATACATAAACACTTTTTGGGTTGGTGTGCTCCACAGCAGACACTCACTTCTCCTGAATGCTCAACCATCCCAGGAACCTTGTCCTCAGTAAGGAGCAATGTGACAAATACCTTCAACCGC
Source organism: Florisuga fusca (assembly GCA_038090715.1). NCBI lineage: Eukaryota > Metazoa > Chordata > Aves > Apodiformes > Trochilidae > Florisuga > Florisuga fusca. The sequence continues at coordinate 14,229,393 of JAAWXA010000015.1, read as the reverse complement.
CAGAGCCTTCAAATTGGAGAAAAAGTAGCTACTATATTCTCTCACATTTAATCAACACCACCCAAGCCTCTTTTGTTGACCATTCAAGTCTGAGACGGACTGATCAACAACTGCTGTAGAGACGGCAGAGGCCTCAAATGAGACCTGGTAGCACCCTGACATGCTGTGTTTCATGCTGAAGATTCATGCTGCGGCACATTTCTGTTGGCAGTCTGGTGCTGGAAGCCTACAAGGAGCCAGTCTGTGAGCCACAGGGATGCCTAGCATGCTGGCCTCCTGGCACACTAGTCACCTGTGTTGGATCTTCAGCAGAGTGGCCACAGTGGCCTCAACTCTGGCCACCAGCATGGGGAGGGGTGGCAGCAATCTGCTAACGCAGATGCACAAATGGGTGCTCACTCTGTGAAGCACATCACGTTCATGCATGAGAGGAGTAAATTCTGTCTCCATCAAAGAGGCACTGCCCCACGATGCCACACACAGCACTCTGGGAGTGCCTCAGGCAGCTGCAGACCTGCTCTTCTTGCAGCAAAAGGGTGCATGGGCAGACTTATCATTTCTTCCTCACTTAGATTTCTTGATGTCAACCTGCTTGACACAGGTGCCTTGGTTTTAAAGCTCTCATGGTGAGAAAAGCTGTGCAAACTTTAGCTTTGGCTCCTTCAAAGGGGTAAATTGCTTCAACTTGCTTTGGTTTAAGTGCTAACAAAGATGTTCAGGATGCTGTCAGAAGTTTGTTATCACCGTAGAGGAACATCTTCTTTTGCTGTCCAAACCTTCCCCTCAGTCCCACTTTCACCTGCCTACTTATCATATTCAAGATTAAATGCAGAGTGTAGTAGCCACTAACCTAGTTAGTGCCTGTGGATCTGTCTTGCCCTGGGAATAGTTCTTAGATTGGATTCATTTGAAAGATTATAACTTGGTATCTCAGTAGTCAGAATCCTTCCTAGAATCTTCTCATTAAAGCCCAAGTAATAATAGCCAGCAAAAAATGTGACTCTATTATTTAGTGAAAATGCTGCCCAGACTTAAAATAGAAATTACAACTAATAACTGATTATTTCTTATCAATTTCAACACATAAATTAAAGGAAATAAATCACAAAAAAAAAAAATCACAAAAAGTTGCTTAATGCTTTAACAAAAAAACCCAACAAAACAAAAAAAAAGCAAAGCACAAATCAGTTTCTCACAAAGACTGAGAAGTGATCTTGAAACATTAATTGTTCATCAGCAAATACACCTAAATTAAAAAAAAAATAAAAATACCTGTGCACTTCCTTGGACAGATGTTTGTATTAGTGATATGTTAATCTCAAATACTTATGAAACATAGATAAGCACGAAAGGTTAAAAGCTAACAGAATAACTCTAACCTTTGATGAGCTGTAGTGCTTCTACTTCAAAAAAAATATTAAAATGAATGATGAAAGACTCAGAAAAAAGCCGTGGAAATCATCCAGGAGAAGAGATGAAGGAAACTTTTTCTACTTGCTTTATGAGAAAGAATGGTAATTGGTGGAGTCTGTAAGTTCATACATGGAAGAGAGGGTCTCACTTGGCTAAACTGTATCAATAAAACAAAATAAATAAAATTAAGGAGAACTGAAAGTTGAAGTTACACTATATCATCTTAGGGACATTTTTAAGAGTGATGGTAATTAAGAACTGGAACAACCTACCTAGGAGTGCAGTGAATTCATCATCATTGGAAATCTTTAAATCAAGACAGACATTTTTAGAAAGATATACTATCTTCACACTGCAGTTATAGCCTTGGCACAGCCATTACTGAGCATTCCATGGCCAGAATTATGCAGAAGGGCAAACCAGAGCTTGTAATTGTTCCTTCTGGCTTTAAGCTGTATCTTTGTAAATATACACTTTCCCTATTTTTAACATTTATTTAGCAAGCAGCATTTACAGTTGCACAGCATCACAAGGCAAAGCTCAGACTGAAGTTTTGAAGCAGAAAAGAAGATGGTAAGGAGATTGTGATTAATCATGTAACCTTGGGTGTGTATTCATAACACATTAGAAATATCCCCAGTTGCTTAAAGTAAGAGGCTGGGCTTCTTCAATACTTAGGGATGAAGAGAGGGAGAAATTCCTTCAAAAGGTCATTGATGGTAGTCTTCTCACTCCATTACCTTCACAGGTGGCTCAGGACATACACCTACAGGGGCTGGCTGTTGTTTCATGACAAAGTCCCTATCAAAAAAAGAAAGTCCCATTATTTTCCCTGTCACTGACACTGGAAGAGAATTTTAAAAGGTCATTGTCTACTATTCAGTTCCCTTTTATGGCTTAGAGTGCAGTTGCATGAGTTGTGGCATAGCACAAGCAAAGGGGTATGGACAGGTGGCCAGGAAGAGGAGGACAGGTCTGGCTTCCGGGTATCAGCCCAGATGTGGATGGTCACATGCTGTTCCAGAAACTTCAGTCTGAGGGTCTCACATTTGGATGTGTGGTTATGATTTTTCTTTACATTTGAGGATTAAGTAGAGGTATAGAGCCATGCTCTTACCACTAACTTCAGGGTTTTTATCAGACCATAGAAGAGCATAAGCTGGCATCTCCATATCAAATGGCCACAGGAGAACATCTTGGTTTGCTTTTCGAGTTTCCTAAAGCACTACGCAATCTGGGAACTTCCTGCAGTTCAAAAAGGCTAGATGGGTGGAAATGAGGTGAGAGACAAATGTGGCATCCATTGTTATCATGTAATTTCCTGTACTTAAGATGTACCTTCATCAGGAATTAAAATAAAATTCTTGTTGCTGTTAAGAAGCTGATAGCAATATTTGTCTGGGAGTCTCAGAACAGATAAGATTCTTGAGGTTTCTGTGTCTTCTACATCCATAAAGAGATGTAAGTGCCACCTCTCAATTGAAATTAATGAGAATTAAGCACCCAAATATCTCTGTGGATTTAAGCCCTCATGTTCTAATTACTGTGGCAATTAAATATGCTGAAAAGCAGGTTCAGCTGCAGGAACCTTGTCTATGCTAAGGCCTGGTGAAATATTTATGTAAATTTTCTTTCTAGACATGGCTTAAGTTTGCACTGATGACTGTGCAAAACCTCTCTGATTGTGGAGGACATGTACAACACGGAAGGCCCTGGAACTAAACCTGTGCACTTGGCTTAGAAAAGGTTACAATATACATATTTATGAACTGTGTGTTTGCTGAGTGAGACATGATAGTTACAAACAAAATAATATAAGAGAGAAATAATCAACTCTTATAGAATGCAAACAGTAGAACACAGAAGAAGCTGAATCTTTCCTAAATCGCTCTGTAGTAAAACTTCACAAATCGGTTGACCTGCTCTCTGTACCAATTCCTGAAGGCCACAGGACCATATATCCAGCATTTCATGTAATAAATATCACATGCCTCTAAATTATTTTCTGTTTCATTCATAAAGAAAAAAGAAAAGAAAATGACTGCCTGTTTAATTTGCAGACTCTTAACTGTTTGGTGCCAAGTTAATTACCAATATTATTCTTATCCATATACACACTTCTGAAGCACTAATGATAAAGAAGACACTTTAATTCTGAATTTTTTGTCTTTAAAGTAATGAAACCTTTAACTTCAATACTACAATCATGTACTTTTCAACGTTAAGTACCTAGTCCTAGTGTCAGTGTATAGAATAACCTTGGCCAAAAAAGCCCAATTAGGCCATGTAAATGAAGAGAGATTTCATCCAGTCCTACTGGGAAAACCAGCTTTGTCTGAATGGTTGTAATTACAGAGTTGATGGGGAGGGGGAAAAACAAACTTGCTATGCATGAACCCTTTCCAAGTAGCCTTTTTTTCTTCTAGAGCTTGTACATCTCCAATAATACCATTAAGAAGGACAGGGGAAAAAAAGTACTTTCTCCTTACACAGACTGTTAAAATGTATCTCTTCAAGACTGAATGGTACTTGAAGTTTGCTACTTGAAGTGCTACTTTCTCTGATGCATCCTTTTGTTTACTTCTCTCTGCCCAACAACTTTATAGCACTGCTTGTCATAATTAGCAGACTGGGTGTACACATCTCCCTAAACACTACCCTCTCTATCTTGCTTTAGACAGGTACTTCCCTTTTCATACTTGATTTACACCCTCAGCTAGGCCTGTGAAAATCAAATCAAAAAGTGATGTGCAGAATTTTTTAGAAAAGTGTTTTTTGTCTAAATTTTCCAAACATTTCTCTGTGCCTGGTCTTGAGAACACAATCCCATCACTTATCTGGATTCATTCAGTATTTTGCATCACCTGAATTGATCAAAAAATAGTTCCATTTCCCAGTGCACTGAGTTTATTCATTTGAATTTGCAACACAGTGTGTGGCTAGCTCACTGCTTCTCTGGATTGCTAGTTGGGCTGTCTCTAGGTCCTGACAAGGAGAAATAGGGCACCAGTACCTCCAGGGATGCTTCCTATGTGCAACTCATCCTGGCTGCTTCTACGGCTAAAGGCTCCTGAAGGTCACATAGCGCTTTCTTAGATACAGCCTCCAAATTCTCCATATTTGTTTTTTTTACTGCTCTGATTCCTAAATAGTCCAGATTATTTTCTGCCCAGATCCAAGACAACTGTAATTAAAAAGGATGCCTCTTTCCACAAATACAAAGCTATTAATCACAGATGTTCTATTAACAAGTCACTGAATGAGTGACTCTTCTATATATTAGTCATAATGTAGTACACAGCTTTATTTCCTTTATTTAAAAATAGCTAATCATCTTAAGTTCAATGTGCATATTAATGTCAATAATATCAGTGTATTTTGCAACACTAAAGAATTAAGGCAAAAGGTATTGGTCATGGGTGAGTTCCTTGGTTTGGTTGGTTTTGGTTTGGTTGGTTTGTTTGTTTTTTTCCCACTGGTGAATACACTGAGAAGAAAAAAGCATAACATATACAGCAAAATTGCCAAGACTATCCAGATTTTTCACCAGCCTTTTAAGGGAATTTCTGGCCATTGTTAAATAAAAAGTCTAACACATAAATACTTTAGTATGTCATAAGGTAACAGTCTGTTTTATGTGAGCAGTGAAAGGAACTAAAAGCAGTGGAATCAGGAAAGAGGTTAAAAAAATGAAGTAGTAAAGGCTATTTTTTGCCCTCTATGGGATCAGTTTGTCCAGGCATTGAAAAAAACAAGGACACACATGTTTTCTGGGTAATGATTTGCACTTCACATCAAGATCCAAAGTGTAAATGAATGCTGATCCATCAGCATTGTTTTTGCCTGATTCACACTGTGCTCAGTGAAACCTTGTGTATGGGCATGTGATCCAGAACACGAAGAGTAAGAGGTATGAACAGAAATGAGGTTTCTAAGTGAGAGAGCAGAACCAAGTGACCAAAGGCGCCTGCCATTTGTGTAGGATGATGTTTTCCTCCCAAAAAGAATGACTGTTCCCAAAGAAATCCTTTTTGAAGACTGATAACCACTGAAGAAAATTAGGCAAAGGATGCATACAGTTGTTTTGTGCTTTTCAGCAAAGGCAGTGGCACTGCCATTTCACAACTAAAGGATGTGGTTTATATTAATCTTGGTGTCAACAAGCCCTAGTGTTAACCAGGGTGGCATTCTTGTTAGGTTACCTCTTTCCAAAGACTACGCATTAGAAGAGGTATCATATTTAAATTTCAGAGTTGTGGATGCATATTTATTCTTATGCAGAGGTCAGACAGAAAGCAGGTCAGGGTGTGCTTCTCACTCAGATTAGAAAGCTCCTTAGAGTTGTCTCAGTTCAGAAGCAATCCATAGCAGTTGTGTAGACTACCCAAGAAATATGAAGTATCCAAATAGAGGAACTGTGTCCTGGGCAACTGGCTGTTGATGGTCTTGTTTGAGCAGTGAAATTGGACAAGATGACCTTCAGATGTCCCTTCCAGTCTCAGCCTTTCTGTAGTTCTCTGAATCTATGAACGCACTGACGTTTCTTCCTTCTGCTCTAAAAATCCCCTGTCCAAGTTCAGGAGCTGATGCAAGGCGGATTTCTGCCTATTGGTGATCACTCCTGGCACACAGTAGTTCATTAGATCACATTTTTGCAAGATGGACTGGTTCCTGATGCAGGGGGTAAGGCTGGATTAAGGTCAAGCCCTTCCTTACATGAAGCACTGCATGGTTTGATAGTTCAAGATATTAGCTTGGTTGAATATATTTACTTATGTGTCCTTGTCTGTGTGATGGAAAGAGCTTCATAGAAGACTGATAGAGACCATTAAAGACCATTGCCATGTTTGCCTTCATCCTGTGACTTTTCTTCCACTTGTAGCTGGAAATACTGACAACATCTTGATAATTTCACCAGTGCATTATGCATCTGAGATTCTAAATAGCTTTTATTGCACCTCCTGGGCCATATATTGTGGGTACACATTTGATGTTTGTACTGGAATGAAACGTGAAGTTTTTTACAAAGTGAGATAGATATATATATATATATATATTTGAAACATATTCCCTCTTCATAAACTTAATCTGAGCCCTCACATCCGTATCTATGTAAATAAATCTTTTCCACAGAAAAAACATGTTGCTTTTAGTCTATCACATGAAAAGAAAGATTTGAGCACAGTGAGAAGTCATAAGTAGAAAAAACTATTTACAAGAAATCAAATGAAACAAACCACCTTTTAAGCTAAACACATCTACTGTAAAGTACTGTTACTTTCTACTACAAGGTATGTTAGTCAGTACTGATATTATGTCCAGAACACTGCAGTTTTGTAGCAATGAACCTTACGAATCAGACTGAAAAATATCTGCATATAGGATCTACTGTAAAGATTACTAAACTTTTAGTTAACTTTTTTTTTTTTTTCCTTAGACTTCAATGCACTTTGAACTGATCCAGATTAACATTCCAAGAAATGCTGTAAATGCTAGAGGGAAGATGAATATGGGACTGAGGCGAGGAGAGGTAGTGGCTCTGTCTGGCAGGGGGTGATGACAGGACAGGGGGCTCAGGTTGTTTTGATTTGCTGAACTCACGGTTAAAATGTGGGAAGAAACACTGCCACCTCTTTTATTGATATTTGTTGGAAGACACTCATTATTTATTACTCCATATGTATGTGTATGTGCATGTGAGGTTTTTCAGAGCTTTGGATGAATGCCTTTTACACAGCATTTTTAAGATCCAAATCTATACAATTATGTGGATTCCTGCATGTAAATGATTTCAGGGAGTCTGGTGTTTTAGCATTTTTAATTTTCTAGTAGATTTTATGATAGTGTAAAGTGATAAATTATCTTTTGTGGCTGCCAGAGTTATTTAACTATCTGCAGACGTGCCATTAGCAGGAGCAGTCTGTGCCCAGTTGGTGTTCCTCATCCCTCCCTGGGAGACCGCTCAGAGGGAAAAGGGTTTCCAGGCATTTCTGTGCAAGACCCTTTTGCTGGTAATGCCACCAGGTGCTGGCATGTCCTGGCCAGCTGTGCTGTGCTGAGGCTATGAAGACATTTTTCTACCACACGGTGCAAAAAGCTACCAAAAGAGTGTCGGCTATTATTGACTTTCCGCCACTACTGGCCTGTGTTAAAACCAGTGAAGAAGAAAAAGGTTCCATTTCCCATTACCAGATATCCAATCCCCTTAGAAAACATCTGTTGAATCTGGGATGATGCCATGGTATTAGTTCTTCTGTTGCATGCTGTTTCATTGGCTGTTCCCAGTGCTGCCCTGTCTATCACAATGCATAATCTCTTTTCAGAGACGTTTCAACCACATCGTTAGGGTCCCCCGTCCCATTTCTTTGAAAATCAGTGGTAGTTTTTCTGTTTAGAAACTTGACTCTGTGCAGGGTGTAAGAAAGGGAACAAAAGTTTCCTGATGATTTCATGTGACAAAAGTTGTGCAAGGAAAAGAAACGGGTCTGCAGAAATCCTGCAAGTTGCCGTGTTTATATTCCCAAGAAACTCAGACTGGAGTGCCTCAGACGCATAACTAAATGCTCCACAAAATGCTCATTATTGAAGACAGTATAAGAAAATGGTCCTTAGAATTCATGTGATATACTACCAACTGGAGGGAGAATAATACAGAAATACTTTCTTGATGATGTGTGCTAAAGCAGCAGGCATTTAAGAGCAATGGTTGTCAATCTCTGAGGTTTTTGTAAAGAATTGCAATTTATGATGTGTTAGAGTAAACAGTTGGATTATGTTTCTGAAATGCATGTTCCATCAGGTAAAATCATTGTGATTATAGGCTCTAGTACTTTAAGTAAGGAAGTTATGCACTAAAAGGCTGAAATTGTAAAACAAGTATGCTTATGCTTAACTGTTAATCCTTCTTTGTATCTACGCTGAGTAAACTACAAGAAAAGAGAAACTGCATTAAACAATAAAGGCATAAATGGCATGTTATGTCATCTTGATAAACAATGACTGTTACACTGTTTTCCTTCAAGAAGCAACTGTGACTGGCCTCTGTATTCTCCCTCAATGGAGAATGTGCCTGAGTGTAAAAAAAATGAAGGATTATTTAGAAATTACTTTGTTTATGCTTCTCAGTGAAAATAGCACTTTCTCTGCTTCTTCTTACTTTGCTGCTTTTCTTTCATTTCCTTAGCTCTTATCTATTAAAGAAACCTGCACTTGTTTCAACAACCACCTACTATCAAGCAGAATGTGAGTTTTAAATAAAGTAAAATAAAACTTCCTTTAAGTGGTTTTGCAAATGTTTGACAGCAGAAGATAATGAATGAAAATAAATCTCCAATATTTCTCCTAATGCAATTTGTGGCATGTCAGCGTCAAAGGATTCTAACAACAAATCAACAAATACTTGAATGAAAACAATATACATAACTTATTTTTTCTGTATTAGAAACAACTGTCTAACAATTACTGTATGACTTCATGAATTAGTTGGTTGTTTTGAAATATTCCTGCTAAAAAAAAAAGAAAAAAAAAAAAAAGAAAAAAGGCTATACAGGCCTTTGAGTCTGAACATATTGTGTCAATCATAAGCATATGCAATGTATCTAACCATGAGGTAAAAATTTTCTTTGCAAATTATTTCATAAATAAATAAATAATTTGCCTGAAAAAAGTTTATGAAAATATTTTTGCCTTTATTAAGTTCTCTAAAGTTCTTTTGTGGTGAATATAAGCAGATTGATATTGACGTCTTCTTGATCTGCTTTATTTTAACTTGAAATGCAGAATGTATAATGCAAGCACTTTTTATAAAGATATGGTAACAAACTCTTTCTGAGAGATATAGTATTTCATTAGAGTTGTCTACTTGAAACTATGAAGATATACTTCGTCCTTCTCATCTTTGCTTATGAACGGCCCCTGTGGTTTCATTTTAAAAGCAAATGCAAAGAGAGGCTTATGTCTTTTAAAAATACCTTTAATATTTTTCTACAGGTGAAAAAAAGTTTATTTGTTATCAAGCTTTACACGTATTGAAACCTGTGCTTTCCTTGTTATCGATCTTCTTTGCAGTTTGTCATAATGTGAATAAAATCTGGGAAACTGCAGCCACACATAAGAACCAACTGGGATTTAAGGTGTGAGGGGCATCATTTCCTGGTTTAAAATAAAAAGACATTAATAAGTCTCACTAGAGCAGAGAAGCAAAAGGGAATAACCCTTGTTTAAATATTTTCCACTCAAGCCCTACTTGTAAGATGCTTAGCCAAGTCATCAGACAAAATACCTGCTGATTTTAACCCTTCATTTGCACATCTGCAAAGTGAACAGTCACTCTGGGCTGATGTGCTCAGTAGCAATAATAAAGTCTGAACTGCAGAGAAGGATGTTTGAATCGGTACAAATGTGAGAATGAGGTTTGTCTCTTTGACTGACTCAGCCATGGTATTTTCAGCTTGAGAAAAAGTAAAGGTTTATGAAGTCAGTGAAGGTTCTGCGTATGTATTAGTGAGGTGCTACTGAGCATGGCCCTGGAACTAAAGTATAGAGGCAGACTTTGTTAAAAACTTTAAATCCTGGTATTACTTTTCTTCTCGTACATAAACATCTCCACTGCTCTGAACTGATTCTCTGCTCATGGGTATAGAGGGAGTCCCACACATAATCCATCGGTTCTCCTCTCCCCGTCTTGGGGATCTACTGTGTGCCTTACCACGCAACTACATTTTACCTTCCATTTGCAGCGTGACAAGTTCACCTCTCATGTGTGAATTATTGTTTTTTGATTCATAAAGTGCTTTATCAGGCAATCCTACAAAAGAACTTAAGGGGAAAATGTGTTACTGGTGATTTACATGAGCAATTACTTTACAAATCTGCCAGTGAATTATACTAAACATACATGAAGAATGTTTAAGCTTGGGGAGAGGGCTGCAAGCGCCATACGTTTTACAGCAGGGTTTCATTTGCGTCAGCATGTATCTCTGAGGATTTTACGCTTTCCATTTCACCGTGTACTTGAGAACAAAATTGTAAGGAAAAAGTTATCTAATTTCAAACATTTGGGGGGAAGCTGCTTCATCTCTCGCACTGTAATGAATTAACTCTTTTCCAGCTTCTTCTTTGAATAAAGCACTAGCAGTTGTAAGCAACCAGAATGCATGTACTTTAATGTGAAATCAGTTTAAAACGACTTGCATGGGAGGAAAAACACACCATATAAAGTCACCTAACTGCAGAAAAATTGTGTCCAAATGCCCAACAAATGTTTACATAGTTTTTAACGCCTACTATATTTGGAATTTTAAAACCCTTTCACAAGAACCTTTTATGTACTGCTTCTCCTTGGAGAGTGTTTTTACATTAACATACAGGCTTCTGGCAATTTGTAGCATGGGAGAAATCGGTGCATTTTGAATCGAAAAGGTTCTGCACAGGCAGGAAAAGTTGTAAGGGTTTTCTCTGAAGCAGCCTGCGACCTACTTGTGATTGGTATCAAAGAGCAGACAGTAAAGGGGAACATTAATCCCCAAACCTGGGAAGTGTCTCTCCATCCACCTCAACACCCGCACTCACACACGGGGTGGTAAGGGACGAGCGAGGTGACACTAAATCGGTATTTCCCGGAGCGTTCCTCCGTGCCCCGCGCAGAGCTCGGGTCTCCCGAGGATGGCAGTTACTGCCGCCCGTGAGTTGCGCGTTTTGTCCCCCCCCCCTTTTTTTTTTATTTTAATCCCTCAGGGGAGCCGCCGGTCCCAGTGACAGCCGCAGGCAGAGCAGCCTCCCGCGGGCCGCGCTCGGGGGGCGGCTTGTGGCCTGTGGACTATTCCTGCACCAACTTAGCCCAAGTCCCCGCGCTCCCTCCGCGGCCTCCGCTCGCCCGGTTCGGCCGTGGCCCTGGCCCTGGCCCGGCGGCTGAGGCCTCGTCGCGTCGCGTCGCGGCGGGCGGAGGCGG